>JAMLFY010000014.1:13782310-13863532 GCA_030441495.1 Dalbergia oliveri | reverse complement strand
GAAAAAGAACAAGATTATTTTTGAAAACAAAAGAAAACAGATCCATGGTCTCTCCAATCAAATGGAAGCAAACATTATTAACTGGAACAATATCAACCTTATTCCTCTAGTCCCAAAACCTTCTTCCTCAAACTACAACAGCGTCATGTTGGAGAACCCCATCACGCAGGCTGTGAACTACCGAACAGGCAAGAAACTAGTGGCGACACACGTTAGCCTTGAAGGCCTCGGAGCTTTAACCATGCTCCTCCTTGCAAAGGTTTGAGAATGTGCTATCTTGCATGGCTTCCGGTGGAGTGCGGCAACAGGGAGAAGAAGTTTGCAGCGAGGTCTTTCTTGATAGATGGAAATAAAAAAGGGAAAAAGAAATAAAAGTTCATTATAACTACTAAAATGCCACCGAATTTTGGATAATAAATGTTTTCACAAACTGATGAAAAGTTTTCAAAGAAAAACGTGAAAACGAATTAAATGACGTTTTCAAAATTTCTAAAAAATCCGAGAAATGTTTTCTAGAAATATTTCTCACAAAATGTTAACCAAAAATAATTTTTTTAATCTATCTTCATTTTTATTGAAAAATGAAAATGAAAAATATGTAAACCAAACATGCTCAAACCAATTTACTAGTCTCATCCCCACAACGTCATCACCCAACCACACTGGGACCCACATCTCTTCAGTGTCCTGAACCCAACATACATCTGTAATCAACACAGCAATCACATAGACAACACCACTGTAGGCATTGACCCAAAACTGCAACAGAGCAATCACCTTAAAATAATTCAACATAGCAGTAAGTGACAGCAAATTAATTATTAACATGCACCTCTTTCCGTTGCTGATACTGCCAGTTGCTCCCAGTAAAAAAACCATTGAGTCGAGCTTGAATTTCAGACATTCCATACTTAACACCGTCATAAGTGGGCTTACCAACAACATCCTGGAATCTCCCAATGAAGTTACCATATGCAGGCAGCAAGAAGTTTTCCAAGGATATTATTACTTCTTTCTTAGGTGCTCATCCAACGCAAACCACGTAGACTGAGCGCTGCAGATCTCATCAAAATGCACGTTGAACAAATGGAGCTTCTCTTTCATCAGCTCTGCTGCTGCATCAACCGTCAGTGGTTCATTGTCGTCCATCTTCAAAATGTCCAGCACCTCACTCAACGTGCTTCTCTGATATTGTTCAAGGTTTTGCTGGGCTTTTGCTCTGTATTTTTTGTTCAAATCTATAGCTAAAGGGGTTTGGATAATACTTGCCATCGTTTCGATGTGCCACCAGTTATTCATCAGGAAAAGATAGCCCAAAGCAGGGTCCAGGTAGCTTTTGGATCTGGCTTCCAAATTGCTTTCTATCAGCTCCATTATCCAAGCATGCAGGACAGAAAATGAAGGTGGTTCTCTCGATCACCAAAGATGGAGCATTCTCTGAAAACTTGCTCTAGGGTATCCCAAACATCGGAAACGTAGATAAGCCAGTCTGCCACAAAGCTAGTAATTGGGTGAAGCCCGCTATCGGGAATAACCGCCTGGGCCGAATCACGACAAATCAGGTTCTCCATCCCCGTGAAAATGCCTCTTATTGCTCCCTTAACCTATCCTGAATTATGATTGCCTCGTTCCTGAACGATGGTGCGTTGTGCTCGTAAAAAGAGTGATTCCATTTCTGGAATCACGTGGCCCAGTGTCTCGAACACTTTGACGATGCTGCGGGACAGAGCGGAGGGCTTTGCGAAGCTACTGGCGAAATTCAGGAGACGAGTCGTCAAATCCTTGCAAACCTCCTTGAAGGAGTGATCCACGGCAGATGAGGACAATCCGAAGAAAACGCGATCGCAGAGTCTCCTCTCATTGGGAAACAGTGTCCGGAGAGCTATGTTGAAAGCTTTAGTCCAACGGTCAATCCTGGTAAAAAGGAACAACTTTGTCTTACTCTCAACGTCCTCGATGCTGAGCTCTCGAATCCCAAATGCAGACAGACACTGTTGTAAGAACTCCCTGCGGAAACTGCTATACACTTGGCAGCACTTCTCCTCAAGCCCACCGGCCACCATGAGCTTCACGGTTTTGTGAAGGACATCAATCGTTTCCGACGGCAGCATTTCCAACACCAAGTTGGGGTCAGTCCGCAGTAGCAGCCCAGCAATCTCGCTCTTATTTTCGGAGAAGTTGACGTCCGCTTTGAGGTATCTGCTCACGTGTTTGAAAAGAATGCGAATAGGTATTCGATTATTCTTCCTAATCAACTCTATACAAGCCTTGAGCCGTGTCACCGAAACAGCACGATCGGTGTCGGTTTGCCGCGAATGCGAATCGACTTGATCAGGGACTATGTTGTCCTGGAGACGACCAGCATAGTTTTCAGGCGTCATGGCATCAGAAGGCATGATTGTTGCAGCTCTATCAGGATTGACCTCTTGTGAATCGACTTGAATGACTATGTGATCGTGGAGTTCAAGATAATTAGCTTCTCTTGGGGCATCTAGAGAGGAACGAAGAATAATTAGGGAATAGCTGAAACCCACTCCCACCATACCTAGCAACAATTTTATCTTCAAGGTTTGTATGATTAGAGCTCCCAGGAAGAAATATAGCATATCCACTTCAAATCCGCAGTGAGTTTGCCTCGACAAGCTGAGCGACATCATAGCAAATGACGCACACGAAACCAAGCTATATGCATCTGGCTTTCCGTTGACAGCTTTGTCGAAGAAAAAGGAGAAGACAGAGGTGACGGTTAAAACCAAAAATGCCATATGAGCTTTGAACCGGAGACTCCTTGAGTGTTGCCATACCTTTGCAAACAAAACCACAAGGCAGATGATGGCACAGAAAATACAGTATGCAAAGATTTTGAACAAATTCCACTGCCCAAATAGATGTTTGGAGGAGGAACTCAGAGCATAACAGAAAGTCCCACTGCAGATGATGAAAAACCCACAAATCTCCATACATGTGGCAGCATAAGCCACCTCTGAATTTGGATGAGCAAGGGCGTGAGTGTCATGTCCTTTCCTGAAGCGAGCTAAGATTTTCTTACAGAGAATATAGACACCTAGAATAGCAGCAGACCTTTAGCACATAAAGCTCTTCGATCGCTCGCCTCCCTATCTCAGTTGAAATTTCCCCGGAAGAGTTCTAACTTCTAAAATTATCTTTCCAGGCGAGATGAGTTCTTCTCCTTTTTTTCAGTCATAGGGACAACGACACGAAGAAAACTCCAAGCAATTAGAAAGCAGTAACCAGGAACCGCGACCAGCTTGAACTACCAATTATTTTTCCCATGAGTTCTTGCCGTGTTAGATACGCGTACACCATACACTGATAAGGGGGTGAGATGGGTGGAGATTACTCCTGCATCCTCTGAAAATAAGAATATATGGAAATATTGGAATTAATATTGATGTTGTACACAACAACATTGACAATATTATGTTAAATTATTATGATTTAATTTAAATGAATTGAGAGTATACATTTTTTTTAATATTATTATCTAATTAAATTCTTCTGTATGGAAGATTTTTTTAAATAGTAGGAAGGGAATCAAATTTCTATTGCTAATGTAATGATTATACAATTGGAGAGTTTATTTTCCGTATGCTGTGAAAATGTAAAAAAAAGTGTAAAACTTTTTATATTGTTATTTAATCAAAACATTCTATTTGGATTATATTTTTCAATTAATGACATTAGACTGACCATTTTTACTAATGTGATAATATTAATTATACCTTACATAGAAATTAAACTCAATTGAAAGATTTTACCGAAAAGTTTTATATTGTTAAGTATGTCAAAATGAAACTAAATTATTATTACTCACCATCCATTGATTAAATGTATGCTTGGATTAGAGTTAAATTGTGGAGTGAAGTAAATATAACGAGGAGAAGTAGAGTAGAACAACATAATATTCCACTATATTGTTTGAATATTTTATTAGTGGATGAAAACTCCTTTTGATAGTAATGACATTTTATTTAAAAAAAGATTGTTTCATATTGTTTATCATTTAAAATTTTTTAACAAAGAATTAATTAATTTGTCTTGACTCGAACTTAGACCATGACCAACATGCAGGCTAAATTAACTCACTTCACCTGGCAAGGCTAAAGATATCACTCCACTAACATAAATTATTGAGTTATTTACTTTTAGTACCTGAACTCTAGCAGACCTCCTCAAAACTAAATAATACACATATCATTCCACCAACTTATGAAGACTATAAATAAAATAGCAAGAAGGAGAAACTAATAAATGCACAAACATTTAAAATAGGACAACATAACCCGTAAATCATGTAATTGCTAAAAATAATTAATACAAGTAATTGTTCACAATTTCCCGTCTTCTTCATACCTTTCAATAGAAAAGAATACTCATTAAACTCCATTCCTAAGTATACACTCAAACAATTTCTATATACTTTCCCATTATTCCTCAAATACTCATTTTTAAATAAATCAATTCCATCGTTAAATACTTAAATAAATCATGAGGGTTATATAATAAGAAGAACTAAATTTATGCGGAGTGGTCTCAACCCATTTAATTTCAGTTTATGGTGTCTCAATTAGGGTCTTCTCACTATTTCATCTAAATGAAAGAAAAAAATACTATGTGCACACGGCTATGATATCTCTTTATTAAGGAACGGTAATGCCATTATATCTTTTCGTTACGGCAACAATTGTTCTCATTTAGAATCTATCATGGTTTTCTCAAACAAATTATATTACCACAAATTTACAAATTCATAAATAAATCTCCTTGTTCTGTCAATCTTGAAAATTATAATTTTCACAAACCATTTTCCATGATATAACAAAATCACAAGGTTATAAAAAAATGATAAAAAGAATTAGTGATCATTTCAAACCAACCACCAAGTCATAATTAATCATTTTCATGGATAAGAAAATTAATTAGTCAAAATAACTAATCAAATAGTTCAAGTAGTATAAAACAAAAATTCATTAGCTTTAGTAAAATAAATAAATTTAAAAGGGCTATCACTTATTAAACGGTCACTCACTGCACATGGAAGTCAACAATTCTTGCTCTCTTTAATAGCTTCTTAGGAGTAGTTTACTTGCATCGAGAGTACGAACAACATAGGTATTTTAACAAGCTTAGATAATTTATTTTAAAATAATTTATCAATTAGAAAGCCTATCAAATAAAAACCTCAATTTATGGAACCTAAGGTTTCTAAATATTAGAGAAAAATTAATTAAGCCTTAACTCTACCCATTATAATCTATTGATATTAGATTTTCTAATATATTAAATTTATACTTAAAATGTCAAACTTGTACTTATCTATCATTTTCGAGAGCTCACTAGTTTTAGAACAAACCATAAAAAAAATGAGATTGATATTGGAGATTACCTCAAATTTTGGAAGCTAATAAGTATCAAAATTTGATGAAAAACTAAGACAATAATGAAGTTTATGGGTTGAATATGAGAAAAGAAGATGAAAAGGAGAAGAGGAACAAGAAGGAGAGATGGTTACAATTTAGGGAGGGTGTGTTACGATGGTTTAATTCACCTCCCCTTTCTTTATATATGTGTGTGTGGGTGTGTGTGTGTTTTATAAATTTTGTTAACTTTTATAAATTATTTACTTAATTGAATTTAAATATTATAGTAGATTATATCATGCATAAATATATGTTTTCAAATTTTTATTGTAATTTTTTTATATAAATCTAAATCAATATAAAGAATATTTCTTAAATGACATATGATTCAGATATATGATTCATCAACTGGATGCTATAAAAAGTTATTAAAAGTGTAAATGCACCAAATTTTACACTAATATCAAAACAATTCTCCTTTTCATTTTATCTTAAATATTTTTAATTTCAACATCATAATCCTAATTAATGTTAGTTTAAGTACTAGGCTGATAGTTTCATTTAATTATTAGTCGGTTGCTATAATTTAAAAATTTACAATCAAATCTCTACATTATATAAAAATTTTCAATGAGGTTCATGTAGTTTAATAATTTGTGATCAAATCCCTTTAATTTATAAGAAAATTTAATTATGTCCTATATTGTAAAATTTTCAATCAAGTCCCTAAAAGTCATATACATTTGGACTTGATTAAAAACTTTTGTACAATATACGACTTGATTGAAAATTTTTAAACTATAGGTACTTAATTGAAAAGTTCAGGACAATATAGGACTTGATTATAAATTTTAAAATTAGAAGGTCTAATTAAAAATTGAATGAAAATATAAGACCTTCAAAATAATTAAACCTTCACTATCAGAAGTGTGGGATGTTGTTGATTACCGAGATGTTTCGACGGATAGCATTTATACCGACGGTATATCGATGGTCATCGGGCATCCGCTTTAGGCGTCGATGAGCATTACGACGGTAGAATAAAACCCGTCGGTATTTATCGACACAAGTACCAGTGTAACAAATGCTTGAAGTTTTACAATTATATAAAAAAGCGTAGGCAACCGTCAAAGACATATTTATACCGATTTTTTGGGTTTTACCTACGGGTATTGGAATAAATAAAATAATTTTTTACCCCTTTTACCAACGGTGATTATTTTGAAAAATAATTTTATTTAATTAATATTGCTTTAATTACTATAATCTTGGAACGTGGGTTAAATTATAATTTATCTTTAATGATTTATTATTTATTTATATAATAACCTAATTATCAATCAAACTGATATTAAATAAGAAAAATAATAAAATGAATAAATTAAACTGAATAAATAAAATATTAAATTATAATAATAAAATATATACAAATTACAGGAAATGTAAAAAATATCCAAAGAAAGTAAATGAAGCTAGATAAAAACTAGCTGAAGTCCTGGGCATCAGGATCGTCCGGCATCCGTATCATCATCATCATCATCTGGACCATCATCGCCATCTGTCCGACCTGATTGAACTCTAGATGGAGGGTGTGAGATACGGGAATGGGATATGGGGAGCGTCTGCCCAGTCTACCCGTTGCTCTGCATGTCCGGAAGAATGTCATGACATCTGGAGTGATCTTCTCGCTGCATCTTCCTAGCTTACCTTCGTCTTCTTTGCTTTCTCCGCTCCTTTGTGTTCCTCACGCCGCCGCTCCCAAGAGAGCTTAAGCTCTCGAATCTCTCTCAGCTCCTCCTCCACAACCGCTCGCCCCGCGCACTGCCCTGAGCTGCTGAAGGAGCTGTGCCTGCTGCTCATGTTGCTGCTAGATCAACTGGGCATGAACACGTTCCCTCAGGGCATTATCCCCAATAGCTGATCCAGTGGCGGAGGATGGGATATACCTCAAGAGTACCCCATCCCCATATATGCGACCCTTGTAAGGGCCGCCAACCACTTGGGCCCACACATCCTCCTTGTTGGGAGGAGGAGGAATGTCAGCATTAGACCCAGCCTCAGCCATCTAGGTTGGTAGTAGGTCTAGGCCTACTCCCAAAGGTCTATAAACTTAACTGTAAAGGAAAAAAGAAAAAACAAGTTGTAAGTAATGATTATGACATAAATAAAAATAATAATACAAATTAAGTAAAGATATGTCTAAATTTAAACTTATATAGGGTGCCTTGGAGTTAGAATCTACCTAGACCTCTCCAGGCTGCCCATCTGCTCACTCCTTCGGGTGTGAGTCTCCCAAATAGCTCGCCTTGTGTCAGAGGGCGGCTCACTCCCTTGCCTACATAAATAAGCACAATAAAATCATCAAAATATAGTATTTGTCACAATTCAAATATAGTAAATGTTATTATAAAATGTAAAGGGTAAAGAATTACCAAGTGCTTTCGGGTCCCTCCCGATGCTCACCCACCTGTGTACCGACCGCCTTTCTGGAATGCTCTCGTTTGCTCTTCCTTATCCGACCTATCCTTGAAGGTCGGGTGCTAGCCCAGTGGCACCGGAACTCAGCCAAGGTGGCGTCGTTCAACCACGAGCTGTTCATGTGTCCCACGACATCATGAAACATATCCCACATTCGCTTGTAGGACCTAATCCTCCAAGCCCTCTTCATTGTAGGCTCATGCTAAGGCTCAATGTAGAATGTTTTATGCATAAACAAATTCACAACACATTAGTTATTATATATCAGGCATATAATTAAATAATATAAACATATATTTTAACAAAAGCGAAGCAATCATATAATTATTTCCACTCCTTCCACTATCTTTTAACATTAGGGATGTCCTATGTGGGTGTAATAGATGGTTAAGATGGTTATATCGACTTTGTATAACCTCGTGATCCTGGTGAGCTAGCGCACGGAGAAAACTAATACATAAATGAAAAAAAAAACCAATCAAAATTACTCAAATATCGTAAACAATGTAAAATTAAAATGTAATAAAAAACATGTTTCAACTTACATGTCTTTACATCAGGCCCAAGTGGCCTGCCATGGGTCCAGGCTTCCCATTTGGTGCCTGCCACCGTCGAGGAAGGAAAGGAGTCTACAGATGCGGGGTTGGAGTTAGGAGGTGATATGGCTAGGAGCAGTGGTAGCGCCAGGGAGGGGTTGGAATGCGAGTGGCTGTGAGTGTGAATACGGAGGGTGGGCCTGACATACCCAGGAGTGGACATCATCCGAAAGCTGGGTGCTGATGGTCGAGACTGAGGTAGAGGTGGTGGAAATGGAGTGGTGGAAGGATGGTGGCGAGGTGGTGGAGGTGGTGAGGTGGTGGAAGGGACGGTGGTAGGTGTGGAAGAGGCCTGGTCAGGTGGTGGTGGTGGGTACACCGACCTTCCAGGTTTCCTCTACTTTACCAGCCATACCTGAAACAATTAAAAATAATTCACAATAAAACATTAATTAAATTAAGAAATTTCAAATAATTGGATAATAATATTGCATATAATATTGAACACCTTAGTTAATCTGAAAGTGTAGGACCTTCATCATTATTACCGTTGATCACTAGGTGACTCATCAACACTACTATCACTTGTTTCATCTTTGTGATTTTGATTGGGTGGTTACTTGTGCATTCAATAAAGTCAACTTCCCCAGGAGTCAAAAAGGGGGTTTTCAGGGTTGTCTGCATCGAGTACGCCCTTGAAGATGTGGATCATCCACTTGATACGCATCTTCAAGTGACTTCCTCTATTTCAATCATACTTCTTAGTTTTATCTTATTCACAACCCTCCACTGTGACCTACTTTCAGGATAAGACATATAATATACTTGTCTCCATTTTGGGCTATAATAAATGGATTATAACTTCTATATCTTTTGGTGTGATTGATTTCAATGATTTTATAAGTGTTGTGTTGACGTGTCCTAGTTAGTCGGTAGGTCATACCATTCACATTTGAATATGACACATTTATTTGTGAGCTCACCTATGTACTCAAACTCAAGGATTTCCTTAACAACACTATACCAATCACATTCTCCATCCCAGGATCGCCTTTAACACAAATACCAGGATTGTCATTTTTTCCCTTGCACCCCAATCAGTGTGTGAAACTTGTACCCATTAACATGGTACATGGGCCAATTACAACTTTATTTTTTGGGTCCCAAGCTAAATTGAACGAATGGGGACATGTTACACCATTATTTTTGTTATGAACCTACGCACATAAAGTTTGAAATGTCAAACTTACTTGTATCAAACAAAATTAACAGATAATATTTTGGGTTACATAATCTTAAATACGGACTTACATGTAATCTAAACCAATCCGGAAATTGTTGAAGAGAATATTGACCATGCAGTTGCTCAAAGAATCTATTGTTGAAAATATATTTTACATTATTTTATATATGCATAACATCACGCTCACACGTACAAAAAAAAAAGGATTTTTGACTTACAATCTGAATGATTGCATCTCGTCACAATTTAGCAAAATATGTAAGTGTGTGAAATTTCATTCCTCTAAAGTCAGCCATCGAGACACGCCTTTCAGCAACTCGACTAGGTTGATTGAATATAGACAACGTAGATGGGAGAACACTTTCCTCCATCATCGTTACGACCAACCCGAGTTCTCCTAGATTGAATATATGGCCGAAAGTAAAATGAGAGAAATTTGAAGTATCTTTCGCTAGATAAGCTTGACATATTGATCCTTCCACTTGAGACCTATTCTTCACTCTTTTTAACCCTTCTATTTCCCTTTCAAATAGATACATCCACTTATATTGAACCCGTCCACATACTCATGCTTCATATGCCAAATGTATGGGAAAGTGTTCCATTAAGTCAAATAACCAAGAGGAAAAATTCTCAATTTGCAGAGAATTTTGGGAATATTTTTTTCCATGACAAGCAGATCATCACACCGAAGAGTAGAAGAGCATAAATCCCAAATACTGAACGAGTTGGACGCTTCCAACAATATCAGGTAGCTCTCTAATGCAATTGAAAGCAAACACTCCATGACCACGTGACAATCGTGGCTTTTCATGCCAACAAGCTTACCCCTGTAACATTACGCACCTACTTAAGTTTGAAGCATAACTATCGGCCATTCTTAAATCCTTAAGCCACGACAAACTGCTTGTTGCTGATTGGAACTCAGGGCATATTTGGCCTTTGGTTTATAGAAACAACCATCTCTCAGTTCTTGTAAATGCAAATCAGGCCGCATGCAATAATCAACCAGATCATGCCTTGCCTTGTTGTTGTCTTTGGTTGAATCTATATCCAATACAGTATTCATAATGTTGTCAAACACATTTTTCTCAATATGCATGACATCTAAACAATGACGCACCAAATTATCCTTCCAATACGGCAACTCCCAGAAAATACTTTGTTTGGTTCAATTATGGTATACTCATAGCTTGCCTTGCACTACTTTTCCGATTTCCATTATTTTTGGGATATCCTTAACTCGATTCCACATTTCGTGGCCACTTTCTAACTGGAGGCTTATCATGTTCAACACAATTTCTTTTAAAACCATATTGCTTCGCCTATAAGGATGAGAATCTAAGAACCTTTTATAACAATCAAACCAAGAGTTCTTTCCTCCATGTTTCAGGATGAATGCTTTAGTATCGTCTATACAAATTGGGCATGCTAATTTGCCTTGAGTCATCCATCCAGAGCATTCCATAAGCTAGGAAATCATTGATGGTCCATATTAATGCAGCTTTCATCATGAAGTTCGCTTAGTTGAAATGTCGTAAGTAAGAACACCTTGGCACCATACTCATTCAATTCATCAATTAGGGGTTGAAGATGCATCAACCTTAGCTTTTGGATTATTAGGGCCATGGATTATATATGTTAAGAATAGGTAAGGATCTTTCATGCACACAACAGGGAGATTATAGGGCGTAACTACTATGAGCTAACAGGAATAGGGTTTGCTAAATTGGTTATTCGAGTAAATCCATCTGAACAGAGTCCAATCTAACATTTTGTGGGTCACAAGAAAAATCAGGATATCTTTGATCGAACTTTTTCCACATTTCACCGTGCAATGGATGCGTCATCATACCATCATCCCTTTGATTTTCACTGTGCCACCTCATATGAGGAGTCGAACTCATTGACGCTGTAGAGTCTTGTGAGCCTAGGGTTTAAGGGTAGATAGTGCATTCTTTTTGAGGAACATTCTTATACCTCCCACTTTCACGTCTCTTGGGTTTAAACCTAGGCTCTTGGCAAAACTTACACTCAATCAATGAACTATCATCTTTATAATAAAACATGCAACCTTTCAAGCAGCAATCAATTTTTATTTCCTTCAACCCAAGTTTAGAAACTAATTTTTTAGCTTGATAGAAATTTTTTGGAATTGCATCAGGGTTTGGACTTAGCTTAACGAGTGCAACCCACTGATCAAAAGAACTTTGACTTTGATTCCCTTCGAACTTAATGCTCACATTCGAACTGCTAATGACAATTCAGTGCTGCACAATCCTCTCATAAAGGTTAATTGGCAGCTTCTAGTAGACTATAAAATCGAGCCCATCTTGGTTAGGCTCTCTACAAGGCTGCCAATAACGCAGGAAATTTAGGACCAGGAGCATCAAACACCATCTCATGATACTTAGCTAGGTTATCCTCCCACAGCACATTACCCACGTCGTGCTCTTATATGGATCCCACCAAAACTACTTCCAGTTTCACACATACCCACTTGGTTTCATACGTTAACTACCTCCCTATGCTCTGCTCAAACCCAATAGTTAGGTATGAATCCCCACTTGTACAAATGAACCCTTATTGTATTATCATCCAGGTACTTCCTACATTTGCACCTATTACATGGACACCTAACTTTTGCTTCATTGTGTTTTACATGCCATACTCATAAATTCTTCAACACCATTATAAAAATTTGATTTAATCCCCCCTCATTAGGATATAATCTATCATATATCCATGATCGATTTGAAGGTAACATTGCGCTTGTGATTAACTCTAGACCCTACAATTTTGTAAAGATAGAAAGTTATTACTTTCGAAAACAAATTCAATTGCTATTTCAATTTTAAGTACAACTACTTTAATCTTATTCTCTCAACAAATATTCTGGAAAATTTCAAAACGGATATCCATTTAGATTAGGAGTTTCCGTCATCACATATTTCTTTTAATTGGATTTTAAGTTTTTTTAAACATGGTTACTTTTATTTAATCTGTATTCATACAAAAAAATTTAACAACATTTCCAGGATTCCCCCTTAAATTATGAGCTTCCATCGTTACATATTTCAGTCAATACAATAATTATAAATATTATTATAAAGATCAGGATAGAATAAATATAGTGAAACAATAATTTGAGCCCACCATTGAAAATTATATGGCTATGGTTGTATGAATATATGGCTAATTTACAAGCGCTTGTTGGGCATTATATTTGTATTTTTTAATATTGAATAACTTCTATTTTAAAGCCAAAGTATATAACCATATTGCTTTAAGATGGATTATTCAAGATATGACGAAACACTATCCATGATTGTGAAATTGGCAATGATCACACTTGATATAGCATCTGAGGATTATGTACATTTGTTTAAGGTGCATCGCAACTTTCAAAGAACATACATGATACTCAGATGCTACAAGCTTTTAATGTCATCATTGCCAACTTCATATTTTAGATAGTGTCTTTGCCAATCCTTGAATAAGTTATTTTTGAAGCACTATGGTTATACATTATGACTTTAAAATAGAAACCTCCTTCATATTTAAAAAATAACAAATATTCATATCCCAAACAAGAATGCTTTGTAAATTTCTTCCATCATATATCAGTCAATACAACTATTGCCATATAAATTTTTAAGCGGACCAAATTACTACTTTAAAACAAATTGAATTGGTTTTCTTTGTTTTTTTAATACTTATTTTTAATCCTTTTTTTAATCTTATTTCCTTTGCACAATTTTTTTTTAAACTTTTATCCCTAAAACAAAATTTAACAAAATTTCTGAGCATCTTTCTTAAATTAGGAGCTTCCATCATTAGATATTTCTTTTAATTAATCTTTAATTTTTTTTAATGTTAATTTTAATCTTTTATCCCTAATAAGATTTTAACAAAATTTTAGTATTCCTTAAACTAGGAACTTCCGTCATTAGATATTTAGTCAATTCAACAATTATAGATATTATTATAAAAATCAAGAATAGAATAGGAACAATTAAACAGTTACATGTTAATAATTACATACAAGTCAAATAATCATAAAAGCCGTTCTATTGCGCATCCCTTATAACTCCACAACATGCATCTGCAATCTCCGTAAACACAAAGAATCCCACAGGAAACAAATCAAACAAGTCGGGGAAGGACCTCTACGCCCTTCCCCCAGTCATGCAATCCCCATTTCCTACAACTCTATCCTATAAAATATAAGTGTCTATGTATCATACATATATATTAAATCATTAAACGATATAAATAATAAGGATTGAGTTACTAACCTCTATAACAATAAAAAAAAACAAAATATGGGGATGCTCCTGGCATTCAACCAAGTCCAATCTGAAAATCCAACATTATAAATTTCAATCACTATAATTATATACACACAAAACATAGACTAACATAAAGAAAAGAATGACAAACCGATCTCAAAGTCAATAATCGCTTGGACCTCAAGCAAAACTCCTACATTAACAAATTAATAACAATAATTACTCCCCAATGCAACAAACATACAATCCAATGGGCACCTATAAACGAAAGGAAAAGTAAATCAAATCAAAAAACTAAACCAATTAAATGCTCACCAAAGCCTCAGGATCGTAATGGTAGCCTTTGTTTCTCAAATGAGCTTGGTGGCGCTGAACGAGGGAAAAACTACGCGAATGCACGGCTATGAGAGAGAGAGAGAGGTTTTAGAGAGAGGGGAGGTTTCAGAGTGAGGAGGAAGAGGCTTCTGCGTGTATAATATGCATTGTTATCAACAGGATTATGACGGGTAATTGTTTAATGAAACTGTTATCACTAATAGGTAGCTATCGACGGATTACCAACGGGTGATGGCATACCAAGAGTTTGCGCAGGTGTAAAGAAATTTCAAATACCCATCGTTGACCCGTTGTTTACCCGTTGGTAATTTAATTCTTAAATATATTTAACACCCGTCGTGTATAGTCTGGAATTTAATTCATAAATAATTAATATTAAAAATCTTAAATACCCACCGGGAACCCATTCGGTAATTTAATTCATAAATTATTAAATATTAAATATCTTGAATACCCGTCAGTAGCTGCCTTAATTTAATTCGTAAATAATTAATATTAAAAATCTTAAACACCTTTCTAAAGAGAATAATTTAATTCATAAATAATGGATATTAAAAATCTTAAATACCCGTCAATAATTTAATTCATAAATTATTAAATATTAAATATCTTAGTACCCATTGGTTTACCTGCGAGGAAAGGATTTAATAAATAATGAGTATTAAATATAAAACTCACTCGTCAGTTAAGCCGTTGGTATACCTATCGATATTATGCGCGCCAATTGACAGGTATTTTCCTAAGATTTACCGATGTAGGCACCAACGGTATTCATAACTATCATAATTATTTTTAAAACGTGTCAATTGTTGCAAATGCCGTCGGAAATATCGACGAGTACGCACCCGTTGGTATTATCCGGTACCTGAACTTTCTTGTAGTGCTTTAAGTTATGCAACATTTTTTGTCATTTAGTTTCTTTTATTGAAATAAAAAACCCCGGATTGAACATTTAACTTCCTAAGCACTCCATAATCCAAAAGCATAAAATAATATTGTTTATTTGTTATTGTTGGGTATATATCAAGCCTATTTTTAATTAGGTAATTAATACATTCATAAATCATCTTACTCCAATTGGAATTCAACCAATATTTTATGTCATTTAAGCACTTCATAAATCATTGAATTCTATTTACATGGGTTTAAGGTTTATTTGGCAGCAATTTTCATTTTTTATTCTATGTTTTTATGATTTATGAAGAAAATTATGCAAATAATAAGAGTAATAAAATCTTATTTTCTATTTTTATTTTTATAAAATTATACAAATAAAAAATACATAGAAAAGAAACAGTAAAAGACTAAAATCTCATTTTCTATTTTCATATGCATTAATATTTTTTCTTTAATGATTCCTTAGACCTAATGGTTTATAAACTGGCATTTGGGAGTCATTATAAATTATAAATGTTGTTCTATTATTTTGTTAAAGGTTTTGCTAACCATAGTTAGATGTAAGATTCAAAAGTTTTAAATGGATCTCATGCTTTGAATACATCAAAACTTGTTTTTGCAATACTAATGACCTATTGGTTTTAGTTCCAATTTTCAGCTTTCATTTTCAATTTTTCAATTTTAAGGATTTTAAAAGAAATACTGAAACTAGAAATTAAACTAACTGCATTTTTATACTTTTAGAATTTTAATATTTCCTTTATAAAATCTAAAAAACTAAAACACTAAAATTAAAATGAAAATTAAACCAAACATATCCTAAAATTTTCATATTTAATTCTATAACCAGGGTCGAAAAAAGTTAATGTCTCATTTTTAAATTTTCATTTTTAAACTTGTCTTTACATAAACCCTTTTGTTAATTTCTCATTCTTTGTTTTGAAACAACTACATAGCAACTGGATTTATATAAAGAAAATAAATAATCGAAATCGAGAAAATGAAAAAGAAAACTTTTATTCATCTCACCAGATGGGGATTCAAAATAAGGACCATCTCTACCCGAAAAAAAAAAAATAATAATAAGGACCGTCAAATCTTTCTATTTTCTTTTTCTTTTGTTCAAAAACGTCTCCTGACCAGTCAAAAGTCAAAAAGACCTCACAACGGCATTGGAATTTGGAACTACGTAGTTCCCATTTCCACCAATAGTTAAATATCAATTGAGAATGAAAGCAAAGGAAAAAACAAAAAGAAAAGATTATAAAAAGAAAGCCAACACACTACACAACAACCACAAGAGAAACAGCTTGCCACGTTCTCTCTCTACTTTATCTTCAAAGTCTCTCGGTCTTCGCTTCTGCTCTGCCCCCTTTTTCTAAGCAATCTCCGCTTACTTTTCCCATTTTACCCCCTCTGCCCTCCGCTTTTTCCACAAACCGCGTCTTTCCAGGGGCATACCAGTCATTCCACAATAGGCCTTCCTCTTCTTGCAACACCCTTTAAATCGTGTTCGTGCAAGTGATGAGCTTAGCTAACAAGCATGGCAGAGAACGGTGAAGAGAAATTACTGGCTGTGGCGCGGCACATAGCAAAGACGCTGGGCCATAACAGCAACATGGCAGATGACATACTCCAAATATTCTCCAACTTCGATGGAAGGTTGTCGAAGGAGAACTTATCAGAAAAATTTGCAGACGGTGATCCAAGGGCCTGCGCCATACTGGATCACTCCCTCAAGTCCCTCGACCGCCGGATCTCCACTTACGTCTCCTCTGACCGCCCGATCTGGGCGGACTCCGCCGACGCCGCTGCCTTCCTCGATGCCGTAGACGACCTCCTCTCCTCCGTCGCCGAGTGGTCCCACCTCACCTCCGATAAGAACCTCGGCGCGTGCCTCGCACGAGCCGAGGACATGCTCCAGCAGACCATGTTCCGCCTCGAGGACGAGTTCCGCTCTCTCATGGAGCGTGCCGGCGAGTCGTTCGACCTCGCTCCGTCGTACCGGAACGGCGAGTCGGCAGAGAATCTTCCGTTCGAATCGGAGGAGGAAGAGAACGAAGAAGAGGTAGTAGCTGACGCCGGCGGAGAGGAGGACCAGATTCCGGTGGCGTTGCCGGTGACGGACTACGACATCGTGATCGACGCGCTTCCGGCGGGGACGAAAAACGACCTCCACGAGATCGTGCGGCGGATGGTGGCCGGAGGGTTCGGGAAGGAGTGCTCGCATGTTTATAGCAGCTGCCGGAGGGAGTTTCTTGAGGAGAGCATGTCGAGGCTAGGGTTGCAGAAGCTGAGCATCGAGGATGTTCACAAGTTGCCATGGCAGGACCTCGAGGACGAGATCGAGAGGTGGATCAAGGCCTCCAACGTCTCCCTCAAGATCCTCTTCCCTAGCGAGCGAAGGCTCTGCGATCGCGTCTTCTTCGGATTCTCCTCCGTCTCAGACCTCTCTTTCATGGAGGTCTGCCGCGGATCCGCCATCCAGCTCCTCAACTTCGCCGACGCCGTCGCGATTGGAAGCCGCTCGCCGGAGCGGCTTTTCAGGATCCTCGACGTGTTCGAGACATTGCGTGACCTAATTCCCGAATTCGAAACGCTGTTCTCCGACCAATACAGTGTTTTGCTTAGGAACGAGGCGGTTACGATTTGGAAGAGGTTGGGGGAAGCGATTAGGGGAATTTTCATGGAGTTAGAGAATCTGATCCGCCGTGATCCGGCGAAGGCGGAGGTTCCCGGCGGCGGACTTCACCCGATCACTCGCTACGTCATGAACTACCTCCGCGCCGCTTGCCGGTCGCGGCAGACTTTGGAGCAAGTTTTTGAAGACTATGGGCATCCTTTGAAGGAATACCCTAAGCTCGATGATAGGGTTGCATCAACTTCTTCGCTCTCTGTGCAAATGGATTGGATTATGGAGTTGTTAGAGAGTAATTGGAGGCTAAGTCCAAGATTTACAAGGACCCTGCTTTGTGCTATGTTTTCTTGATGAATAATGGGAGGTACATTGTTCAGAAGGCGAAAGATAGTGAATTGGGAACACTTTTGGGTGATGATTGGATCCGAAAACACAATGCGAAAGTTAGGCAGTACCATATGCATTATCAGAGGAGTTCGTGGAACAAGGTTCTGGGGATTTTGAAGCTTGATAGTAATGGCTCAGTTGGGGCTAATGGTGCAGCAAAGTCAATGAGAGAGAAGCTCAGGTTGTTCAACACCCAGTTTGAGGATATATGCAGGATTCAGTCTTCTTGGTTCGTATTTGATGAGCAGCTTAGGGAAGAAATAAGAATTTCACTTGTGAAAAACTTGTTGCCTGCATATGTGAACTTCATTGGCAGGTTCCAGAATGTTCCAGAACTTGGTAAGAATGCCGATAAGTATATTAAGTATGGAGCGGAGGACATTGAAGCAATACTCAATGATTTGTTTCGGGGAAGTAGTGGTTCAAGCAGAAAGTAGAGGTAAAGCTGCTGGTTGTGGTGTGTATGTATTCCTAGTGTAATTAGAATGCAAAGTTTTGATTATCACAGACTTAGTTCTAAAATTGATTTGTGGCCTTGCACTATAAATAGCATTGTATGTTCTTATGCCGCCATCATTATATACATTGTTATTATTTTTCGCTGACGAAAATTACGGAGGATTGAACCGGATTTTTGAGTTGAGAATCATCATCAGATTGAGGGTTACAAAATCAACTTCGTAGTTGTAACATCGAGGCTGTTCTTGTTGGTGATTGCTGTAAACTTTTTCCGTTTTGTAATGCTTAGGATAGTATCAAAGACTAGGACTCCACTGAATCAAAAAAATTTATATGTTTTACCCTTTATGTGCGTGTTCTGTCTCACACTTTTTTTTTTTTTTTGCGTTTTTATGTTGTAGATTTGGTTGGGATGTTTATTTCATTAGTGGAAAAGTATCAGAATTTTTATTTTTATTTGGGTCGGACCTTTATAAGTTCATTTTATGTTACCAGTTAACAGAAATTGCGTTTTTAATCTTAATAGGACTAGACCAGAGCTAATGGATCCTTATGACTAAACAAGGATTTTTGGGTTATTTGATTGTTGCCATAGCTAGATTTCCCTTTTTTTCGTCTTTTGCTTTTTTTTTTTTTTTTTGTCTTTTTTGGTCGAAGTCTTTTGCTTTTGTTTGAGTGCTAAAGGGAGTCAGGGAGACAAAGGGCAAGCGTGCCGGGCACATTCTTTTGCATTTTGGTCTACGTGCAAATTATGGTTTCTGCCTTGCTAACCCCAATATGTTTTCGAAACACCAGATTCATCTAATTGGACCAATCAGTCCAATAAAAAACAGGTTGATCCGGTGGATTGAAAGTTCTCTATTTCCCTACTAGTCATTTTGTCCGTGCATAGAAGATAATAAAAAATAGTTTATTGATTATTATAGAAAATAAATCATTTATTTATTATAATTATAAATTGAGTATATAAATTTATTTTAAAAGTAATTAATAGTTAAATAATTAAATAAATAGATAAAATATAAATATGTCATTTTATTTTATATTTTATTTTAAATATAATGTTTATAATATAAAGTTAAAATTCTCGATAATGACCTATAACTAATAATAAAGAGTCTATTTTTTGAGTATTTTGCACATTTTAAAAGTTGAAATTATTGAATAAAGAAAGATAATAAGTGGATAATTTTACTATATCATGAGTCATTTATAGGATTACAATAAGGATTCATGAAAGGAATACGTCCATTCTTCCTTTTTAGAATTTTGCCTCTCATCCCCATCTCATCCTCCATACGGTTTTCCATTTTCCATTTCACGTGGATTTTGAATCTCTATGGTATTCAGCGTTTATTAACAAATTTCAAATAAAGAAATTTTTTTAAAATATTTAACAATTTGAAACATAAATATCCATAATAACAAATACTATTAATTCAACATAATCCAAATTAAAATTAAAAATGCATATATAATACAAATCCAATAAAGATAATTAAAAAATGAAGGTGTGTTATCCCCTTATCCTATTTAACAAATGGACTTCGCCTCCATCGATCATCCCTATAGATAAAATATGTCCTGATTCCTATCCCCATTATGGGTAATTCCCACTTATACCCACTTTCAACGTTTTTTAATTACCCCTTATAAAAACATAAAATTATATTTTTTTAATTAATAAAAATAATGAATAAATTTAATTTATGTGATTTCAATTGCACGTTCTTTCCTTGTACATCCTTTTAATAAATTAAAATATCAATTTTAAAATATATGTTATAATTAATGTGTCATAATTAGTAAAAAATCATATGTAATCCTAATTTATATTATCTCAATTATTAGAGTAGTATATCAATTATTACAATATTATTTTCAATAAAAAATTAATGTAATTTTTTAATTTTTAAAAATTAATAAATATTTAGTATCATTATCAAAGAAGTGTAAATTATGGAATTGATTTTTTTAAATATTTTAATGCTGAAAATTGGAAGGTTTTTTTTCAAAAAAATAACTATGAAAAAATTATGGAATTGATGAGTTGGAATGTTAAAATTGTAAAAAATTAAATAGGGTATAATGAGATAGGTCGATAGATAATTTTTTTGTTATGATTTTCAAAAGTTCTAAATTTAAAATTAGAAACTTTTCCTCTAATCACGTCCTTATTTAGAATTTTGCCTCCATCCCATCCCTATCCCAATTTTCATCTTCGTCACATGTATTTATTCCTCATTCCACATGGAGATTTGAATCTTACTAATATTTACAGGTTTTTAAAAAAAATTCAAGAAGGAAATTTTTTAAAATAGTTTGAAATTCAAAACATTAAAATCCATAATAACAAATACTACTAATGTAACATAATCTAAATTAAAATAGAAAATACATATATAATACAAATCCAATAAAGATAATTTAAAAAATAAAGGTGTGATAAGGTTTTCTTGTTATCATTAATTATCATAATTATAATAGTTTTATTATAATTAATGTTATCATTATAATCCTTAATTATAATAAATATGATTATAATAATTAAAATAAATTTGTTATCATTAGTACTATAATTATATATATATAAATTTTTATGGTATAATATATTCAATTATAATTTTGTTTATGTTATTTTTTTATTTTTTATATTACTTTTGTTAATGGTAGAGAGATATGAAGGTATGATTGAAAAAAATAATTAATAATTAGAAATTAAATTAAATTTAAAAACTTACTTTAAATATTAAGATTATAAAAATGATGAGGCATAATTTTTTTTATGAATAACGCATGGAAGACTTTTCATATAATGAGTCTTAAATATTAGTATTACATCAATTATTATCATATTTAATTAAGAATAAATTATCATATTAGTATTATAATGAGTCTTAAATATTTGATTAAGAATAAATTTGGTAGAAATTAAATTTCAAATTATTATCATATCAAAATCAACCAGTTAGCCATTTATTAACAATTTAACCTGTCCATTTTCTTTAGAGCCAAAAAATATGTTGATCTTAAAGATTATTTATTTTGAAAATATATTTTCTTTTTAATTTTTTATATTACCCTTATAATGCGGGCTATTAATGATTTTTAATTTTAATTGTAGATTGTAATTATATTGACATTGGTCCTATCTTAGTGCAAATTGTAATCTTTGATGATTGTAATATTTGATTCTTTGATGATTATAATATTTGATTTTATTTCATATAAAAATAATTAATAAGTAAATTATAAATTAAGTTCAAAAAAATCTTTTGACATAAAGATTGAGAAATGTGGGGCCTAAATCATTGTATGAATGATATGTGAAGCCTAAATTATTATATGAATGACATGTGTAATAGTTTTAATGAAAGGAGTCTGAAATATTAGTATAGTATATTTTATTTATAACTAATTATTTTAAAAGCTCCAATATATAAAGTTATCAACATAATTTACAATATTTTTTGTCATGTGGATTTCAGGCATAAACCCCCAAATATTAAAATGATTATTATGAATATTGCAATTGTATAAATTAACTATAATAAACTAATAAATTAATATTAATATTATAGATATAAATTAATATTGTAGATATGATTAACATATATATATATTGATATGTTAACTGATTTATACATGTTTGATTTGATTTAATAAATCACAATAAATTCAATTATTGAAATTTTCAATTTCTATTAAATTTGGTACGATCCAATATAAATGATTGATTTAAAATATAAATGGGAAGAAAATAAAATTAATTTATATTTTTAATTTTAAATACCAACTGGTTGATTTAAACATAATAATTGATTTTCAAATCAATTCAAATCTCGATTTCTAAAGTTGATTCTAGGTATATGAAGGTTTAGATCTTCGTTGCTTCAATTTTCCATTCTTAATAGACTAAGAATACAATTAATTAGTAAATTTTGAATTTCCAACTTTAATGAAGAAAAATATATAAGCATGCTAGAAGACTTTTAATTTACATATTTATTACCTCAAACAAATCAAATACAAAAGTCATTTGTTAAACTTTGAATATTCAAGGTTTGCAATAGCAGAAGATCATGTCGTTGTAACAAAGGATCATGACTCATAATATCAATTTTAAACTCTCATAATCTCTTGTTATGTTTTCTATTTTTCTTTCATTCACACAATTGTTATATCAAATCTTTCTTGCTTCATAGCCTTGTCAATTTGCTACGTAAATATCATCTAAATCCTTGTAAAAATATTCAAAATATCATTCAAATCCTATTTGAAACTTATCAATTTCAAATTAAGAAATTGATTCATATAATAAATGCATTTAATTTATTTTATGATCCATTTTAATTTTTTATTTTAAAAAATGCATTTAAAATGGAATTAATGTGATTGTAATGTGAACCACCAATCAATGATATATAAAAATCATTTAATAAAATTGCATGTATCTTGGACTATTTTATTATTATATGCGATAAAATTAAAATAAATGTCCCCTTCCTAATTAAGTAATCATATGCAATGGAAATTGTATCCTCCTCCCATAATTTTCACTTTCTCCTTCTCATTTGCTACAATAGTATAGGAATATCATAACCCCTATGCAATTGACTTCCTAATGACTAATGTTGCAGGTTTTTCTCCTTATTAATTCCTATATACTAAGTGGTGACTCATCCATTTGTTCGGTCAACAAAACTTAATTTTAAAAATCCTCTTATTTTTGTCAGCATTCATTTTCTCTTTTTGGTTCCATGGATCATTACTTCCATCCAAGACTAAAATCTCCTACATATCATTGCCAAAATCTTGCATATGAAAATCTTGTAAATATACATATCCTACATAACACACAAAAAAAAGAAATTATTGAGAAATGAAATATCTAACATGGAAATAAACTTAGGAATTTTTTGGATCTTGTAGAGATTGAAAGTTGCATTGCATAAAAAAAACACCAACATGAATTAAAAACTACCTTGATTCACCTATGCTTTCTTAAACTTAAAAATTAATAATAATGACTTAATATATAAAATAAATCATTTATGTATATACATAAATTATAGACAGAATAAAAGTACAACAAATGATCAATTTTCAACCAAAAGACAATATAAATAGGAGCAATTGATGAGCTACCACAATGAAGAGTCTTAAACATAACAAATATAGAGATCAAATGCAAAGATTAATTAAACAAATAAAAGTAGGAATAGAACCAAAGGAGATAAATAAGAATGATAAATCAACAACACAAAATCTTTGAGCAAATAATGCTATAACCTACTTCAAACCTAGAAGGTAATATGGAAAAAAAAACAATGATAAAAAAGCTATATATAAAAAATAAAAAATGCATAACAAAGGAAAAATTGATGACAAAGAAAAAATAAAATGGAAACAATTAGGAAGAAAATTAAAATGAAAACAATCAGAATTTAACATAAAAAAAGTGACCAAGAAAAATAAAATGAAAAAAAAAAAAGAATATGATAAAGTTAAGAACATGTTACAAACTCAAAAAATTAAAATTAGTTAATAATACAAATTTATCACACGTAAAAGATTTCGTATTTTATAGTTGGAATTTATAGATTTACATATCAATATATTAATATCATAGAAGAAGTGGAGAACACGAGATAAATAACAAAGAAAGTAAAAATGCAATAGGACATGAAAAAGAAGATGAAGAAGACGCAAAGATACCTTTATTGTGAGTTGAAATCTTTGTAATAACATTGGACTAAAACAATATATATAAACATAAAAAAAAAATAGTTGAACAATCACTAAGGTTGCAAACAAAGAGAAGAAGCAAGAAGGAATAATTTCAAGATGAAACATACATAGAGCTAGAGATATGTCAAAAACCTTTCATGAGATACATTGCATATATATTATATTAAAATACTCAGACACTTTAATTTACAAGTGATTTTTGGAACGTGAATAATGAGCAATTCTATTATTAAATACTAATGATTGTCAATGATATTTAATAATATGTAATAATTGTAGTTTTGTTTTTCAAAAAAAAATTAATGATTAAGTTCTTAAAACTGTGGACCTTAAATCATTTTTGTTGTGACATCTGGAAAATTTTCCTTATAAAGTCCGAAATATTAGTATTATAGATTAAAGGCTTTTTTACACTATTAAAATAAAAATTACGTTATTTTTGAAAATAACAAATTTCATTTTTATTTTTAATTACTGTGTTTTATATCCTATAGGAGCATGGCTGTTTGTATTTTTTTAACAGTAAAATACATTTTATCCCTTCAAAATTTTAGATCATTAGTTTATCCTATGATTTTTTAAAATTTATATTGTGACATGTTAAATTTTTCAAAGGTGCAAAACATTCTACCTTTAAATAGTGTAAAACTTTAGGTTATAGATGTGTCAAGATGCACATAATAAAAAATAAGGAGTTAAGTGCAAATAAGAATTCAAATAAGTATCGACTTATACAAATTAAAAATATTAGGGGAATTAAATGTATATAAATCATGCCTTCAACATTTATTAAAATTATATTGAGAGGTGTTTTTCACTATTTGAAAAGTTCAAGAATTATCAATCACATTTAAAAAGTTAAGGTGTAAGTTGTACATGAATTAATGTTGAGAGTAAAATATATTTTAGCCTTTTTTTTTTTTTTTACGTATGTAACAAAAATACAAAAATAGGAATAGTAATATATAAATAAAAAATAGCATTAAAATAAAGATAAAAATAAAAGAGAGAAGAATAGCTCAATCGTTCTGGTCCAACATCAAAGCTTTTTTTGAAACCGAAAAAACATGACGAGTATATATGATAATTCATAAAAGAGAGAGAGAGAGAGACACAGTTTGTTGGGTTAGAAACCTGTCATTGCTTTCATGCATAGAAAAACAATTAAATTCAAGAAAAATAGTGTCACCGTGTGCCACAGGCGCAGTTGACTATAATAGTTTTTCGAACTAATCTTCATGTGACGTGTTAAAATTTACATCAGAAATACTATTTTATCCCTTTAAATGTACAATTAAGATATATTTTTTTATTATTAAATATAATAATAATTTCAATTTTTTCTATTCATCTATCACGCCTAAATGTGATAGAGTTAGTATATGCATCACACAATAAAACGAGGCAAAGTGCTTCTAATCCTCATAATAAAACGGCAGTTGCCAGTTATATCTTTGCGCGTGAAAGCTGCACTTGACCCTTCTGTTCACTTCAGAAGGAAGATGGCTTCCATGTTCATCCAAATTCAAAGATGGCTGATGCAGCTTGAGGTATGTAGGGTTGTGGGTTTTGCTTCAACTGTTGTTGGACTACTCTGTTATGCTTTGAGATCCTCTTTTAACCATTTATTCGGACACTGGGACTAGTTGAAAATATTTCTTTATAGTCTTTTCCGTGTCATCATTTGTTTAGCGCTTTTATTTGCAGAAGTATGGCAACACTCAAGGAGTCTCCGATTCGAAGCTCATATGGCGTTTTTGGTTTTAACCATCACCTCGGTGTACTCCTTTGATATATCCCTTACACCCTTTTTCTTCGATAAAGCCGTGAATGGGAAACCCGATGCATGTAGCCTAGTTTCGTCTGTTGCCTTTGCAATGATGTCGCTTAGCTTTTCAAGGCAGAGTCATTGCGGATTCGAAGTGGATCTTCAATATTTCTTTCTAGCAGCTCTAATTGTGCTGCTCATGAAGATAAAATTGTTGTTAGGCATAGTTGGAATGTGTTTCAGTTATTCTCTCATTATTCTTCGTTCCTTTTTAGTTGGTACAACAGCAAACGGGTACCTCGGGCTCCAAGATCAACATCACCTGGTCATTCAAGTGGATGCTAATGCTCTTGTCCAGCAACCTGATTCTTATGCTGTTATCGTTCCAGGATTCATGCCTGCCATAGAGGAACTTCGACAAGCCAATCAGGCTGCTGTCGATGCTATGGCAACGTTTGGATCAATACCACTTATAGTTAATGGCAAGATTCCAGAGGCATTGGTGAATGACGACAACTTCTTGATGGATTTGCTTCCGTCGAAGGCTGTCGACAACGTTCATGATGGCCAGCGGGTTCGAGAAGGAGTGCTTAGATCCGTACACCAGTTGGCGAAGGGAATTCTTAGATATGTGCTTGTCTCCAAATCGGGTGGGCAGGTTCATCACTGTAGGAATGTCCGGGAATCGGATTATGAAGTGGATTGCAACTTCCAACATTGCTCAGAGGTTACTTTTGCCCAATGAAAGGAGAGACTCAGATGTAATCTTCTTGGGATTCTCTTTCTTTGCCGATCTCTCTTTTTTGGATGTTAGCAGGGAAGCAACGAGTGATCTACTGAATTTCGCCAATGATTTCGCGAACGGGAGCCGTTCGCTGAATTGTTTGCCTATTTTCCTTCGTGTGTTTGGTGCACTACATGACCTTATTCCATAGTTCGAATTGATGTTTCAAATCACTGCACTGAGTCACTCAGGACTAAAGCAATCTTGACTTCAACAAAGAGATTGTGGGACGGTTTAGGGTTTAAGGACATTTTTGTGAAGCTGTAAAATTTGATCCACCATGATACGAGGCAGGCAAGTGAGGCAACTATTCCTGGTGGAGTTTGTCCGATTACCTTCAGAGTGATGAAGCACATGAAAGCTGTTGGAGAGAGCAAGTCTACTTGCTCTCTGAGGAGACAAATAGGATAATAGAACTATTGGAGAGCAGTTTAGAAGCAAAGTCCAAAAACTACACGACACGAACCCTGCTTTAGGCCATGTTTTCCTGATGAATAATAGCAGTCATATACCAGCAATGGGATTAAAGCATAAATTCCGATACATTTTGGGCGCTGATTGGATCAAAAAACAACGTGCCAAAGTTTATAAAAACTTCAAAAGCTATCGAAGAATCTCATGGTAATGAGGTGTTGGGCTTTTTGAAGCTGGGCAACAATGAGTCTCAGGAGCCTAATGTTGAAGTAGCAGAGTCAATGAAAGAGAAGCTGAATTTTTCCCACATGCACTTTAAGGACATATGGAGGGTTCAGAGTGCATGGTATGCCTACGATGAAATAAGGGAAGGAATAAGAAAATTTCTGGGAAAGAGGTTGTTACCAGCATTTGGAATGTTCATTGAGAGGTTTCACAATGTTCTTGGCAAGCATGCCGATGACTATATTAGGTATTCAATGCTTGACATTGCAGACTTACTCAAGGATTTGTTTAATGGAAGGCATGAACAAGTAAACAAGTAGCTAAAAGAGGGCGAAGGCCATGGTGCAAATCATAAAGTATAATGCATCACACACCAAGTTATCTAATGGTAAGATTGAATAATTATCCATACACTAATGTAATGTTAATGCACTATAGAACCTCCCTTTCTCTTTAACCTTACAAGTTTTTGTATATTGATTTATAAATTTTTATACATTGATTTGCATATTTTTGTGCATTGGTTTACAAGTTTGTGTGCATTGGTTTACAAGTTTGATATATCATATAGAATTGACCTACCAATATATCATTAAATTCTCACCATGAAATAACATCCTGAGTGGTACTCCATATTTTCTAAGGAATATTGTAGAATCTGCCCTAAAAGAGATAGGTAAGGCTACAGATGCTTGTGTCAATGCATAATTTTCATTAACTGTGCTGTAGTTCTTAAGGATTCATTGGAGGCATTTAACATGGAAAAAATATTAATATATACTCGAGTTTATCATTAATCCTACACGCCTACAAGTGATACAATGTCAACGAGTACTTTTTATAATATATATATATATATATATATAACTTTAAATTATATTTTGAATGATTAATATGTTACCACGTGTAAATTTCCTGTGAACTCCAACTATATTATCATTACTCTTTAACATGCCCCAATTACATTGTAGGATATCCATCCTACACTCTATCTTTTCCTGGTAATAATATGTACCACATGATTCTTATAACTGTTAATTCTTATTTCACAATATAGTTTCATATTAGGTTTTAAAAAACATTAATTAAATTTAAATATGCTTTTAATTTTTATCCCTAAAATATAAGGGAATTTGGTTTTGATCTTGAAGATTTTCATTTAATTTAAGTCCAAAAAATTATAAAACTATTTGGTTTTAATCTCTCTTTAAATTATTTATGTCAAATGTTAAAATAGAAGACTAAATCATTCAATCATATGGCGGGTAGCAATCATACTTGAAAATCAAAATTTTCAAAAACTAAAATAAAAATTTATTTACTTTTAAAAATAAAAACATATTTAATTTTTATATTATTATTTGAACATTTTGTTTTTGAAACTTTTCACTTATATAATCTTTACTTTTTCGTGCTTTCTTTAATATTTTGGTTGCTTTCATTTTTTCTTAACTGCGAACAGAAGTTAGAAACAAACTCACTAGGAGTCTAGGAGTAAACTAGCACAGAAAGAATCAGGAGGTTTAACACAATTAATAGTTAGTTGGACCTATTAAATATCTTGTAAAAGTTTGAGTTTTGATTCTTAAGGGTATGTATAAAAAAAGTCTCCTGACCAGAGACAAATATCATAAACCAATTATTTTAAGCAACCCATCGGGCAAATACTTAGATCAAATTGTTTCAAAACATAACGGTGAATAAACAGAAAGCTAAATAAAATTAATATTCTTATATATTTTGTCATTTGAATCCCCCAAATATTCTCTGATTTAAGGTAGAATTAAGAGACAATAATTCTTTTTCTTTTTCTATGAATAATATCAAAATTCGAATCCTGTAGCAACTAGGAGTTTGAACCAGAACAAGTCAATCCAAAGTGTAACCATAAAGACTTGAAAAAAATAAAGAAACGAATATGAAATGATTCTTCTCAGTATTAGTAGTAGTGCAAGGCATAAAATCAAAACTGAACTTGTTTTCTTTCAAAACACAAGCATCAATATCTTGACCTTTAATTTGGCTACTTATTGATCCCTGATCGAGACCGCAATTTGGATTGAGGAATCATGAGAGAACACAGAAGATGGGTGCAATGGATAGAGATCGAGCATCAAGCTGATCTTCATTAGTTTGAGATTTACAACATCCAACGAAGAAATTGAGGATATTTGCTTCAAACCCAAGTCAATTTGCCTTTACAAGCATAAAGACATCAAAGCAAAGGCTGGAAATTAAACCAGGTTTCGTAGGTTTGGTTATCCTCTTATAGCCTTATCATGGAAGAAGAAGAAGAACACCCACATGAGCTTTCAGCAAAAGTCTCCTCGTAAGTTTCATTTCTTCAAAGATAGCATCATGCTACTAATACACTTAGCAAGTAGTGAACAATTAATTAATTAATTATCTTAAAAAAATTTTACTTTCCAAATAGATGCCTGAAAGAGGAACTCAGCATTACAGAACAGTTCAATGACATTTGACGAAAATTCCACAACCACAACTCTCTTTACCTTTTTCTGGATTAGCTGATGGGAAATCCATGTGAGCTAGCATAGCACTTATTCTCTACGAGTAGCATCTTTCCATTGGCTTTTAAGATTGTGATAATGTCTAGAGAGGGGATGTAAAGAAACTTTGTACTTTGCAAGAAAGTTACTGCCACATAGCCAGATGTTGGAACTCCATTCGCTCAAGAAGTCTTTGATGATTACTTTGGTTATGTATTTACTTTGCTATTGCAACCAGTTGACAGGTTTTTTGACAGTTCTATAATAAATATAGCGAAAATTCTATTCCTATTGAAACTTGGACTTAGATAGCCAATTTAGAACATAAAAAGGCCAAAAACTAGAAAAATGCATCATGATTCTAAGCAGAAAACATTCAATGCATTGATGTAAAGAAATTTTATCTAGTTTCTCACAAGCTTTGTTTTCACTTCTCCTTAGGGTACTGATTCATTCTACTTCCTCGAAGGTAGAAACAAACCCTTGAGTCGAGCTTCAATATCAAACATTCCATACTTAATATGCTCAGAAGCATTTGTAGCAAGAACATCAATGAACCTCCCAATGAAGTTTCCATAGGCCGGCAACATAATGTTTTCTAAGTATGTTATTATTTCTTCCCTAACCTGCACATCCTCGAGAAACCATGTAGACTGAACAATGCACATCTCCTCGAAGAGTGAGTTAAACAAATTAAGCCTCTCTTTCATTGACTCAGCGGCAACATTAGGGGCAAGTGACTCCTTGTCCAGTGTCAGATAGTTCCACACCTTGATCCATGAGCTTCTGTAATAGAGCTCAAGGTTTTTCTGGACTTTTGCTATATTATTTTGGACCCACTCATCGCTCAAATGGGTTCCCAATTCCCACCATTTTATCCGCTTTTCTATGTAGCTCCTATTATTCATCATGAAAAAAGAGCGCAAAGCAGGGTCTTCATAGTTCTTGGAGTTGGTTTTGAGTTCTCTCTCCAATCGCTCCAGTAGTGAAACCATATCCATAGAGAATGAAGACCATGTTCTAGCTCCATCAACGCCCATTAGGTGTTCTTGTAAAATTGGCTCCAGTTTCTTTCGTGACCGGCAACAAACAAAGATATAGCTTATTGCTTTGCGGGTTATTACATGAACCCCGCCAATGGGAGCATCTAACTCAGCCACCTTGTTACGGAAAATTACATTCCTCGTTCTGGTGTAAGAAAGTGATACTGCCTCTCTCAACTTGTTCTGGATTGTTACTGCTTCTTTCACCAAGCATACAGTATGGCCGTCACAAAACAATGACTTGAAGTCGGGAATCAGGTCACACAATGCCACAAAAATGCGGAGGATTTGTTGCAGTGGACGGCTCCCATTTGCAAAGACATCTGCGAAATTCAGCAGTTGAGTCGTTGCTTCTCGGCAGGTCTATTAAAGAATAGCAAAACTAAAGTTAGTTTTATTAATGAATGAAGTCTTAATATATACCATGACTCTACACTTAATCCGTGGTTACATAACCACCGTAACAAGCTATGTGACACTAACTCTCTTACATTAAAACTCTAACTAACTAATAGACAGTAATATTGTAATATCCCCTCAAGTTGGGAGATATATGTTGAGGACTCCAACTTGGACAAGAGTGTCTTGAATGGATTGGTAGGCAGAGGCTTTGTGAGTAGGTCTGCTAATTGATGTTGGGATTTAACATGAATAAGCTTGATGAGGCCTTGTGAGACTTTTCTCTAATGAAGTGACAATCTATCTCTATATGTTTTGACCTTTCATGAAAAGTTGGATTGGAAGAGAGGTGTATGGCTGATTGGTTGTCACAAAAGAGTGTGGTTGAGCCTACATTAATTTTGAACTCACGAAATAGATTGGAAATCCATGTTATTTCACTTGCTGTAAGCAGGCCCTATTAGCTTCTGCAGGACTTGCTCATAGTAGGTTGTTTCTTAGTTTTCCAGGAAATTAAAGAATCTCTAAGAACACTAAGTAGCCTGTGGTAGAACGTCTAGTGTCTGAACATTAGCCCAATCCGCATCTCATAGGCTTTTAAATTGAAGTTGCCTCAGCAATAATAAACCTTGTCCTGGGCTTCCTTTGATGTATCTCAACAGATGATGTAAGGCTTGTTCATGAGGTACACGAGGTCTAACATAAACTGACTAATCTTGTTACTCATAATTCTATCTGGTCTCGAAATAGTGAGATACATAGATCTGCCTATCATTCTTCTGGATGAAGCCATTTGCACAACATTTCCTTCACCAGGAAGCTTCAAACCTGGATCCATTGGAACGCTAGGCTTGGAATCTTTGAAACCTATATCTTCAAGTAAAGAAAGGGCATACTTCCTTTGGGATAAACAAATTCCTTTTCAATTTAGCTATTTCTAGGCCAAGGAAGTATTTCAAATCTCCTAAAATTTTCAGTTTGAAAGCTTCTGAGTTTTTGTTGAATAATTTGAATGTTCTTGATTTGGACAGAAATGATTATATCATCAACATAAACTAGAAGGAAAACAATAGAATCACCATTATCAATGTGAAAAAAGAGTAGTCACATTTAGACTGTTAAGCCAATGTCTATGAGGGCAGAGGAAAACTTGTGAAACCATTGTCTTGATGCTTGTCTTAATCCATAAATGGATTTGTTCAACTTGCAAACATGATTTTCTTTTTGTTTAGAATATCCAGAGGTAATTCCATGTACACTTCTTCAAACAAATCTCCATTTAGGAAAGCATTGTTAATGTCCAATTGAAGAAAATGCCACTTTTTTCCTGGCTATGGATAAAAGGATACGAACAGTGGTAATTTTTGCCACTCATGAGAAGTATCTAGGAAATCTACCCAGCTTGTTGAGTGTATCCTTTGGCTACCAACCTAGCTTTGTATCTTTCAATGTCACCATTGGACTTGTATTTGATTTTGTAGACCCACTTACAACCAATAGTGTGTTGTCCTTGTGGCAAGGGAACAATGGACCATGTGTTGTTATCTTCCATAGCCTTCAGTTCTTCTGTCATGGCAGTCCTCCATTCTTGAAATTTTACAGCTTGATGATAATATGTGGGTTCAACTACCTGATATTTGGAAGATATAGTCTTTGTAGCTGTTTGATAATTTGGAATAAGATAGATCTGAAATAGGATATGATGTTTTGGCTTGGTAACATTGATATTGTTCAAGGTGTGCATGAGGTTTAGATAATCTAGTTGATCTTCTAAGGTTTCTAATAGCTGGTTCGGGATTATGTTAAGAGATGTGTTATGAGGATTAGAAGATGTGGAAATATTTGTGTTAAGGGTTGGGGTTGGAGGAGGCTGATATTGACAAGATCTTGTGGGAAGTTAAAAGGAGGTTTAGGTAAAACTATACCAACATTTTGTTGTACAGATGTGGATGTTAGAGAAGCAAATGGTAAAATGTGTTCTATAAAATGTACATCTCTTGAAATAAAAATTTGCTTTGTGGCTAAATTAAGGAGTTTGTATCCTTTGTATCCAATAGGATAGCCAATAAACATTGAAGGGATGGCACGAGGGCTAAACTTTGTTCTTCCAGGAAGACTTGAAGCATAACATAAGCAACCAAACACTCTTAGAGGAATAATCAGGTTCCTTTTTAAATAAAACTTGATAAGGTGTTTGCAACTTTAATAGAGGAGTAGGAATTCTGTTGATCAAAAAGGTGTAGCCACACATTCTCCCCAAAGATTAACAGGAACTTTTACTGAAAAAAGTGCTCTAGCAACATTAAGGAGATGTTGGTGCTTTCTTTCAACAATAGAATTTTGTTCAGGTCTTTGAACACAAGAAAACTGATGTAAAATGCCATTTTCTTGAAGAAAATCTGTAATGGCAAGTTCCCTTACATTATTAGACGGATTTGTTTTATAGTTTTGCCAAATTGAGTTTTAATGAGAGTGATGAATCTTATTAATGTGGTGGAAGCTTCACACTTGAATTTCAGAAAATAAGTCCATGTGAATCTACTACAATCATCAATTATAGTAAGGAAGTAATTTTTGCCATCATGGGTGGGAGCATGATAGGTCCCCAAATATCACAATGAATGAGATCAAAAATAGAATCAGAAACATGATTATGTGAAGTGAAAGATAATCTTCTCATTTTAGCAAGAGGACAAATATCACAATCCAAATCATTGAAGGATGATTTATTATTCAATGGTAAAGAATTACAAAGTTTTTGTAAAACATTATGAGATAAATGTCCTAATCTCTTATGCCAAGTATATGAAGAAGTATTTAGCAGAACTGGTGCAAGAAGAACTATCAATATGAGGCTTAGTATTATTTGTAGGACAACTTTGTAGAAGATAAAGGCCTTGATGCATATCACCCTTGCCAATCACCTTCGAAGAAGCAAGGTCCTGAATTAAAAAATTATTAGCAAGTAAAGTAATGGAACAAGAAGATTTATTTAGCAACGCATAAGAAATCAAGTTTACTTTAAAAGAGGGAACATATAGTACATTATGCAATACCAATGAGGATGAGAGATATATGTTGCCAACTGAATGGACTTTTATCTTTGTGTGATCAGGTAAACTCACAAAGTGATTGGTAACATTGGTAAGGAAGAAAAAAATTTGGAACAATTTGATATATGTGATGTGGCACAGAATCTAAAATCCAATGAGATGATATAATGTCAATTTAAGCACTTCAGAGAAATCAATATTAATACCTGAAGGTGTTGAAGATGTAGCATTCTCCATGTTACCACTATTGTTATGAGTCTGGAGTAATGAAAGTAGTTGCTGAACTTGTGAGGCGGTTAATTGTGAAGAGACATTTGGTTCGCAGAAGTTGCATTAGCAATGGAGACATGGTTGACAATGGCTTTTTCCTTTAGATTTGTCATACCCAGGAGGATAGCCTATGAGCTTATAGCATTTGTCTTTTGTATGGCCAAGAAAACCACAATTGGTGCAAAGGGGCCTATCTTTCTTGTCTTTCTTGAATTTTCCATCTGCATATTTTGGAGGAGCACCTCTCAGGAAAAGCAACAGATTGCAGAGGAAGTGGTAGCAATGGCCTTTTGTTTTTCTTCTTGAAGAATTGGGATTAAAGACTTTGCTAATGGGAGGTATGGGCTCCATAGCAAGAATTTGACCACGTATAGCGAAAAAGGAATCATTCAATCCCATGAGGAATGTAAGGACATATTCAGTTTGGAGAAAATCTTGCAAAGTTTTCACACCACCACAAGTGCAAGCAGCGTGGGTCAAAGAGCAACTAATTCTTCCCAAAGACATTTCATTTTTGTGAAATATTGATTAACAGTTGATGTGCCTTGTTGTAGACTTACCAAGGACTTCTTCAATTCAAACAATCTTGGGCCATTTGCTTGACTGAAACGATCTTTAAGGTCCTTCCAAAGAGTTGGAGGAGTCAGCATAGATGACACTCTAAGCAATCTCCTTGGAAATAGAATTCAAGCCAAGATGTAATGATATCATTGTTGCACTCCCAAGAAGCAAGTGATTCTGGATCACATCAGGTCCTGGTTTTGGAATGGAACCATCAATGAAACCAAGTTTTCTCTTGGAATTTAGAGCCAATCGCATTGATCTTGACCAAGAATTGTAATTGAGTTCGGTCAATGGCTGAGAAACAAGAACTAATCCAGGATGATCAGAAGAATGGAGAAAGTAAGGGTTTGAGTATTCTTGAGCCATGGAAGATAACACTTGGAACTTCACAAGAAGGAACCCAAGGAAGGAGGCAAGAAAACTCAGTGGACAGAGAAGAAAAGAGCGGAAGGGAGATCAAAGAATATTCATCACTGATACCATATTAGAATAGCAAAAGTAAAGTTAGTTTTATTAATGAATGAAGTCTTAATATATACCATGACTCTGACACTTAATCCGTGGTTACATAACCACCTAACAAGCTATCTGACACTAACTCTCTTACATTAAAACTCTAACTAACTAACAGGCAGTAATATTGTAATAAGGTCTCCATAAAACAAAGATCAGCAGCGGAGGATAGCCCAAAGAAGATACGGTCGCAGAGTCGCCTTTCAGAGGGAAATAGTATTTTGAGAGCAACACTGGAAGCTTTAATCCATCTATCGATCATGTAATTTTCTCTCAACGTTCTAGGGTCCTCAATGCCGACATTTTGCAAATACAATAATCTTGATAGGCACCCCTCTAAGCATTCCCTCCGGCAACTGCTGTTCGACTCGGAGAACTCCTTCTGAACCCAACGGCCACCGCGGACTTGGCAGCTTCTTGAAGGTCATCAATAATTCCAGACGGCAGCGTATCGAGCACCAAGTTGTGGTCGATCACCAGCACAAAGTCACCAATGGCTTTACTATAACCCTTCACGTGCACGTGCTTCAAAATCATGTCGATGAGAACAGAATTTCTCTGCCGAAGTGCCCCAATACTAGCCATGAACTGTGCCATGATTAGAGCATTATCAGTATCCGATTGCTGTGAATCCACTTGGATAACCACGTGATTTCGATCTTGGAGTCCGAGATAGTCACTTTCCTGTGGGGCATCGAGAGAGGATCGAAGAATAACAAGGAAGTAACTGAAACATACTCCAACCATACCTAACAACTTATTTATCTTCATGAGTTGCACTATCAGAGCTCCAAGAAAGAAATATAGAAGATCCACTTCGAATCCAAAGTGGATCTGCCTTGACAAACTGAGGGACATCATAGCAAAAGCAACACAGGAGAGTAGACTATATGCATCTGGTTTCCCATTGACTGCTTTATCAAAGAAGAATGAGTAAACAGAGGTGATGGTCAAAACTAAGAATGCCGCATGAGCTCTGAAACGGAGATTTGGGAGTGTTGCCATGCCTTGGCAAACAAAGTGGCGAGGCAGATTATAATACTGAAAACAACGTAAACGAAGAGTTTCGCCAAGTTCCACTTTCCAAATAGATAGTTGAAGGAGGAACTGAGAGCGTAAAAGAGCAGTCCAATTATTGTTGAAACAAATCCAAGAAATCTCCATACCTCTGGACGCAGAAGCCATCTTGGAATTTGGATGAACATAGGTCTCATGTTCCTTGTAGAACCAGCTGAGTGAGTAACAACTGCTTTCAGAAACACTCGGAGCAGCCATTTGTTGCTCAAGCTCAGAAGCTTCTACCTTTCCCAGATGAAATTTCAAGGACGAGTTCCCCAATCGGAGTTTACAATTTTTACTAAATTTCAAGGAATCTGCCTTTACTCAGTTTTTTATTCTCTTGTTCTGCGATAGTCATTTCTATATATAAATAAATACTGATTGCACATTGTAAGTTTCCTATTCCCTTCCGTTTCTTCATGTTTCAAAAGCAGACAAGCACGCTACAAATTTAATTACAGAAACAAACGTAACTATGTCGTTTGTAAGTACTTATCTTAAGTTGACTTACGTTTGCTGATTTTTCTGCACAACTATTCTTCAATTTTACCGATTCGTTCCTTAAACAATTTAATTCGCAGAGCGCGAATTTGTTTATTACTGCAACGTGTCGATTCAGAGTATTATATATACAACAAAGTTGACTAATACTACTCACAATATTGCTATATCTTTTATTCAATGTGCATTGATGCAGTTTTGACAAAATAATGGTGTAAATATTATTGTAACATTATTGTGTAACTAGATATACACACAACATTATTCTTCCCAAATCAATGCATTGAGATCATAGAAGACACGTAACGCTAGGTGAAGCTTCCACCAAAAAAATAAAAAAGCAACCACAATTGAAAGATCTTTTATGTTTGAGTGTAATTATAAAAGTATTTTTTATTCTAATTATTTAGTTATTTTTTATGTGATAGATATAAAACTATATTATTCTATATGAAATTACAACTGAAACATAAAAATTACTTTCTAAAAACTATGTTTTGATTAAAATATTTTTTTCCATAGTTATTTTTTTTTTTTGGTTTTTAAGTTATTTCCACCTTAAGGTTGTCTTGACTAGTTCCTAAAAAAAAATAATAATGTTACGTGCATACCTAAAAGACAAACATCTACAGTTTCACTGCAGGTAAAGGGAGGAAAATGACAAAATATATGTATCAATACATTAGTGTCATACAAAACCTTACAAAAAAAAAAAAAAAACTCACATTTATTTATCTCTCTCTTTCTCTCCATCTGCAATCTCCTCTTTGGCGCGCAAGAGAATGACAACATCATCCCTGCCACCGCCATGGTCATGTCCACCATCAAGAATTGCTGCTATATGATTATCTCATAGGAAGACAACCACCTTGAGGATGATTTTAGATCTATCTCTCACAAAAAAGATTAACAACAATAAACATAAATCTCTTTCACTTTTTTTGCAACAATTTTGTTTGTAAGGTATGTAGGTTACTCATTTGCACTTCTTATTTATCTTTTGATAGACCTTGATATTTCTTTAAATAGGTTCCTTATTTATTTACATGGTTTGAGCTAAATGTGATTATTGAATTGAGAATGAATGATTTATTATTTAATAAATCTATAAAATAGTTCTAAAACTCGTAAAGTAATGCTAAAAAGGGTTTGTAAACTTGTTGTCATTGGTTTGAAGATTTTTACCTTGGTTTACAAGTTTTTTACACGTTTATAATTTTTAATCACCGATTTACAAGTATTTGTAAAATTAAGCACGTTTAAAATATGTAAACCAAGGATAAAAAACTTGTAAACCAAGGGAAAAAACTTATAAACTCTTGCTTAAGACTTACAAACCAAGTGTAATAAGTTTTGTAAACCAAGTTTTTTGTCTAAGTGATTCTAAATACTTGGAATCTGATTCTAAATTATGTGAACACAGCCAACAATACAATGTAACTAGGAGAGTTTTCTATCATTGGTTTACAAGGTTTTTGTCCATGGTTTATAAGTTTTTTGCATAGGTTTAGAGTCTTGTAAAACCAAATGCAAATAATTTGTAAAATCTAACATTGCTTCAAACCTATAAACCAAGTATAAAAAACTTATAAACCCATTTATTTTAAATTTTAATTTTACTAATATTTTCATTTAATTATATTTATATATGAAGAAAAACATTGATTATCTTAAAGTATCAAGATTCTAATTATGATTTATTATTATGTTTTGTTTTGTAGTGAAGTGATATCTCTAAAATTGTGATGTGATTTGTTCATTGCATGGGCTAATTAGTGACTTGATCACAATTGGAAGATGTTGAGTTCTTCTTAGAAATTCTAATTTTACTATATCATTCTAAAAACATGAGAAGTTTGTATTTAATATGTTAGACATAACTTTGTTTCAAATATGTTGGAGACTTGTTTACTTTGGTGCTATAATTGTTGTACTTCTCTTATTTTTACATTTTGTGCCAAAAAAAAAATCACGCCCCAAGTCGTAGTCCGCATCGTAGTTGCCAGCGTTTGCAATCGAGCAATTGCAAACCCTAAGCCAAGATAATTGCAGTGGGTAGTTTCTTCATATAAACTAAAGATAGAGCACAAGTAAGCCAAGATGATTGCAGTCCACCCTTCGTTTCTCATAGCCAATTCTTCTATGCATAATAATAATCCAAAAAGGGGCGATGATGGTGGTCACACTATCGAAAAATGGTGGTGGCTAGGAGAATAAGACAAAGGAAAGAGGTTAGTGGTTAGGGCGAGAACGTGCTAAATGAGGACCATGAAAAAACATTCAGAAGAGGGTGGGACTATATATATATATATATATATATATATATATATATATATATATATATATCTATGTGTGTGTTTGTGTATGTATATTAGTGGTTGGTTCTAGAGGGAAAAAATAATCTATATGGCAGAGAATACACATTAATAACATGTTTAATAAGTTGCCAAATTTCCCCCATTTTTCTCCTTTAAACAATTTCCTTGCCTTTTGTTTTTTGGGAATTTGGGCTAATTTCCTTGCATTTTTCAAAAGGCCAATGATAGTAAAATAGGAACCCTTCTTTGGGTGATGATTAGATTCGAAAACACGCTGCAAAAGTTAGGCATTGTGCAATAAGGTGCTAAGGATTTTTGAAGCTAGATAGCAATGGATCAGTAGGGCTATTTGGTACAACAAAGTCAATGAGGGAGAAGCTCAATTCATTCAAAATGGAGTTTGAGGATTTGTACACAGGGTTCAATCTTTGTTGTTTGTCTTTGATGAGTAACTTAGCGAAGAAATAAGAATTGAACTAGAGATTAAAGAAAAAATTGTTGTCGGCATATGGGACCTTCTTTGGAAGGTTCAGAATGTTCCAGAACTTGGTAAGAATGTTGATAAGCTTCATAGCACAGATACTATTATCTAAAACTATGTCGTTTTCAAAAGTAGCCAGAAAATTGTTTCTGATTTTTAAAGCCAATAGGAGAAAATGCATGGATTAAATTAAAATTAAATACAAAATTAATTGCATTTTAGAAAGAGAAAAATAGGACTATGAAAAAAAAGGAAGTTAAAAATTAGACGATCAAAGAAATCGTTTTTGCAACAAAGGGAAAAAGAAAAATTAAAATGGGGTTGGTGATTTTGTTGGGCTAGTAGAGAGAGAGAAGAAGGAGGTCCATTTAAAACCACTAAACCACCCCTCAAACTCTCACGCCACCTCTCTGCTTTTTTGCTTCTTCTTCTTTCACCTTCAACTAATAAATCTCATAGTTTTTTTTTTTTATCATCAAAACTTAATACCCACTCGCTTCCAAAACTTGAGGTAAGTCTCTAATGTCAACTTGTCTACTTTTTGGTTACTATGGGATATATCTTAAAATTAATGAGCTCTCAAAAATGGTGGATGAATATATGTTTGGTATTTTAAGTATAAATCTAGTAAGTTAGAAGCTCTAATATTATTAGGTTGTATAGGGTTAGGACTTGATTTTTCTTTGATCCTTAGGAACCCAAAGTTCTACAAATTGGGGTTTTGTTCAATAGGATCTCTAAGTGATAGATTGTTTTGAAATAAACTATTTAAACATGTCAAAATGCTTATGTTTGCTAGATTCTACATGGAGCGAGCTACTTCCTTGGAGCTATTAGGGAGAGGCCCGTTTATCCATTTATACTGTGAGTGGCTATTTACATAGTGGAGTTTTAAATTATGTTTATGGGAGAAACTAACTTATTATATTTGATAAAAATTTTATTCTGAGCTACTTGGATTATTTGGTTAGTTTGATTAGTTAATTTTCTTAACTATGATGGTTATTAAGTATGATTTGATGATTTGGTTGAAATTATTTCTAGTTCTCTTTGTTGATTTTATAATGCCATGATTTTTCTTAAGTGTTATTTCAATTTGCATTGGAAAAGATTGTGATAGTTGATACTTCAAAGACTAGATTAATATGAGGATTGAATTTTGGATTTATAAATTGTGTTTGATAGGAGCTTGTTTAAGAAAACTATGATGGGTTCTAAGTTAGAACCACGCTCGCCATAGCGAAGGCAAACCGCTTGCCGTAACAAAGAGATATAACGATATTATTGCTTGCCATAGTAAAGAGATATAATGGCAATAGCGTTCGCGTAACGAAGAGATATAATAACATTACCACTTGTCATAGCAAAGAGATGTAATGACCTATGTGCACATAGTTTTTTTTTAGTGAGATAAAATTTGAAAGAACCTTATTTGAGACATCATAAACCTTGTGATTGATGGATTGAGATTACTTCCCAAATAAAATTAGTGCTTCTTATGTAACCATCATGGGTAATTGAGTATTTGATGTTGAAGTTGATCTTATGTGAGAATGAGGAATTGGTGAAAATAGTGTGAAAGTGTATTTAGTAACTATTTTTGAGATTATACTTAGAAATGAAATTTCAAAGGGCATTTTTTTTAAAACTATAGAAGAAGTATGGATATTGTGAACTATTATTTTTATTAATAGGTTTTAGAAATTTGCACGATTTACATGCTACTCGTTTTATTTTTAAATGCTCGTGCGTTGATTGGTTTCTTCTTTTTGTCCACTTGTTTATAGCCCTTACTAGGTCTATTTGACTCACCCCCTCCCTTTCCTCTAGATTTTCAGGTTGTTGAGTAAGAGGTTCCTAGGATTACTATTTGCCCAAGATATTCTTTTGGTAGGCCTCTGTTGTTAGTTAAGACTTTTTGGTTGTTGACTCTACTATTTTGCTATAAGACATAGGTTGAGTATTTTGATTTATGTGTATGAATAAGAGTTTAAGCATAATCTTTTGTATAACTAGTCCTTATTTTATCTATAATTGAAAACACGAATGTATTGGCAGTTGAGTTTGGATTATGACATTGTATTGTGTAACATGTTAAACTTGATATGTTTATTGTTCAGTTTTAGGGGAGGTTCTGCTAGATTTTTGGTTGCCAAAGTATTTGAGTTTGTAATTTAATTTGGTGGGATCATATCTTTAGGCTTGTCAGCCTTGTTGAGTTCATATATTATGTGCATTTCACGACCTAAGATTGGGTCGTGACAAAGTTGGTATTAGAGCTATGGTTAGTAGGTCTGTCATCCTAATGGCTGCGAATATTTAGACAATTATGGATTTTTGCTTGTAATTTGTGTACCCGAGCACAACGTATAAGTAGGAGGCTATATGTGTCCATTGTTAAACTGGATTCTTGTTTTAGTTGTCATATTCTGTTTGGTGTCGTCTTTTCAATTCTTATATGATGATTACACCTATTTTCTATCTCTGTCATGTCCTAGGAGATTATGCCACCTAGGAAAAATGCTAGAAGCTGGCAATGATGAGGCTTCCACTCAAACTCATGCAGCTACCACAAGAGTGGTAGGCGTGCTGCCACCACGTTAGATGTACATGGGGTGGCACAATACCTCAGTTCTAGGTTCTTAAAGCTACACGGGGACCCTACACTAGCCAGACTAGTGCGGGATAGATAATGTTCATCAATCAATTCAACAACTAGTGAATGCTCTTGGAGGAAATTAGCAGTCTCATGTAGACCAGAATCAGGAGGGTTTAAAGTCTAGCCAAGAGGTGGCAAATGTTGAGCAGCCACTAGTATACCTCAAGGGCCAGTGGTTTCTTTGTATGCATTTAGGAGGCATAACCCTCCATATTTAGTAGTTCTGACTCTAGTGAGGACCCGAGAGGTTCTTAGATGATGTGGCTTGGATATGTAGAGCTTTGGGATGTTCTCCTACTCAGATGGTTGAATTGGCAACCTTCTAACTACGAGATATGGTAAGAGATTGGTATGAGACTATGCTTCATGTGAGGCCTGCAGGATCACGCCTTTGGTTTGGAATGAGTTTAATTAATTATTCTTAACTCATTTCCTACCAAAGAGTATTCGGCTAGCAGAGTCAACAATTTGAGTCTTTTGTGCAAATAGATCAGATGAGTGTGATGGAATATAACACCCAATTTGAAAAGTTAATTAGATATGCATCACACATGGTTGCTACGAGGAGTTGCGAGTTGATGGCTTTATTGGTAGTTTAAGGCCCTCTATATATAGAGGGTACTAGTAGGTTCAAGATGACATATGAGCAAACTTTGAATAGGGCTTTGGCCATTGAGCAGGGAGGCAAAGATAAGGGTGGTGCATCACGTGACTCATGCAAGAGGTCACAATCAAAGGTGCTCTTGGGGGCCATCAAGGCTGTCAGGAGGGTTCTAGAGATGATATCGTCAAGGCCGTTAAGGTCAATAAAGAGCCCCTTAGTCACAAACCGTCTATGGTAGTCAAACTGCGAGCAGTTCTCCTTCAAGGCTTTCCACCGCATCAGAAGCATTCTGATCAGTCCCTCCTACATTTGACACATGTGGGAAAGCACATTTTGGACCCTATAGATAGGGCTTTACAGGTTGTTATCAGTGTGGGTAGGTTGGACACTTTGCTAGGAGTTGTCCTGTGATGCATTCTCAACCTTCTACTAGTGGAGCTATAACGTCTACGATTCCAGGTCGAGAGGGCAATTGTTCACGGTTGAGGACTTAGTTGATTGGTAGAGTATCGGTAAAGGTAAGGGCAAGCCAGAGAGGACAAGCTTGTGTTTTTGCTATGACCAGCAGGATGCTCAGGCATCTAATCCTCATGTGACAGATACACTCTCAGGATATTCTCATGATGCACATGTTTTGATTGAGTTGGGAGCTACTCATTCTTTATATCACCTTCCTTTGCATCTTGTTTTTGGAGGGACCCTACACCCCTTAAGGAACCTTTGATAATAGTTACACCAATAGGCACCTTTTTAGCCACTTTGGCGTTTAGAAAATGTGAAGTTTCAGTATGTGGCAAACTTTTAGTAGTTGACATGAGAGTTCTTAACATGGTAGATTTTGATGTGATATTGGGTATGAATTAGTTAGCTTCTTATCATGCAAACGTAAATTGCTACAGGAAACTGGTACATTTTAGCATGCTAGGTGAACCGTCATTTACATTTCAATGTGATCAAGATTGGTCACCAAGTAACTTGATTACCTTCACGGTGACTCAAAAATTGTTGAGAAAGAGTTGTCATGGGTTCCTAGTGATTGTGATAGTTGATACTTCTAAGACTTGATTAATATGAGGATTGAATTTTGGATTTATAAATTGTGTTTGATAAGAGCTTGTTTAAGAAAACCATGATAAAATTTGAAAGAACATTATTTGAGATATCATAAACTTGTGATTGACGAATTGAGATTACTCTCCAAATAAAATTAGTACTTCCTATGTAACCCTTATGAGTAATTGAGCAATTGATGCCAAAGTTGATTTTATGTGAGAATGAGGAATTGGTGAAAATAGTGAGAAAATGTAGTTAGCAACGTTTTTTTGAGATTATACTTAGAAATAAACTTTCGAAGGGTATTTCTTTTAAATCTATGGAAGAAGTATGGAAATTGTGAAGTATTATTTTTATTAATAGGTTTTAGAAATTTGCATATTTACAAGGCTACGCCGTTTCATTTTTTAATATTCCTGCATTGATTAATTTCTCTTTCTTATCCACTTGTTTATAGTCCTTATTGGGTCTTTGACTCACCTCTCTCTTTCCTCAGATTTTCAAGTTGCTGAAGTAAGTTCTTGGGTTTGCCTGTTTACCCAGGATATTTTTTTTGATAGGCCTCTATTGTTAGTTGAGACTTTTTGGTTGTTAACTCTAGTATTTTGCAACTATAGAATATAGGTTGAGCATTTTGATTTATGTGTATGAACAAGAGTTTAAGCATGATTTTTTGTATAACTGGTCCATATTATGTCTATAATTGAAAACACTGGATTGTACTAGCTGTTGAATTTGGATTATGATATTGCTTTATATAACATGTTAATTTGATATGGGAATTGTTCAGTTTTTAGGGGAGGTTTTGCCGAATTTTTGATAGCCAAAGTATTTGAGTTTGTAATTTATTTTAGTGTGATTCTATTCTTATACTTGCCGGGCTAAGTGAGTTAATTTAGCCTATGCACCAGTCATGACCTCAAATTGGGTTGTGACAGATAAAATCATTGAGTTACATAGCTTTATTTATTTAATTTAAGGGTTAATTCAATTATGTGCCGTGCTTTAAGGACAAGGGAAAAACGGAAGGGGGTTGCAAACTTTCAATATGCAATGAATGGATCGAAAATGACTATCGCTAAAAGAAAGAAAAAAAATGAATGAACCTAGTTTGGGCAGAGTTTTCAAACGCGTAATTGCTCCTACGCATGACAAGTCTGTAGTGGAAAAACAGTTGGGTAACTTCCTTGACATTTCCCCTGGAAAAAGCAGGGCTTATGAGAGATTGATTTTTGGATTTATAAATTGCGTTTGATAAGAGGTTGTTTAATAAAACCTTGATGGGTTTTAAGTTGGAACCAATATTCGCCGTGAAAAGATATAATGGCAAAATCGCTTACTGAGAAAAATATATAATAGCATTACTACTCACCACAGCAAAGAGATATAAGGCAATACCACCCGCCATGAAGAAGAGATATAATGATATTACCGCTGTCGTAGTAAAGAGATATAATAGCCCATGTACACATAATTTTCTTTCAGTGAGATAAAATTTAAAAGAACCTTATTTGAGACACATAAACCTTGTGATTTTCAGGTTGAGATTACTCCCAAATAAAATTAGTGCTTCTTATGTGACCCTCATGAGTAATTGAGTATTTGACGCTGAAGTTGATTTTATGTAAGAATGAGAAATTGATGAAAATAGTGAGAAAGTGTATTTAGTAACTATTTTTGAAATTATACTTAGAAATGAAATTTCAAAGGGTATTTCTTTTAAAACTATGGAAGAAGTATGACAATTGTGAACTATTATTTTTATTAATGAGTTTTAGAAATTTGCACGATTTACAAGCTATTCTGTTTCATTTTTAAATGCTCATGCATTAATTAGTTTCTCCTTCTTGTCCACTTGTTTATAGCCATTACTAGATCTATTTGACTCACCTCATCCCTTTCCTCTAGATTTTCAGATTCCTGCAGGTTCTTGAGATTGTTGTTTGCAAGATATTCTTTTGTAGGTTGTCAGTTAAGGCTTTTAATTGTTAACTAATATTTTGCAACTATAAGATATAGGTTGAATATTTTGATTTATATGTATGAACAAGAGTTTAAGCATGATCTTTTATATAATTAATCCTTATTATGTTTATAATTGAAAATGCTGAATGTACTTACTATTGAATTTGAATTATGACATTACATTATGTAACAGGTTATTCTTTGATAAAGTTTTTTTTTTTTCAGATTACTTATGAAAAGATAAACAAATTCGCTCTATCGAGGAAAAAAGGGTCGACTTAAAAAAAAAGTTGGAGAATAGTCTGTAAAGAAAAATCGTAAAAACTAATTTAAGGGTTACATATTTTTATTTATTTAATTTAAGGTTAGTTCAATTATGTAACGTGCAGGACTTGGAGAAAACGGAAGGGGATTGCAAACTTTCAATATGCAATGGATGTATCGAAAATGACTATCGCTAAAAGAAAGAAAGGAATGAATGAACCTAGCTTGGGCAGATTTTTCAAACGCGTAATTGCTCCTACGCATCGCAAGTCTATGGTGGAAAAGCAGTTGCGTAACTTCCTAGAAATTACCTGTGGAAAAATGCAGGGCTTCTAAGCTTGAGCTAAAAATGGCTGCTTTCAGTTCCTGAAAGCAGTTCTTACTCACTAAGCTGGTTTTAGAAGGAACATCATGATACCTGGGTCCATCCAAATTCCAACATGGCTTCAGCATGCAAAGGTATGGACATTTATATGTTTTGTTTCAACTGTACTTGGACTACTCTGTTACGCTCTCAGTTCCTCCTTCAAGTCTCTATATGGAAAGTGGAACTTTGCCAAACTCTTTATTTACATCGTTTTAAGTATCGTAATCTGCCTCGCCACTTTGTTTCCCAAGGCATGGCAACACTCTCCAAGTCACAGTTTCAAAGTTCATATGGGATTTTTAGTTTTGACAATCACTGCTGTTTACTCCTTCTTATTGGATGAAGCAGAGGACGACAAAAAACCAGATGCATATAGCTTGGTATCTTGTGTAGCTTTTGCTATGACGACACTCAGTTTGTCAAGGCAGATTCATTGTGGATTCGAACTGGATCTGCTATATTTCTTTCTTGGAGCTCTGATAGGACAACTCATGAAGATAAAGAAGTGGTTAGCTGTGGTTGGACTATTGTTCTGCTATTTGCTTGTTATTCTTCGATCCTCTCTAGCTGCCACGCGAGAAAATGATTACAGCCAGCTCCCAGATGGAGACCACACAAATATTGAAATTGAAACGCAACTATCCGTCATGACACGGCTCACGGGTTCTATTGAGGCGCTTCGACAGAGAAACTCTACTCTCATCAACATGATTTTCGCGCACGTGAAGGATTACATTACAGACATTGATGACTCTAAACTTGTGATCGACCACAACTTTGTGGTCGATTCGGTGCCGCCTAGAATTGTCGATGACCTTCGTAAAGCTGCCAGCGCCAATGCGGCAGCTAGGCGCGAGGGGGTTCTCCCAAGCATACATCAATTGCAGGAAGGAATTCCTGAAGGAGTGCCTATCTAGGATAACAGTGTCGCGAGAGGATCCTAATACGTTGCAACATGAAAATGATACGGTTGGTAGATGGGTTAAAGCTGCCAATGTTGCTCTCAAGCTGCTATTTCCTTGTGAAAGGCAACTCTGCGACCGTGTCTTTGATGGTTTATCCTCCTTTGGTGACAGTTGTTTTATGGAGATTTGCCGAGAAGCGACGATTCAGCTGTTGGGTTTTGCAGATTCATTTGCAAGTCGGAGCCCTTCAATGGATAGAATGTTCCAAAACCTCTACATTTTTGTGGCACTGCGTGACCTGATCCCGGAGTTTCAGTCATTGTTTGCTGATGGCCAGGCTGTGTCCTTGGTGAATGAAGCAGTCACGGTCAAGAACAAGTTGATGGAAGCAATCTTGGCTTCTTATAAGGAAATGAGGAGTTTGATTTTTGATAGCGAGGTGGCCAGATTGGTTGCTCCTGACGGCGGGGTTCAACTAATGACCTGGGATGCCATGAATTTTGTCCTTTATTGTTGCCATTCGCGAGAGAAGCTGGAGCCAATTTTACAAGCATACCTGAGGGGTGCTGATGGAGCTGGAACGTCTTCTTCATTCTCTGTGGAGATGGTTTCGCTACTGGAGCTTTTAGAATTGAAATTGGAAAGCAGCTCCATGGGCTATGAGGACCCTGCTTTGCGCTATTTTTTCATGATGAACAATAGGAAGCACATAGAAAACCAGATAAAAAAGTGGGATTTGGGAACCCATTTGAGAGATGATTGGGTGCAAAATAACACAGCAAAAATCCAGCAAAACCTTGAGCTCTATTACAAGAACTCCTGGAAAGGGGTGCTGGACTATCTGAAATTGGGCAAGGAGTCACCGGTGCCAAATATTGCTGCAGAGTCAATGAAAGAAAGGCTTAATTTGTTTTACAGGTACTTCAAGGAGATGTGTGTTGTTCAATCTACATGGTTTGTAGAGGATGAGCAGCTTAGGGAAGAAATAATAACATACATAGGCAACATTGTGTCGCTAGCATACGGGAACTTCATAGGGAGGTTCACTGATGTTCTTGCTACAAACGCTTCTGAGTATATTAGGTATGGAATTGATGATATTGAAGCTCGACTCAAGGATTTGTTTCGACCTTCGTGGATGCATAATGAATCAGTAGCCTAAAGAGAAGTAAAAGCGAAGCTTGTGAGAAATTAGATTACAAAATTTCTTTATATCATTGTATTGAATGTTTTCTGCTTAGAATCATCATGCATTTTTATTTTTTGCCTTTTGTGTTCTAATTTGGCTGTTTAGTTCAAGTCCATGTTTCAATAGGAATAGATTTTTTGCTCTGTTTGTTGAAACAGAAATGTCGACAAATCTGCCACCTGGTTGCAATGGCGAAGTAAATATACAGCCAAACTTCTTAAGTTAGTCATTCAAGTGCCCACACCTGGTTGCGTGGCAATCAGTTATGGGGTAAAATTAAGGGATGAGTTTACTCTTCAACCAAATACATTCTAAATGTATGAAGTTTCTTTACATCCCTTCTCTAGACTTTATCTCAAAATTAAAAGCCAACGGAAATACGCTACATTTAGACAATATAATTATATAAGTACCATGCTCACATGGATTTCCAATCAGGTAAACCAGAAAAAGGGTATAGAGAGTAATGGTTATGGAATTTAGTCAAATTTCATTGGACTGCTACAGTAATGTGATGAGTTCCTCCTCTTTTAGACATTTATTTGAAAAGTGAAACTTCTCGAAGATTGTTAATTGCTTACAATTTTTCAAGTTTCAGTATTAGCAGCATGATATCATTTTTGAATAAATTTCATTGAGTTTCCTGCTGAAGGCTCATGTGCGTAAATGTTGTTCTTCTATGATAAGGCTCTAAGCCTGATTTCATGTGCAACCTTTGCTTTGATGTTTTTCCGCTTGAAAAGGAGGGTTGATCTTGGTTTTGATGCAAATCTCCTCAATTTCTTCTTTGGATGTGTACATCATAAACTCAAGAAAATCAACTTGATCGATGCTGTCTATCCATTGCAATTTTGCAGCCATATTCTTCTGCTATTCTCTCATGATTCCTCGTTCCAATTTGTATTCTCAATCAGGGATAAATCAATAGCCAAAAGAAAAATGTTTGGTTGACAACAAATGTACACTACACACTTTATTACCATTAGATGTGATGAGTAATCCCCATTCATCCCACTCATTCATTACATCCAATGGTGATAAAATGTGCAGTGTACATTTGTTGTTAACTTTTGTTGTGAAGCTAACACTTCTCCCACTGGTTTCTTTTCATGTTATTTCATCACCACAAACACTAGTAGCCTTCACGTCTTAGAAAAAAAATAAATAATAAAAGGGGGTAGCCTTACCTTCTTTCTTTTGGCTACTCATTTATCCCCTCCCTTCAAACAAATCCTTGAGTAGATCTTCAATGTCTAACACTGAAACCCTGCTTACCAAGTACGCTGTTGAAGCTCCAAATGACAATCCATATGCATGGGACAAGATCTTTTCCAGCGACTTTATTATCTCTTCATCATTGATAAACCATGCACTCTGATCCCTCCATATTTCCTTTAACTTCAAGTTGAACAAATTAAGCTTCTCTTTCATTAATTAACCCTGCTTCTTCTTCAACTTTAGTCTCCACTGACTCCTTTGCAGCTCAGCTTCAACAAGATTACAAGCCCAACACCTCATCCTATGAGCTTCTTCTATAGTGTTCAAAGTTTTGTTAGACTTTAGCAGATCTTCGTTGGATCCAATCATCGCCCAAAATGTTATCCAATCGATATTGTTTTGCCTTTCTTAACATGTACCTCTCATTATTCATCAAGAAAACAAAGCCCAAGGCAGGATCGGTGTAGTTCTTGGACTTAGCTTCCAAATGCCTCTCCAGCAGTTTTGTTATCCTGGTTACCTCCACAGAAAATGCAGAACAATTGCCCTGTCCAAAAGCACTAAGATGGTTCATCAATTCAACAGTAATGGGACAAATCCCTCCAGGAATAGCTGCCTGCGCCGTATCACAAGGGATCAGGTCCTCCAACTCCATCAATATGGCTCTAATTGCTTCCCATAATCTCTTTGTGACCATGATTGCTTCGGTCAAGATTGATACACTGCATTGATCAGAAAAGACAGACTGGAGCTCAGGAATTAAGTCATGCAATGCACCGAACACTTGGAGGATACCGGGCAGAAGATTCAGCGAACGTCTCCCATTCGCGAAAGCGTCGGCGAAATTCAGTAGATCAGTGGCGAACCCGCCGCACACCTGCATGAAGGAGCGATCCGCGATGGAAGGGAACCCCGAGAAGATGCGATCGCAGAGTCTCCTCTCATTGGGAAAAAGTATCCTAGCGAAACATTGGAAAGTTTAATCCAACTCTTGATCCTCTCCCTCTCGTCAATTTCTTCTTCCGTGCTGAGCTCCTTTTCTGCTAGTTCTAAGAACTCTCTCCGCCAACTGCTGTATTGGTCCAAGCACTCCTTCTCGAACCCTCTTACAATCATGAACCTCGCGTTTTCATGAAGGTCCGCAACTGCTTGCAACGGAAGCTCATCCATCAGGAAGTTGTGGTCGTTCACTGGTGCCGCTGGAATCTCGTCATCATCCTTATCTTTGACACATCTACTCAAACGACACTTGAGCAAGTTTACAACAGCAAGATTCGCCCAACGAAGTTCCTCTATACTTTGCAAGACCTTTGGTTCGGGAGTAATATATGGATTGGGTTTTTGAGCTTGTTGAGACATGCTAATAACATGACTGACAGTGTTGGATTTTTGTGAGTTCACTTGAATGACGAGGCGATGTTGATCTTGGAATCTTGGATATCTGTGTCTTGGTTGGGCGTCTAGCGATACACGAAGAATGATGAGGGAATAACTGAAACCCACTCCAGCAAATCCTAACCACAAATCTATCTTCATGAATTGAACTATTAGACATCCTAGGAAGAAATACAGCAGATCCACTTCGAATCCGAAGTGAGCCTGGCTTTGCCTTGACAAGCTGAGTGATGTCACAGCAAACGCAGCATAGGATACCAAGCTATAAGCATCTGGTTTCCCTTTTACGGCTTTGTCGGAGAAGAATGAGTAGAGAGAGGTGATGGTCAAAATAAAAAAGGCCATATGAGCTTCGAAGTGGAGACTCCTTACTTGTTGCCATAATTTTGCAAATAAAATCACGAGGCAGATAACAATACAGAAAACGCTATAAACACAGATTTTTATTAAGCTCCACTCTCCGAATAGATGGATGAAGGAGGAGCTGAGAGCATAACATAATAGTCCAATTGCGGTCGAAGCAAAACCCACTAACCTCCATACATGTGGCTGCATCAGCCATCTTCGAATCCGGATGAAAAAGGACTTAAGCTTCATGTTTTTTATTTTCCTGTAGTGAGCTGAGGAAGTGAGAATTGCTAAAAGAGGCAGAGACCCAGGAAACAGAACGCCGAAAATTTTGAGTACCGGGGAAGGGACCTTAGAAAGTTGCAAGCAGGGTAGGATGTTGTTTCGTACCAGAGTTTTGGGAGTGGTTTAATTATGATAAACAAGACATTAATCTATGGGTCTGTAAGCTTATGAGAATTTGGTGAGAAAATGGAAGAATGTGAACACTCTCTCTTGTGACTTGGGCTCTGAATGATGACAACCTACTAAGAGATGATGATGGATGAACGAGAGCCTATCTTCTTCCCTTGTGTTAGGACAACGCGTCGGTGAGAGGGATGGTTTTCTGTTTGCGTCAGGAGATGAATATTGAGCATGGGTGTTGTTGAGAATGGAGGTGGTGTTCTGTTGTTGAAGACTTGAAGGAAAAAGGGGTTATAGGTTGTATTTTTTGTTATATGCTATTTGTGAAAAATGAGAACACTTTGTATATGCATATGTATGTTTGTTTCTTCCTGTCTCTTTAGGATCAAGAAGAGAGGTCCTCTCTTACCAGCTAGTGATGGAATAGTAGCGTTAATAGTGGGTTTTGATTGGGTTAAGGTGCTGTACAGGAAAGACATAAAGTGGACTCACAAAATGGCAAGGTTGGTGTGATAACCAACAAAAAAAAAAGTAGCCCACCTATACACCTTAAGTGGTATGACCACAATAGACAACCCCTTATTTGTTTTTTCCTTCTTCCTCTCCCTTCCTCCTCTCCTTCCAGTCATTTTCTTTCCTTCCTCTTTTTCCTTCTTTCTTCTTTTTCTTCTTCCTCTCCATCTCTCAATTCTCTTTCTTGCTTGCATAGGACAACATGTCACGCCACCACACCATCATTGTAATGTTGGCCCCTCTGCAACTTTGCTCTCTCTCCCACCCTTTCTCTCCTCTGTCACGAGTTCTCTCACTAGGAAGGAAACTCACTACGCAGTAAACTTGGTGTGTTTCCTTCATTTTCCTTCCTCTTGATGTAATGGGTAAGTGCTAAAATCCCTATATTGATCCTCTTGAACTATCTGTGGTTTCATGGTGGATTTAGGGGTTTTTGGAACCCTAGGGTGTACAAATTGGGGATTTTGATATGTGGAGCTCATGTATGTTAATTGGTGGCATTATTAGTTCACATATATTGTTATTGTCTTGTTGCTAGAGTTGTAGAGCAATTGGACATCAATCGGGAAATTTTCGTTAGCTTGAAGAGTGTTCTCCAATTTCTGGGAGCCGTTGTTGTTAGTAGATTTAGTATCTATGGTTAATTTCTTATACTATAAATTATTTATGAATTTTATTGAATCCCTATTGTCTCCTGTTAACTGATTTATATGATTTGGTTAAAAATTATTGCTAGCTCTCTTTATTGATTTCAAAATGTCATGATTTTGCTATATATTATTTCCATGTGCATTGGAAAAGTTTATGATATTTGATACTTGTAAGGTCAGATTGATATGAAGATTGAATCTTAGATTTGTAATTTGTGTTTGATAAAAAAAATTTAATGAAGAAAACCATCATGAGTTCTAAGATGAAATTACCACTGTCATAGCGAAGATATAATGGCAATACCGCTCACCGTAGCGAAGAAATATAAGGGCAATATCGCTCACCATAGCGAAGAGATATAGTGGTATTCCTGTTGCCATAGCGAAGAGATATAATGGCAATACCGCTAGCTATACGAAGAGATGTAACAATACCACTTGCCATAGCGAAGAAATATAATGGCATTACCGCTCGCTAACAAAGAGATGTAATGGCAATACCGCTTGTCGTAAAAGATATAACGACCTATATGCACATAGTATTTTTTTTCATTTAGATGAAAGAATGAGATGACCCTATTTGAGACACCTTAAAATGAGATTAAATGGGTTAAGATTACTCCCTAAATAAAATTTGTTCTCCCTATGTAACCCTTGTGAGTATTTGAGTATTGGATAATGAAGTTGATTTTATATGAGAATGGCATAGGATGGATGAGTGTAGGTCCACCTATTTGTGGTTTCTAATTAAAGGCGAGATCACACGACGAAATAGCCGTACGAGTGTGTAATCCTTGGAATCTCCTGTCCTAGACCACTCCCATATGTATTTATTTTGACTATGAATATGTTTTTACCATATTATTTATATAGCTTTCTAATATTATTAGTTGGATTTTTTTATTGTCCCATGTGGGCTATAGATGCTTTCTCTACTCTAGTTGTCAAACTCACTTTGTTATCTTCCCTCCTTTTTTAGATTTAGGTGCTAGTTCAATCCAATCCTCAGTTTAATAGATTTCAGACTCTCTCTTTGGCAAGCCCACTTTGTTTCGTGGGCCATGTAGAGGAAGAGTTCCCTATTCTTTTGATAGATGTTGCTCCTTTTTGTCAAGGCAGAATCAAGGATGTGTTATGTTTTAAAACCTATTTTGATAGATATTTAAATGTGATGACTACGTTTTATGTTATTTTTCCTGCATATGTACTTTGATAAGATAACACCGTACCTTTTATTTCCTGAATCTAAATATTATGGATTGATAAGTTTTATAGTAACTTATGCTTTGAACTTAAAATGATGTAGTTGATGAGAAAAACTTTATTTTGAAGCTTACAAGTATATATAATTATAGTCTTTTGGCTATGTGATATTGGATATTGTAAGAATGTATTTTTAGGTTTTGTGTTTGGGAAAAGTCCAAAAAACATAGAGAAACTTCTCCATTTTTCAAAATTTGGGTCTTAAGGCTAGCTAGGGAACATGCCCTATGCGCCAACAGGGTTGGATTGGGTCGTGACAGATTGGACTTTGTGATGTGGGTTAGGGGACTCCAGTTGGGCTATGGCTAGTATGCTCCTATTTTTGGGTTGTTGTGGGACAAAAGGGTGTGTGGGATCTAGCTTATTTCGAAACATGTTCCTCTTTGGTGTGGATCACTCTCTCTCTTTTCCTCTAGACAACATGGCGTCCTTCATCTAGGGGAAGAGACTCTTTCACCATCTCATTGGCCGCTCTTTACAAGCCCAAATTCATGAACAAAGGTAACAAAACCCCAAAGCCTACCAAACCACCTTTAGAGTTAGTTTCCTAAGTTCTAATATCAACCTCTAAGAGTACTCCATAATGGGGCTTCATCCTATGCACCCACTTACTTGAAAGGCTCACATCCTGGTACTTTTTTTTTTTTTTTTGCCATCACATTATGATTAATATAATTTAAACTCATATTTAAAATAATAATGAAAAAAGGACCTGAACAGATGTCAATAATTTTATTGTAGAAATTAAGATGCGAATAAGTTTTTCAACTCATGGTTACAATGGTAGAGAAATACGCAACTTGAGTGACTGTCAAGTTAATCATGTATCACTATCATCAAAGACTTTGTGACCAAGCCTTCCAACACACCAAGTTGCATTGTAATGTATTTATTTGTTTTTTTTTTCTTTTTTAATTTTTTTCACCTCAAACCATTCTCTACTACAATTTCACAACCTTAAAAGTTAATTGAAAGGCCATACCAGCAAAACAAATACTATGCCCCTCCAAAATTCAATAGGCTAAACAGAAAAAGCCATGGAGAGTTGTGGGATTTATGTCAAGTGTCATTGGATTGCTATGTTATGCCATGAGTTCCCCTTTAAACGTCTATTTGGATAGTGGAACTTCTTGAAGATAATGGCTTACAACATGGTAAGTTTCAATATCAATAGCATGATGTTATTTTTTTAAAAATGGAACCTTTCAAGGAGTTTCTTGAAAGCTCATATGGGTGTTCTAGTTTTGTTGCTCACCTCTTTGTACTCGTTTTCTTTGATAAATCTTGAATGAAAACCAACACATTAAGCTTGGTGTCATGTGCAGCCTTTGTAACATTTCCAAATTCATAACTAGATTAAATTAATGATTAAAATAAAAAAAGGAAAATCAATAGAAATTGGACAAGTGTCATGAAATATAACAAATAATATTAGAATAATCAAGTGTGTCTAGAAAAAAATATACAAAGAATTACAAAAATGCCATTACTTAGTAGGAAATTATGAAAATACATTTACTATGTGGAAAAAAAAATTACAAAATTACTCTTGTTTTATTAATAAATGACAAAGATACCATTATTTTATGAAATTAGAAAAATACCACTATCATTGTCTAACTATAAAAATATGATTATCTTAAATGAAGAAATTACTACATATGCTACTACTTTAATAATTATGACAATGTCATTATACCAATCTCTAGATTTATCACTAAACAAGAATGAATCTAAGTCATTGGATTAATGATAATGGAGTTAGTGGATGATTATGTTAAAATAATTAACATAGGATTCCAATTATAAAAATAAAATATAATAGATTTGTCATGATTTGGTTAAACTAAAATATCTTGTAATATCATTTATTAAATAAATTATGATAAAATAAAATACAACATACATACATATCATACTATGCATGACAAAGTGCATGAAACAAGGCAAGACTCAATGAAATTTCATATTACAATTCCTTCATGTATGTATGAGCCAAAAATTAGCATCATCATGATAGGAAACAAAATTGATTTGATGAATAAATTTATGTCATAAAGAGCTCTTGATTCTCACTAAAATTGGCACTACACTAGCCACTACTTCCAACATGATGATTGTGTTTATGACTTAGTAATCTAAAATAATTATTACTCTACTCACAAGAGCATCCAAGAGTAACAAATTGAAGCACTAAAAACTCTACTACACCTTCAAGTCATGGCCTCTTGGCCTATAAAAGGGAGGGAAGTGTGTAAACTCATTGCTCATAACACACTCTTGCTAATCTTCAAGCTTTAGAAATTTCATAAGTGTTCTTTCTCTCTTATTTTTATCTTTATCATTTCTTCTTATGTTTTTTTCTTCAAAGGCTTCTCTTGACCCTCTAAACTTCATCTAAATACTTAAATCCTAAACCAAACCTTCATGATCCTTCACAAGAGTTGCAATATTTAACTCTAGTAAGAAATATTTTCTTAAGCACTTAAGTTCTAGAGTCAAGATTCAAGGAGGGTCATTCACTCCAAGGACTCTTGCTCAAGCTCAAGGAAGAAGAGAATGACTCTTTTAGACCCTATATAAGAGGTAGGAGCTTCATCTTTAATTGTTCAACCATTGTTGGCTTCTAACCTTACCATAGATATAATGCCTCAAGCTTGAGTTATTGTCAAAAGTTTTGAATGATTGTTGTAAAATATATTTTTAGATAGCATAATATGTTCTATTATGTTCTGAGTATTTTTATGATGTTATCATACTCAAATATAGCTTAAAAGATGGTATGTGAAGCTTGATTTAATAAAGGTGACTTAAGACATGAAAACGGTAGGTGCTGGAATTTCTGGCTATTCCTGGCAGTAGGCACTTCGAAAAGCAATATTCATAAAAAATGAAGTATCTCGAAATGAAAATATTTTTACCATAAACTAGACATACTATAGAACACTCTCCAAAAATAATCACCCGAAACGGAGTTCTCTAGCTCAAGATATAAATTTTCAAAGTTAAGTCAAAAACTGAAACTTTGAATCCGACCTTTCAGTAGTAAAATAGGTGTAACTCACTCTAGAAAAATGCAAATAGCCTAATTTCAACTTTTTTGGAAAGCTAATACACATAGGAAGACATTCATTATGCCATGCATAAATCTTTACACCACGAAAATACATAATAAGAAATAAATTTGTGGGATAGTGTGTTGAGAAGTTCTGGAAAGGGGTAAATTTGCAAGGGTACTATGACATAACCATAAATGTACTGTTAATGAAATTACTCTTAATGGAAAGCTTGATGAGTTACGAATCTAGCACTACTTTTAGGAGGCTGAGATAATAAGTATACAGAAAGTTACAAATTTTCTTGTAAAATATGTCAAAACTATAAATAGAAGATTCAAGTCTTGTAAAGAGAAAGAGTTTTAAGGATTTAAGTTGCAATAAAACTTTAAGAGAAAAAATATGTATATGACACTCATGAGGGAGCTTGAAAATATATAAAGAATCTCTAAATACCCAAGGATAATATTTTAAATTGCATTAATGTATTAATAAAATGCTAAGAGTATAAAGATAACTAAGAGAAAAAGATTTGGTTAGAATTTGTAAGAATGGAAAGAAATACTCCATAATGTGTAAACACTAAGACTTCCATAACCTTTTAAGAACCTTAGGGTACTTGATTTGTTGGTTTCAAATGATGAAATATGACATGCGATTTAGCATGAAAAGACTTCCATTTGATATAAGGATGTATATGGTGATGAGTTATGAAATGACGAGGAGGAATGAACGATTGTCCATGATTTATTTATGATTACGTGATGATATGCATACATTCATTTTCAAATGAAAATAAAAGTAAAGCCTAGAAAATTAGCAATGAAAGTCTGGAAAAGTGGATTTGAGCTAAACTCATGACATAATCGTTGAGATTACGGCAATAGAAAGAAAATAAAAGTAAAGTCTGGAAAAGTGGACTTAAGCTCACGGTTAGACCCTAAACCGTTGAAATTACGGCAACGGAAAGAAAACCAAAAGGTTGTGGTGACGGGTGGTATGAGCTCATTACCCTTTAGGGTGGTCTAAGGCATTGATGCATTCATCCGTGAGTGATTGAGAAATATGTTAATAAAAGAAAAATGGAATGAAAGAAAGATGATGATCATTTTGTTGATGAGTAATCATGAAATACATGCATCTCTTAAATTATTATTGCCCATTATTAATTTTATATGATATGCTTGGGTGTATGCTTGATGAAGTACAAAATGGATGTTTCTATTATTGTTATAAGAGTAGTTTAAAAGCAACTGCACTTCGGCTAATCACGTTTGTGAAAAGTTTGATAATTGAATTCTTACATGTTCACCTTTTTTATAATAAACCCAAAGCGACTGGGACGACAACGATGACACTTTTAGTACAAGTAGAAACTCCTATAGAAATCTTGTATTTCTCACTCCTATATTTCTTTTCTGTTGTTGTTACCAAAGGTAAACGAGTCCACTTAAAGTAACGGAGCTATAGCTAAGGAAAGAGCCAACATGTGAAGATTTTAGACCTTTCAAGAATTAGCACTCCAATTTTTAGTTGTGAGGAACGGCAGTAATAGTAGAATTTATATTGTTATTTGTAATAAATTATCACTATGGTATTAAGTAGTATATTTCAATGTATGTGATGATATTTATACACTAAGGCATTTGTGCCTGTAGTTAAAATCAATACTATACGAGTATTATTGTCTTTAGCTCAAACTTGGATTGGCCATTACAACAATTTGATGTAAAAAATGCCTTTCTTCATGAAGAATTGTCAAGAAGGTTTATATGGAGCTTCCGCTTGGGTGCATGATACCAGAAGGCATAGCCAAAAGGTATGCAATTAAAAAAATCATTATATGGATTGAAACAATCACCAAGAGCATGGTTTAGAAGATTCACAAAATCCATGATAGCATTTGGATACCATCAAAGCAACTAGACCATACTTTATTCTTGAAGAAACATCAAGGTAAGATTACTACTTATTGTATATGTGGATGACATGGTGGTTACAAGAAATGATCCAAAAGAAAGGAAGGCATTGCAAGAGTACTTGTCTAGAGAATTTGAAATGAAAGATCTTGGATACTTAAAATATTTTCTTGGGATCAAAGTTTCTAGATCTTCGAAGGGCATTTTCTTGTCCAAAGAAAGTATACATTAGATTTATTACAAGACACTGGTATGATAGCATGCCAACCAGCTAACTCACCAATGGAGGAAGGCTTGAAGTTATGTGTTGAACCAAACCAAGTACCAGTTCAAAGGAAGTTATCAAAGACTTGTAGGGAAGTTAATGTACCTAGCAAATAAACAGACCTAACCTATGCCTGATGTTGTTAGCCAAGTCATGCACAATCCTTGAGAACAACATATGAAAGCTGTCATGTGCATTTTGAAGTATTTGAAGTCTGCCTTGGGAAAGGAATAATATTCACTAAAAATACAAACTATCAGACATAGAAGTCTATCAGATGGGGTAGAGCTGGAGCAATTGATGACAAACGATCAACCTCCGGTTACTTCACATTTGTAGGTGGCAATCTTGTTACATGGCGGAGTAAAACACAGAATGTAGTGGCTCGCTCAAGTGCAGAAGCTGAATTTAGAGATATGGCACTTGGCCTCTGTGAGGCCTTATGGTTAAGATTTCTTTTACAAGATCTGGGCTACCACTTAGGCAACCCATTTAACTATATTGTGACAACAAGGCTGCCTGTGATATTGCACACAATCCGTTTGGCATGATTGAACAAAACATGTTGAAGTGGACAGATTCTTTATCAAAGAGAAGTTAGATGGGAAGATTCTAGAATTGCCTAAAATTTGATCCGAAGATCAATAAGATATTTCTTACTAAAGCAGTCTCACATCATGCCTTCTTGAAATGCCTTGACAAGTTGGGCATGAATGATATCTATGTACTAACTTGAGGGGGAGTGTTGAGAATATTTCCCTCCTTAATCTCTCTAATGCCGTAAATTAAGAGATTGTACAGCTTGTAAAGTATACCATAGTTTCCTAACTTAGGATCATTATTCTTATTCTTTGTTTCTAGTCATTTTCTAGCTGTTTGACTTCTTGTCTGCTACCTATAAATGTAAAGGTGTACACACTATTTTTAGTATCAATGAATATATTGAAATTATGCCCTTTTTTTATTTCTTCTCATTTAAGCCGTAAACGTCCCCAAACTTGCTGTGCGCTCATGGGTGTGTTCCCTGGTTGACTCATTTGAGAGAATAGATGTAGATTTGTTTGTTTTGTTTAGGTTTGGCCAGGATGGTTTGAGCTACAGAGTTAGCATTTCGAGAAGGTTTATTTAGTGTCTTAAGTGGAATGGGGCTTTCAGAATTGGTAGAGATTACTTGTGATTACAATGATAAACAAGAACACAAAAAGTCAAAACAATGTGTAATTCCAAGAATGAATAGTATGAAAATAAAATGAACTCACTACAAAATGAAGAAATCAAAATTACAAAAAAATAAATTAAAAAGGGGTAAACAAATATAAATAATTGAAATACTTTTTTTCGTACATAATTGAAATACTCTTTTTTGGTAGAGTAAATTGAAACACTTTAGTTCCCTTTGATTAGCTCAATTTACAGTCGGAATAATGAACTTAAAGAGGATTTATGTGTCTACCCAAAAGAAAAAAAGGGGATTTATGTCATTGTACCATTTTTGTTTTATGGTCAGAATCATTACACTTTTTTTGTCCTGAATCTATTGTTTTACACGTTCTTTGAAAACCTTTAATTAAATAAAATTGAATTAAATTTTATGAAATAAATTAATAAATAAAAAATTGAACTTAATTTTTTGATTTAGAATGGGTCTAAAAATAAATTTATTTTATTATTTTTATTATTTTATATTTCATTAATAAATTAGAAATAAAACATTATGTCCAAATAATATTATTTTAGTATTTTAATTTGTTAGAATTTAATTCTTATATCAAATGAGTTTGATTTCAATGGTTTTGATGAATTTTAATTTTCATTATATTTTAATTTTTTAAATTATGTTACTTTTAAATCAAGAAAAAGAATTTAATTTCTTCATTTAATTAAATTTTAGGAATTTCTAGATACCATATTAGATTTACTTGGTCCAAGTCAAGTTCCAAATAGTGTAGAATTTTAATTTTATTCGTAGAAATTCAGATGTAAACAAATTTTTCAATGGTCGCAATTACAGAGTAAATACGAAACTAGGGTATTGTAAGTAAACTACGCATCAATTTTCAATAGCTGAAATTAAAAAATAAAAACGCAAAAAATTCGAAAAGAGGTGTACCAAAACGGCGTAAGCTCCGTACGCTCTGCACCTATATGAATGGGATAAGCTCAAAATTACTACTCCTTGTTATAACATAAGTAGTTTAAGATTATATATAAAAATTAAAGTGTTGGTTAGATTTTTTTAATTTTCAAAAAATATAAAAATAAAAGAAAAAAAATATCCTTTATTAAAATTATTTCTATTAAATAATCATACGATAAGTTATTTTTCTTAAAGAGTTATACTTATATTTATTTATTCTCATTCATTATAGTTATAAAAAAAAAATAAAAAATAATTAATATTTTTTTAAAAATATAAAAATGACTTATATTCATAAAGAAAATTTAAAAATAACTTATATTATATTATGTGTAGGTTTTTATTTCTTTTTCCCCTTCGATGCATGGGTTTGTTTTTAATTCCCTTTGCGCTTTGCTCCACAACATTCCCAGGCACAACAAGCAGAAAATAGTAGAAGCAGAGCGGACATTTTCAGAAAACAGATAAAGAGGAGACACTTTAGAATATCATCGCAACAAGGCTGCAATGTCTCACTGTAACTCCAATACAAGAATTGAAGGAGGGAGAGAAGAGAACTGAAGGAGAAGTATGAAAAAACAGAAAGCTTGAAGAAGGGAGGAGAGAACTGAGGCAAAGAAGAGAACTTAAACTAGTGGCTTCATTCTGTTATGCTATGAACGTAACTTTTTTTTTTTTAATGTTTTGTTCCGTTGCTCCTAATTACTCATAGTCCTCCATCATCTTCAAGAATCAAAGCCAAAATAGGACAACATCTAAGCCATAAACATCCCCAAACTTGCTGTGCGCTCATGGGTGTGTTTCCTGGGTGACTCATTGAGAGAGGAGATGTAGACCTGTTTGTTTGTTTTGTTTAGGTTTGGCCACGATGGTTTGAGCTACAGTGTCAGCATTTTTTCAAAATGAAATTTGAGTTTTGGGATTGGGTTTACTTAGCTGGAACTCCTCTTTCTGAATGTTTATTCAGGGTCTTAAGTAAAACGGGGCTTTAAGAATTGGCGGAGAGTACCTGTGATCAGTTTAACAAGTAACAGTTAATGTTTATTTTAATTTTTTATTTATGAATTATTTTAATCTTTCACTTTAAAAATAAGTTAAATTAGTTTTGAAAATTGCAAAATGTAAGTTAAATTAAATCCCATTCCATTTTTATTTAGCATTTTGTCAATTAAATAAAAAAGTGTAATATTAAGTGATACCCTAACGTATCATATGTCATACAAAGTATAATGAAGTTTAAAATGATAAATTTTAGTGCCTAAAATTGAATAAAATGAGTCATTATATGACTTGAAATGGTATTTAAATGACTCATTTTATATAATTTTAAACACTAAAATGAGTAATTTTAACTTAATTTTACTTTAGATAATATAAGGTGTATCAAAGTATCACCTAATGTTACATATTATTATTTAATTGATAAAATATTAAATAAAAGTGGGTTTAGAATTTAATATGATTCATATTTTATAGTATTGGCTAATTTAACTCATTTTAAATATTAAAATTAAAATGATAATGAATATAAATTCGAGATTAAAATGAATATTAACTTATAAACTAATAAAATAAACAACAACACAAAATCAGCTTGTAATTCCCGTAATGAATAGTATCAAAATAAAATTAACTTAATAAAACAATGAAGAAATCAAAATAAAAATAAAAAGGGGTAAAAAAATACTTTAATTATTCTCTTTAATTAGCTCAATTTATGATCAGAATAATGAATTTAAAAAGGATTTATGTCCATTTATGTCCTTGTACAATTTTTGTTTTATGGTCAGAGTCATTATACCTTTTCTTTTCTTTTATTCTGAGTCTGTTGTTCTAGATTTATTTGGTTCAAGTTCAAGTTGCAAACAGTGTAGAATTTTAATTTTATTCATAGAAATTGAGATGTCAACAATTTTTTCAGCTCATGGTTGAAACTCAAGGTTGAAATGGCAGAGTATATACGCAACTAGAGTACTTATATAAGTCAATCAAGCATCACTGTCATCGAAGACCTTCTCACCGAGCCTTCCAGCATCTGGCTGCATTGCAATGTATTTGTTTTATTTTATTTTTTCCATCTCAAACCATTCTCTACAACAACTTCACAACCTTAAAAGCCAATTGAAAGGCCATACCCTTGTAAAACAAACACTTTGTCAGTCCGGAATTCCACTCGGCTTAAACAGAAGAAAAAACATGAAGCTTAAGTCCTTGCTCATTGGAATTCGGAGATGGCTGATGCAGACACATGTGTGGAGTTTACTGGGTTTTGCCTCAACTGCAATTGGGCTATTATGTTACGCTCTCAGCTCCTCCTTCAACAATCTATTTGGAGACTGGACTTTATTTAAAATCTCTCTACAGCATTTTCAGTATAATCATCTGCCTCGTGATTTTGTTCGCAGAGATATGGCAACGCATAAGGAGTCTCCACTTCGAAGCTCACATGGCCTTTTTTATTCTAACCATTACCTCTGTCTACTCATTTTTCTTCGACAAAGCAGTAAAAGGGAAGCCAGATGCATATAGCTTAGTATCGCTTGCTGCTTTTTCCGTTACATCGCTCAGCATGTCAAGGCAAAGCCAGGCTCACTTCGGATTCGAAGTGGATCTGCTGTATTTCTTCTTAGGATGTCTAATAGTTCAGTTCATGAAATTAAATTTGTGGTCAGGATTTGTTGGGGCCGGTTTCAGTTATTCCCTCATCGTTCTCCGTTTCTCGTTAGAAGCCCAGGGAGAAACCGGTATACGGTTAATACGGTATCCCAAGATCAACATCACCTCGTGGTTCAAGTGAATTCACAACAAGCTCAACAACCCAGTCCATCTATCATCGAACCAAGGGTTTTGCTAAGCATAGAGGAACTTCGTTGGGCCAATTTGGCTGTTGTCAACATGATTAAGTGTCTTTTGAGTGAATACCTTGAAGACAACAATGACCAGATTCCAATAGCACTAGTGAACGACAAAAACTTCCTTATGGATGAGCTTCCAGCACAAGCAATTGGGGACCTTCACGAAACCATGAAATACACGATTAAAAGAGGGTTTGAGAACGTCTGCTTGGACCAATACAGCAATTGGCGAAGAGAGTTTTTACAGTTGGCAGAGAGGAGCTCGGGCTCAGCACAGAAGAAATTGATGAGAAGAAGAGGATTAAGAGTTGGATCAAACTTTCCAATGTTTCTCTGGATACTGTTTCCCAATGAAAAGGAGACTCTGCGATCACATCTTCTTGGGTTCTCTTGCCTCGCGGATCGCTCCTTCATGCAGGTTTGCAGCGGATTTGCCACTGATTTACTAAATTTCGCCGATGCTTTTGCGAATGGGAGGCATTTGCTGAATCGTTTGCCTGGTGTCCTCCAAGTGTTCGGGGCATTGCGTGACCTGATTCCTGAGTTCCAGTCAGTGTTTTGTGATCAATGCAGTGTGTCACTAATAACTGAAGCAATCATGATCACCAAGAGATTAGAGGAAGCAATTAGGGACATATTAATGATGTTGGAGGACCTGATCCATTGCGATAAGACGCAGGAAGTTGTTCCCGGAGGGATTTGTCCCATTACTGTTGAATTGATGAACCATCTTAGTGCTTTTGGAGAGGGCAAGTCTTCTTTGTTTTCTTTGGAGGTAACTAGGATAATAGAACTGCTGGAGAGCCATTTGGAAGCCAAGTCCAAACACTACACCAATCCTGCCTTAGGCTTTGTTTTCTTGATGAATAATGAGAGGTACATAGAAATAAAGGCAAAGCAGTATCAATTGGGAACCATTTTGGGCAATGATTGGATCCAACGACGAACTGCTAAAGTGCAACAAAACTTCAAACACTACAGAAGAAGCTCATGGGATAAGCTGCTGGGATTGTTGAAGCTAGGCTGCAATGAGTTAATGGAGCCTGATGTTGAAGAAGAAGCAGAGTCAATGAAAGAGAAGCTCAACTTGTTTAACTTACAATTTAAGGAGATGTGGATGGATCAGAGTGCATGGTTTGTCAATGATGAAGAGCTAAGGGAAGAGATAAAAAAGTCGCTGGAAAAGATCTTGTCCCATGCATATGGATTGTTCATTTGGTGCTTCAACGGTGTACTTGGTGAGCATGCTGATGAGTATATCAGGTATCCAGTGTCAGACATTGAGGATCTACTCAAGGATTTGTTTGAAGGGAGGATGAGTAATTAGTAGCATGAAGAAAGAAGGTAAGGCTACAATTTTTCTTTTTAAAGGTGGAAAGGCTACTGATGTTTGTAGGTTATGAAACAACATGAGCTGAAACTAGTGATGAATGGCTATTAGATATAATCTGTACTATTTTGTCAATACCATATTCAAAAGATCTAGGACATGAATTCAAAATGTAAATTAAGGATATAACACGACGGTTAATTGAATGAGAAATGGTGTACAAAATGTGGGGAGTGGCTATTAGGACTCTATTTTAGCTATTGTCATTCCTATTATCATTAATTTTTATTTAGGTTTACCAAAATACCCTTCTTCTATTATAATTGAAAGAACATATAATTAATATTAATTATTTATTTATTTATCATGATAATGATATTCAGAGTTATTGTTATTTTACTTGAAAATTAATTAAGTTTTTTTAAAAATAATTGATACTGATCTCATTTCTAATTTTTATAAGTCACTAAATATTCCAAATATTTAATATTATCATTTATATTTATATATTGAATTATTTTTTCGCAAAACTTTATTAAAACAATAGTTACCTACACAATATACCAGCAAATGTTTTAGAAAAAAAAGTAAGAATACATAACAATAGGAGTTCAATATTGATAGCAAATTTTTTTTTTTTTTACTTCGTCATTCAATCAAATTCTTCTATTTGAATGACTTTTTAAATAGTAGGTGTGCAAGTCAAGTATATTGGCTTATGCAAAAAGTTACAATGCCAAACTTTAATTTTCACTATCAATAAATTAACCTTCATTTTGAACAAATTATTGAACCGAAATATACAATAAATTATCATCCAATTTTGTTATAATTTTAAAATATATTAAATAAACATAAGATATTAGAATTTTTTTTGACAATCACTTGTTATTGATTTTTTTTTATTTGACGTCTTTGTTATTCAAGTATCAAATTATCTTAATTTTATATGTTAAATTACCTTAATTTTTAATTTAACAATATGAAAAAAGAAATAATATAATAAAATAAATGGTCAATAGTAGTAAACGATGGTATCATTTATTTATTTACTAGTTTTAAAATTATATAAATGTTATGTGTCATAAAATAAGATATATAATTGTATATCACAATTTATTATTTCACTTTTTTTGTTATTCATTTAATTTATTGTTTTATAAAAAAACTCAATATTATATTATTCAAATAAAATTTTATAAAAAATAATTTAATTTCAATAATTTTATTTAATAAATTAATTCAATATATATAATAATAGTAACTACTTTTTTTATGTAATATGGGCCTCAACGCCTAAACCTCTAATGCTTACGAAAATATGGCACACTAAATTTGCATGCTTCTCTTATTTTTTTATTAGCCAAATTTAGTTGAAGAGAAAATTAACTCTTATTCACAATTAGGGTATATTTTTTGTTTCATTGAATATTTACAAAAGCATATACAATTAACGTATCTTTTAAATAATTGCCCAGCATACAAAAAAAATTGCTCCAATTTATAACTAAGACATGTTTTTGTTTTAAGTTGATTAAATAATTTTATAGATATATATGTGATTAACATACACATTTATAAAAACAATAAGAAATTGATGAATCAACTTATATGCAATGTAAGATGTTTTTATTGTCAAATAGTTAAATTAGTACTAATATAAAGGTACTTTGGTGAACCTATATAAATACTAACATTGTTATTCTGACCTAAAAGCTGGTATTCAATTAGATATTTATTTTATTATTATTAATGTGATAGATAAATAAAAAAAATTGAAGTCATTATTACATTTAATGATGATGAAGTAAATATTTTAATTAAATACCCATTTAAAAATGTTGAAATAATATTTTTATATAAATATTAATGATAGTTTGTCAACGTCGAAAAGTAGTGAAAATATCCAGCCCCCAAAATGTAATGGAGATTCCTGTGGAGTATAGGTTCTCTGTCATTGCGTCAGAACATTTATGATATAGGTTCTCCGTTCTATTATGCTATGAACATAGTCTTTTATGTCTTGTTCTGTTGATCCTGAATTAGTCATAGCCTCCTACCATCCTCAAGAATCAAAGCCAAAAGGGTATAACATTTAAGCCATGAACATCCCCAAACTTGCTGTGCGCTCATGGATGCGTTCTCTGGGTGACACATTTGAGAGAATAGATGTAGATTTGTTTGTTTTGTTTAGGCTTGGCCAGGATGGTTTGAGCCACAGAGTTATCATTTTTTTATTTGGCTTTTAGGATTGAGTTTAATAGGTTGGAACTTCTCTTTCAGAAGGTTTATTTAGTATCTTAAGTGAAATGGGGCTTCTAGGGTTTTTAACCAAAATAAACCTTCAAAAAAGAAAAAATACAATAATAAACTGTTGCAATATTAATTATAAGGAATGAACCATATGTTATTTACTAAATAGTTTCATATGAGACCCCTACAAAATAAAAATGCATGTGATTTCATAGGAGGCTAATACGACATAAGACACATTAATTAATGTGTCTGATTTCATTAAGGCTATTATGAAATTAGTGCAATCATTTAACACATGTTATTTGCTAGTTTAATTGATTTGTGCACTATATTTTCACGTAAAGATAAATCTTCAAGAGTAATTAATTGTGTTATGGTTGTACAATTAGTTGATGTGTTAATCCACTAACTCAAGATATTTTAAATATCCTTTTTACAATTATTTTAAATTTTCAATAAATATAATAATAATAAAAAATCTAGCATTGTGAGAATTCAGACAGGGATAAGCAACTTCTTACCTCTATCAAGATGGATTTTCAAGGTCTGCATATAATACACATACAATAAAAAATTCGTTATGTATATCAAATATGATAATTAAAGTTTAATCACAAAAGCATGTATAGGATATTTTCTTCAACCGGATAAAATATTAAATTTGAAGGTTTATTTGATGAAACTAGAAAATTTAGAACTGGAGATTTAGCACCAAAATTTTCAATATTATATGAATGGAGTGCTTATTTTATTTGTTTATATATCATTTCGACAATAAAATATAAATATAACAGTAAACAAGCAAACGATCTTTTTTTAAATAGCAAACATTGGTCGTGGCAGGTACTCGATGATGCATAATTTATATATCTATATATATGATTTTCACATAAGTAAATTTACAATGCTAGATTTTTTTAATTATTTATTAAAAAATTAAAATAGTTATCTAAAATAGAAAAATTTAGAAAAAAAAACATTTGAGAGATCTTGAGTTAGGAAACCAACGTACCAATTAATAGCACAAACATAACACAATTAGTTACTCTTTGGGATTTGTAAATAAAAAAACACAATGATATACTAGCAAAACCTAAAAAAATATAGAGTTGGGATTTGAACCCTTAACTTCTACTTGAAAATAGAGTGTATAGACCAACTAAACTAGCATATAGCATATGTTAAGTGATTGCATTGATTTTGTTATAGTCTTTAATGAAATCATGCATATTTTAATTTTATAGAAGTTTTCTACGACACTATCTAATAAAAATATCATATATTTCATTCTTTGCAATTAATGTTTCAATGGTTTATTCTTGTATTTTTTTTTCCTTTTTTGTGGCTTATTTTGATAAAAAAAACCGGGGCTTTTAGAATTGGTAGAAATTACTTGTGATTAGAATAATAAAGTAATAAACAACAACACAAAAAGGTCAAAACAATATGTATTTCCAATAATAAATAGTGTGAAAATAAAATGAACTTAATAAAAAATGAAGAAGTCAAAATTACAAAAACAAAATTAAAAAGGGGTAAACAATATATAAAAAATTTAAATACTTTCGTTATTCTCTTTGATTAGCTCAATTTACAGTCAGAATAATGAATTTAAAAAGGATTTATGTGTCTACCAAAAAATAATAAAAAGAGGATTTATGTCCTTGTACCATTTTTGTTTTATGGTCAGAATCATTACACTTTTCAAGCGTTGCAACTGCAGAGTAAGTACGTAACTAGACTAATCGTAAGTCAACTACATATCACTATCATCAATGACTTTAACCGAGTCCAACACACAAGGGATCCTCACACCATGGATGGTCGTACGATGTGTCAATACATGTCTTTACGTGTCTAAATATATATATATATTTTTTCAACTCAAACATGCAGCGGACACAATTGGACGGTGCTTAAATACATATGTCGACATGGTGGCCAAACTACACATTCTTTGGATTTTCTTTTTAACATTTTTTTATAGAGCAATTTGAGAAGCATCTTACCCAATCAAATCCAAGTTTAGTTTGAAAAAAAAATGAACAAGTTAAAATATATAAGTAACGATTATTCAAGTATAGTTTTCTTAAACATTAATCCAGTAAACAATTATTTAACAATCAATATATATATATATATATATATATATATGTGATTGTTAGTCTCCACGTCATCACACTTCCATGGTGTGGATGTTAATAAGCTCCGCATTTTTTTTTTGGGTATGAAGCTCCGCATTTTGACTTGAATAAAATATCCACTTTCAATTCCAAATTTTATGAACCAACTTATAATTATGGTAAATTTTGTAATTTTACTTCTTTCATATTAATTATATTTTTTTAACTTTTCTCTCACTTCACAAGTATTCTCTTTCCTATTTATCTCTAATATTTCTCTATTATATGCTACTTGTGTTAGTATGATGCCCGTTCGATGCACGATTTTAATATTCTCATAGTTGTATAAAAATACAAATATGTTTTAACATATGGTTTTTAGAATTTATAATTAAATAATCGCTAAATCATTACGCATATAAGCATCAATATTATTTCTTTACAGAAGTATATTTTGGATTACAATATTACAGACAAATTTGCTAATGCAAATACACTTAAACAAAATATGAATCATGTGTATATAAAATAAAAGTACTTCAATATATACACCATCCAAAATGTTGAAGCCTTAAAATTTCATAATAGCAGGATCAAACAAATAAATAAATGCTACCTTTGAAATATAATACTTCATCCAACCTTGAATAATTGTCTAGTGTTTTAAATGCTCACTGAAATTAAAGAAATAATTAGAAAAGCATCAATATTAGTAAAAATTAAGAATAATTTACTAAATTATCCTTATTTCTTTTCAATACTTTAACTTTCTCTCTCCTCATTTATTAATGAGTTAATAGTATTTAATATGGTTACTATTAAAAAGAAATAATTAATACTACTTAAATTTTTCAAATGAATAATTATTTCTAGATAAAGAAAATTTTTAAAATGGATAATTATTCAAGGACGAAAGGAATATTATCCAAGTGTCTATTCCTATATGAATTTGAGTCATCACACATATGCATCAGATGAGCTCCAAGCTGGAGATAAAAAAAAATCTTAATTATCACACCACATATAAAAGAAATGTTGTATTATAGAAATTTTAGGGGTGTTTATTTCAAGATTTGAAATTACATTAATTGGAATCACATTCATGAAAATGATAATTGGGAATGTTATTCTTGGATATTTAAATAAATTATTTATTTAGCATTAAATATTCTTGATATTATTTGTTAAGATTTCTAGAAATAAATTCAAAACCTATTTGTTTCATAATATATATTCTTGAAAATATATGTCATAATTTTCAAAATATCTCTAATACATTTATTATTATTATTATTATTATCATCATCATCCAAAGAGAAAACTACACTTCCAAAAAAATTATAAATTCAGAGATATTCTTGACAATATAAAATTAACAATTAATTTTCAAAATTTGTTCATCTCATCCAAATCTAATAATTAAATAAAATATTAAAAATAATAATAATTATGTACGTCAAATGAAAATTACACTTAAAAAAAATAAATAAACAATCATAAATTTAGAAATATTTTCCAATCAATATAAAATTAACAATCAATTTTTTAAAATTTGCTTATCTCATTCCAAAAGGATTATTCCTGCATACAAATAATGGATACCCTCAAAACCAAAAAAATTATGTTTAAAAAAAATCATACATTCATAAATATTTTTAGATCAAATAATTGTCAATTTAGCACGTAATGAATATATAAAATGCAATGACGCGTAAATGAAAATTATGGGAGGAAGTCAAATGATTGATAGATATTTTCGTATTTGTGCTTAATAATTGTCTTCCTAATTCATGAGAATTTTTTATTCTCATATTTAATCGTGGAAATGAGATCTCATTATATCATGGAAAAATCTTTTCTAAGAATAATTGATGCTCAGGATAATTTTTATGAAACTTCTAACAAATATGAGAATATATTATTCCAAAGTTGCTATTCTTCAAAATAACTAAGGTGCATTTACTTCCTGTTTTCAATTTTCAATTTGAATGAAAAATTGAAAAACTCAAAACTCAAAATTAAAACTTGAAAACAGAAAACAGTAAAGTGCAACTAAATATACCTGCCCGTTATGATGAGGAAACAAAAATAGACTTATTGCCGAGTCATATTATACACGCGTGTAACCTGTCTGAATTCACTGAACAAAGTATGTATTTTGTTTTTTTCCTTTGATTCTAACAAAGTATGTATTTGATACAAATGTTGTTCCCAATGCCAAAACCCACTAACCTCAATACATGTGGCTGCATCAGCCGTCTTCGAATCCGTATGAGCAAGGACTTAGCTTCATTTTTTTTTGTTTCCTGTAGTGAGCTGAGTGAGTGAGAATTGCTAACAGAGGCAGAGACCCAGAAACAAAACGCCGAAAATTTTGAGTACCGGGGAAGGGACCTTACAAAGTTGCAAGCAGTGTAGGATCTCAATAATTTTATTGTAGAAATTGAGATGTGAATAAGTTTTTCAACTCATGGTTGCAATGGTAGAGAAAATACGCCACTTGAGTAACTATTAAGTTAATCATGCATCACTATCATCAAAGACTTTGTGACAGAGCCTTCCAGCACACCCGGTTGCATTGCAATGTATTTATTTGTTTTTTTCTTTATTTTTTTATTTTTCGTCTCAAACCATTCTCTATACAATTTCACAACCTTAAAAGTCAATTGAAAGGCCAAACCCTAGCAAAACAAATACTATGCCCCTCCGAAATTCCAATAGGCTAAACCAGAAAAAGCCATAGAGAGTTGTGGGATTTATGTCAAGTGTCATTGGATTGCTGTGTTATGCCATGAGTTCCTCTTTCAAACATCTATTTGGGGAGTGGAACTTCTTGAAGATAATGGCTTACACCGTGGTAAGTTTCAGTATCAGTAGCATGATGTTATTTTTGAAGAAATGGAACCTTTCAAGGAGTTTCTTGCTGAAAGCTCATATGGGTGTTCTGGTTTTGTTGCTCACCTCTTTGTACTCGTTTTCCTCTGATAAATCTGTGAATGGAAAACCAGACACATTAAGCTTGGTGTCTTGTGCAGCCTTTGCTTTGATGTCTTTGTGCCTGTCGAGGCAGATTGACCTTGGGTTTGAAGCAGATCTCCTCAATTTCTTCCTTGGGTACATAACTGTTCAACTGATGAAGATCAACTTGTTACTCTCCATCATTGCAGCCATCTTCTGCATGCTCTCATGATTATTCGTTCCAAATTGGAATCTCGGTCGCATGTGGGAACTCAAAGAACGCAAGACCATGTAACCGTAGAAATTGATGCTGCAAATGGAGTAGAGAAGAGCTGATGACTACACAAATGACTTTCAATCTAGTTATAGCAGCAGCCAACAAGAAATACGGTCACTGAGGAGGGTGGATGATGGATACAATTGGAGAAAATATGAAGAGAAACCGTTGAAGAGAAGGGGAAATCAGATAAGCTACTACAGATGCACACGCACCAATTGTCATGTGAAGAAAAAAGTTGAGAAAAATATAGATGGGCAAATTATCGATGTACTCTACAAGGGTACTCATGCCCATTGCAAGCCTGAATTTGCTATTGAGAGGAACTCTTCATCTGAATCTTTGTATTCTCTTCTACCTTCAGGGCCTTTGTCCACTGAAATACCTTATCAATCATCTTCCTCCATAGGCAGTGGACAATTGGATCATGATGCTATACCAGAGAGCTCATCATTATCAATATGAAATGCTGCATTTGAGCACGGTTCCCAGCAAAATGCTGACAATCTAATTTTGGGTAGAGGATATTAAAGCTCATAACAAGTCGGTTGCATTCAGGACTAAAATTGCATCAGCTGGTCCCTGAAAGTGAAGCTAAAGAAAGTAAGAAACTGACTGTTCACTTGGTAGTAGGTAATTTGGCACATATTTGAATGTAAAGTTCTGGGTATAGCAAGTTGCAATTCCGATGGATGATTTCTTTCAATTTAACGGTTCCTTTCTAACTGTAATTTTTTTTTTCAATTGATGTTTAGAAATATTGTTTCACGTAAAATTAGATTAAAAAGTTTGAGAACATATTTATATTTATTTTATTCGAACAATATATAATTGAATGTAAAATCATTTCTAACATTTTTTTGGTAAATAAATCATTTCTAATTTTAACTCACAGGCCAACAGTAATGACTAGCAACGCCAACAGGCTCCCCTAACGAGTCTTAACATATATTATTTTTAAGAAAACAAAAGAATTCCTTTATTTCTAAACTTTCCCAAATACAAATATAATTTGCAATATCCATAAATAAATTAAGCAAACTTCACATTAACCTCAAATGTGCCTTCCCATCAACAATACCTTAGTATAGTCCAGTCATAACACCAAGTTAGTTTTCAAACTTATTTTAAACATAATAGAAAAAGTTAGAAATCATAAAACAGATTAAGTTCCAGATCATTTCCATGACATAATTTATATAGCTAAGTAATAAGACTTCAAACATAAGTATAACATAAATCCAGAAGACCTTTGTGATCCGGAGCAAGTGACAACTAATAGGCTAAAACAAACTATGGGTTCCAATAGAAAGGGCCTCCATGAGAAGGCTTACCAACTAAAATCAACTAAAGTATCAGGAGGAACAATACAGAACCAACACCAGCACCTATATCTCAAAAGGATGAAAGGACAACAAGAATGAGTTTTTGCAACTAAGATAAGGAATAGAATATCCATAGTTTACTAAATACAAGTATAAAAGAATATAAACATAATAATAACTTATAAGAATATGATTTTAGTCATGACATGAGATTTTCAAGTATAATCTCAAAAATAGTTACTAAATACACTTTCTCACTATTTTCTCCAATTCCTTATTCTCACATAAAAATTAACTTCATTATCAAATACTCTAATTAAATACCCATGAGAGTTACATAAGAAGAACAAATTTTATTTGGGGGTAATCTTAACCCATTTAATCTCATTTTTAGTTCTTTTAAATTTCATCTCACTAAGAAAATTATTGTACATAGGTCGTTACATCTCTTCGCTCCGGAAGCGTAATGCCATTATATCTCTTTGTATGGCGAGCGGTATTGCCATTATATCTCTTCGCTATGGCGAGCGGTAATGCCGTTATATCTCTTCGCTACGGTTAGTGGTATTGCTATTACTTCTCTCGTTATGGCGAGCGGTAATGCCGTTATATTTTTCTACGGGTAGCCTTTCCATACTTTCTCTTTGCTAGCAAGCGGTAATTCTATCTTAGAACCCATCATGGTTTTCTTAATAAATAAATTTTTATCAAACATAATTTACAAATATAAAATTCAATCTTCATATTAATCTAACATCTCAAGCTAAGAACTCTTTTCTTTTCTTTCTTCATTTATTTTGGTTTCCAAATCGTAGTCTAACAATGTCTCCACAATTTGACATAATTCAAATACATATATCATATCTTTAACCAAACACAAGAACTTTGAAACCTTCACAATCAAACACATTCCAATTCAAATTCATAATTTCTCAACTAACTCCATAACCATTTATGAACAACATCCACTAAGTAATTATAAAACACTTTAATAACATATTTATAAATAAAATTTATTGCACAAAAAGTAAATTATAGATACGCTATCTACTCACAACAATGGTTCCCAAGGAACCAAGAAGCTTGTCCTCAAGCTAATAAAAATCTCTAATAGGCGTCCAACTACTCTACAATTCTAGAAACAAGACAATAACAATATATGTGAGCTAACAATATCATCAATTAATAGACATGAGCTATATATATTAAAACCCCTAATTTTTACACCCTAAGGTTGCCAAAATCCCAAATCCTCTATAACCACATATAGGAAGCTCGACGAAATCAAAAAGAGTTATTGAAGGTTACCTACACTGTTAAGAGGAAGAAAATAGGGAGGGAACACTCCAATCTTGCATTTACAGTAATCTCCTCTCTAGAGAAAAGAAAAATGCATCGAAAGGAGAGATAGAGAGAGAGAGAGAGCTTCATGGTTGGGGAGGGCTGAGTTGCGTTGCGTCCTGGCGAGGCGACGGTTGCTAGATGGTGGCGGAGGTTGCAAGTGTGGAAGAGTATGGGAGAGAGGAGAGAACCATGGATGAGAGAAAGGAAGGAAGGAAGAAGAAGAGGAAAAAAGAAGAAGAAGGAGAATAAGGGGTCATGTTCTGAAGGGAAAAAAGAAAGAAGGAGAGAAAAAAAGAAAGGAAAGAAAGAAAGAAGGAAAAAAAAAGAAATTGGTTCCACTAGTATTGTGTCACCAATACTATTCCAACTTAGTTCATGTTAAAATTAGATTCACATCCATTTTATTTATTATGCTCACTATTATTTTTAAAACATGTGCAAATTTTAAATTTTTGGGTCATTACAAAACTATGAAGATAATACTTAGGGATGACAATGGGGAATGGAGGCGCGGGTCTCTGCGGGGATCCCAGGGGATTTGTCACCGCGGGGCACAAGGTTAAAATCCCCCTTGCGGTGACTTCGGGGACGGGGATGGGGATTATACCCCCGTCCCAAGGGATAATATTGTAATTTTTAATAAAAAAATTTTTTTATTAATTTTTTATATTTTTATTAACCATTTAATTTTTTTTTTATTAATTTTGTTCAAAAGAAAATTTGAATTTTGATGTTCCTTACCCGGTTACCCACTTACCCCATAACACACAACCTAATTTACACACTCTTCACTCATGCGCCGCGCCCTCTCTCACGTCCCCACAACCCCAGCCCCTCTCCCTTGCTGTCACTGACTCACTCACTCCTCTGCCTCACACTTACTCGGTTGGCGCACCCCTGGTCACACACACGGAGCACGGCCGCACACCTCTCACTCTCGCCTCACGGACGGAGATGGCGGGACAACACGTGCGAACCGGACGCGGCAGTGAACTCCTGGCTGAGCCAGGACAACGAGAAGCACCCGGAAGAGCGTGCGAGCCACCAAGTCTCGTGACGAGCTGAATGAAGACGAAGCTTGGAATCGGCAACGGCGACGAGTGCGAATGAAGACGAAGCTTGGAAAACCGCGACGGAGGCTCCGAACGCAAAGGAGGCGGGTGCTTCGATCGTGACGGTCGTTCTGGTTCTTCAACCTTCCTTTGAACTTTCTATCTTTGATTTTTGTCCCATTTATTTGGATCTTTGATTTTTTTGGGTCTCTGATGATGATGATGATGAGCTAAAATTGATGATAAGCTAAAAATGATGTCTTTGTGAATATGATTTGCACAATTATTTTGTTCCTGAGCATTGAGATACTTACATTGATTTTCTGTCTTTCTTAAACCTCCATTGATTTTCTGTTCTTTGTTCTTCGACTTACATTGGTGTCTTTGATCTTTTTGAATCTTTGATTTTTTGTCCCGATTTATTTGGATCTTTGATTTTTTGTCTCTCTCTAATGATGAGCTAAAAGCCTAAACTGATGTCTTTGTGAATATGATTTGTAGGATGAGTACTCCTGGTCAATCCTCTTCGTCCTTGTGGGAAGCAATACGGTTATACCCACACCACCATCAATCAGTCAGGCTTACCCAGTCTACACTACCATCAAATCTGTTGGAAGAAGCCAAAGCTAAGTCTCCTTCTCATATTGGAACACAACCTACATACAATTGCAATGAAGAAGTCCTAATAAAAAAGGATTAACTTCAGAAGCTTGGGACCACTTTAAAAGACAGAAAATTGATGAAAAATGGAAGGCGATTTGCAAGTATTGCAATAAAGTTCTTGGAGGAGACACTAAGGCAGGTACCACACACTTGCATGATCACATAAGGACTTGCAAGCTTAGAAGTGTGAGGGTCCAAAGCAAGCAAAATTTGTACTATGGCTCAACCATCAAGTTCATTTGGAGATGGGGTTGAATGGGTAGTCTGAAGCCTTCAATTTCAATCAAGAGTTTTCAAGGTCAGAACTTGCAAAGATGATTGTATTGCATGAGTATCCATTGGCAATGGTTGATCACATTGGTTTTAGAAGGTTTTGTAGTACTTATCAACCTTTGTTTAGCCAATTACAGAACACTATAAAGTCAGATATAATGAAATTATATGACCATGAGAGGACAAAGATGACGAGGTTGCTTTCAAAGATTCCAAGTCAATTGCAATAACTCCAGATATGTGGATTGCAACTAGCCAAAATAGAGGCTACATGTCTATCACGCCCATTTCATTGATGATAGTTGGACTTTACAAAGTCGACTTGTGAGGTAACTAATTAATTCTTATTGTTGCTATTTCCTTTATTGGTCAGTGATGATTGATATTTGTATTTGTCTATGATATTTACTATTTTAGTGATTTACTTTAGGTTCATTTATGTGCCTGCACACACATCCTGAGGTTCTTTGTCAAGTTTTAGTTGATTGTCTATTTGATTGGAATTTGGATAGGAAGATTTCAACCTTGATGTTAATAATTGTAGCACTAATGATGCCATGATTGAGCGCTTCTTTGAAAAGATTTCTTCTTTTGTGAGGGGTGGGTTATTATTCCATATGCGTTGTTGTGCTCATATACTTAACTTGATTGTAAAAGAGGGATTGTCTACCATAGAGGAATCTATTCACAAGATTAGGGAAAGTGTTTCATATTGGGTTGCAACACCAAAGAAGGAAGAGAAATTTGCTGAAACTTGTAGACAATTGAACACTCCATATTCAAGAAAATTATGTCTTGATTGTAGAACTAGATGGAACTCCACATATCTAATGCTTGCATCTGCATTTCCTTATAAAGAAGTTTTCAATCGTTTGAAAGTCCATAAGACTAGTTATAAGTGTTTGCCAAATGATGATGATTGGGCCATGGCATTAGAAATTTGTGAGAAATTGGAATTGTTCTATAATGTGACTGAATTGTTTTTGGCACTCAATATCCAACATCCAATCTCTATTTTCCAAAAATTTGTGAAATTAGATTGTCTTTGAACGAATGACTTTTTCTGAAAATTTCACTATCCAAGTTTTGGCATCGGATATGATTACAAAGTTTGATAAGTATTGGGGAATGATTAATGAGGTGATGGCTATAGGGGCTGTTTTGGATCCTAGGTACAAGATGAAGTTGTTGAACTACTTTTTTCCTATCATGTATGACAATGAAAGTGACAAACAAATAGAAAAAGTGAAAAAGTTAATGGAAGATTTGGTGAATGAATATCAAGCTAAAGATAGGATTAGGAGTTAGGTTTCTACATCTAGTGATTCTACTTCTTCTTCAATGGTTACTGATGGTAGTTCTTTTTCAAGAAGAGAAAAATGGAAGTGTAATTACTTAAAATATGTTCAAGACCTCTTGGAGAGGATAATGTCAAGTCTAGTTGGGTAGTTATTTGGAAGAGCCTGTCTTGCTTGATAAATCAAATGAAGAGAATTTTGACATATTGGGTTATTGGAAGAATATTGGCGTTAAATACCCAACTTTGTAAAGAATTGCAAGAGACTTTTAACCATCCCGATATCCAGTTGCTTGGAGTTTGCCTTCGCACTAGTGGTCATTTTTTGAGTCCTCACTAGTAGGTTAAATGCAAATACATTGAGGCATTGATGTGTACTCAAGATTGGTTGCGTTCTACAATTATAGGTAATGTTATGTTATATTTTATCCATCTTTTGTGTTTGCTAATATTCCTAATATTTCCTCTTAATTTGTTGTAATTGTTAGTTGCTTCAAAAGGAAAGGCAAAAGATCAGTGTCTCACGTACTTGAGGACAAAGATGTGGATGATAGGGTATGGAAATGAAATTTTATATAAAATTCCTTGTAGCTTTAATTTTCTAAGACTTGGAATTAATGTGTGTTTCTTTTTGTAGGCAAGCACCACTCAAGCAAGATGATTATGAAGGCTACAAGGGCAACAAAGCATCACTTATGCTTTGTTTATGTTGAATTAGTTGACTTGAATCTTAGGCATGATGTTTTGGTGTTTTAGTTTTTAATTATTTTCTATGTTGGACATGATGATTTGTTTATGTTGGCATGAACGTGGTTTTGCTTTTATTTTGTAAATTGAAGTTGATAATTTAATGTTGTAAAGACTATGTTTTTAAGATTTATGGTGTTGGAATGTTAAATTAACTATTTTTAGACTTTTTTTTTTTAAATTTGGGCTATTTATTGAAGATTTTTGGGTTGACAGGTTTTTTAAACCTTAATTTCACACATCCCCA
>JAMLFY010000014.1:13486034-13781810 GCA_030441495.1 Dalbergia oliveri | reverse complement strand
AAAAACCATTACCTCTGGTTTTTATCCTTTAGCCGTAGTTTATAGGTTAGATTCTCTGGCTGTAGTTCTCCTAATTTTTCCGCAACACTCTGTCACCTCTTTCATCCTTTTTTTTATCATTTAACATTCAAGCAAGTATGGACCTGACACCCATCGCTTCATCCTCCTCTGACTAACACTCCATCAATCAAACATGATCCATGGACATGAAAGTCATTTTGTTTTATTTCAGAATATACGAATGGTTTAAGCTTAAAGCTACACTAAAATGGTTTTTGTGATTAATTTTCTGGTATTTCTTTTCTATCTCACAAGGAAGTTGTTCATGGTGCCCATGGCTAGAGGAACAACAGCCATGGCATAAAGGAAGCTGGTGTGTGTGGTGCCCTTGTCACAGTGGGCAAGGTGGTCGTTGCGGTGCTCCTAAGATTGCCGCCGACGAGGGGCGGTAGATAGAAGCATCACGAGATGAGGGCAGGATTAAAGGATGACATGGTAATTTCCAAATATAAATTGTATCGTTTATTAAGTATATAACATTTATTTATAGATAAATTAAACAGTTGAATTGATTTTTTTTAACCCAATGGTAAAAAAACATAAAGGACTATTTGTAACTAAAAAGCCACAAGACTGCAAGGCAGGACTTGGATATCTATCACAATTTTTTTGAATTAAAATATTGAGTTCTTGCTTTTAGTTAAACATGTTTAAGCATTTTTAAACATAATATCGTTATTGGACACTCAAAAATATGTATCTTATTTCATTATTATTAGATTGTGAAGTTAATAAAAAAATTGAGGTTATTAAGAATCTAATAATAATAAAGTGAAGTATTATAACTACTTATGGATATCGTAATAATTGCCTTCCAAGTAAGTGCACATTCATAAAACAACGACCCCCTCCACCCAACAAAACACGTGTCAGCTTGATCTTAGAACTCAGAAGAATTGATTTATTTTACGATTAAGATCTTTTTTTTTTCGGTTCTAAGCATAATAGACGTGATTTCATACCTGGAGAAGCCTCCTCTTGGTCATTCTACAAAATCCATGTCCGGCTCCTGTCATTACAATCTCAACACCTCAAATCAAAGGACATATGGTACCAAAAGTTCCACTTCCCAGTTTGTTGAAGAAGCCTCAGTTATGGAGATTCATGGCTTTCGTGTCAAGTGCAATTGGACTAATCTGTTACGCACTGAGCTCCCCTTTCAAACATATATTCGGTGAATGGAACTTCTTGAAGATCTTTCTCTACGGTGTGGGGAGTTTCATTATGTGCATCATGGTCTTATATGCAAAGAAATGGCAACTTTCAAGGAGCATCATGTCGAAAGCTCACATGGGTGTTTTTGTTTTGATGCTTACATCAGTGTACTCATTTTTCTATGACAAAGATGTGAAAGGAAAATCAGACACATTAGGCCTCGTCTCGTGTGTTGCTTTTGTGATGATGTTATTCAGCTTGTCAACGCAGAATATTGACATGGGATGTGAGGTTGATCTTCTTAACTTCTTCCTTGGATTTCTCACAATACAATTGATGAGGATCAACTTGATGTTGGCTTTGGTTGGAGGGTTTTTTGTTACCTTGTCACTGTTCTTCGGTCTTCTTTGGATTATGAACTACATATTGGAACTTCTGGTGCCACTGCCACTGATCATGTAGCCATAGAAATTATTGATGCTGCAAATAGATTACAAAAAGTAGCTGAACATGACAGCAATAGTGGGATCCAATATGAGGATAGAATCGACGGCTACAATCACAATCACTGCGCAGAAGGTAAGATGATGTATACAATCTAATTGATTCAACAGAAAGGAAAGTAAAAGTTGTTTTGGTTTGTTTAAGAGTTTAATTTTGATACACCAATGATCAAATTATTAATTTAACATTTTTAAAGGAATGAGTTTAAAAGTCAATCATATTTGCTTATGCGACAGTATATAATTAAATGATACTATAATATATTTTTACACTATTAGTATATCAAAGTTAAATCTTAATTAGAATGATAGAAAAGATGAATTACAAGCCAAACAATTCCTAAGGTTTTGTTGTAATAGTTGGTTAACATTTCCCTCACTTGTTTCCTCACTATCATGATAGAATTTGCATTTACATGGTCAGATTTGGAATACATATGGTTACCATATATGTGTGTCTTTCTACTCACTTTGGTGATTTGCAGACGAGCAGAAAATAGGAATGCTAATGAAGCACCACCACGCATTCAAGCTGAAGTTAGAGCAGAGAGTGCAACAAAAAGAATGGCTGATGCACGCAGAATCGCAGCCGCAATGAAGATTCAACATGCCTTTGAGAACTATGAGACAAGGAAGATGAATGCAGCAGCTATTCGCATCCAGCGTAGATTCCGCGCGAAGATCCGTGGAGTCTCTCCCTAAAAGCATCATCATGATACCAAACTTCAAGTAAGACGGAACTACTCTTATGCTTGTCTCTGCTATTGCTGATTGCCCTGATTAAACATATGTCTCTGGTTGTATATCCATGCCACTAGTTTGAGTAGTAATTTGGATTGATAAGTTGTACTTTGATTTGATGTCAGTTGGCAAAATTTTGTGTGCTCCTTGCTTATAGATTTAGTCACACTATTTGGATATACAGTAATTAATGTATCCAAAAACAAGCTTTGAAAGGAGTAGGTTCAAGATATGACGTGGTATAAGAGCACCTCCAATGGTCGATTCTCCCATTACAGTTTGTAAAGTGGGTTCCACAAAGGGGGACTAGACTTGTTCCCAACCCACTGGAGTTTCCTTCTGAAATGGGTTGTGTCCCGAGACACAGCCCATTCTGTGACCAACATATAAGTTGAAGACACACTGTTTTTCCTTTATTTTTGGTTCTCTTTGTAGGGTTATGTTTGTTGGAATCCTGATTGCCCTGCTCTATATTTCAATTTTCGTCAATATAGTATTGTGTTAGCAAAAGTATAAAATCTATTGCTTTGCTACATTTTCTTTTCTTATAGAGGACATGAATTGTTCATGCTTACCATTTTTTGTTCCTTTCTTTTGATTAGCAAAGGGGGAAATTGTTGTTGCCACTCAGGGGAATGTTCTTTATTAATTTTTTTACTGTTTCAATATTAGTGTTTGATTTGACAACCCTATGTTTCAGTATTTTTTTCACCTAAACACTTCAATTTTTCAGGGATATTGTAGAATTCGTAATCAACGCCTCCATCAAATATACAGGGCAGCTATTTGAAGGCAGTAAGTCAAGATGCGAATGCGAAGAAGGAAAATGTTCGTTGATCTCATATATTGTACAGATGTTATATATTAATGTCAGTGTGAACGAGGATCAATATAGAGGTGTATGATAACATAGGTGTATTGTGTGTGCGCGCCTAGCTTGGAACCTTTTTTATTTTTTATTTTTGGGGGTTACATGGCGTGCTCAGAGCTATTAGAAGCTAATCGCTAGGAGCCTCTTTTTGTAGTTCCAGAGGTCAACATCCTGTGGATACACATTTGGAAGCAATGGTAGTATTAATTATCATTCATATTCGCAAGCCATCATTGTTTATTGGTTTGGAAGCACCCAAACTTTATAACCATATCATCACCTTACAATTTTAAGATGAGTGAAATTATTATTAATAAAAAATTAAAAACAAAGAGTATAACAGATCCATCTTTGTTTTACTTTGAGTTCTCCGTGTCAATCTTAAACTAAAAGCATTCTCAAATGGTAAATAAAATCAAACTCATTTTGCTTGGTATATTGCATGAATGGTACAATTTTACAGAATCTACGAAGTGGAGCAGGTGTTAAAAAAATATCGTTACACAGCTAGAGAAGATAAAAAAGTTTGCAAAACCTGCAGTGAGTCAAAACATGTAACAAGTGTGAGAAAGAACTTAGGTGTGAGAAAGAACCTAGAAACCTAAGGAGTGCTTCCTTCAGTTTTATTGTCATAGCTACAAACATTTTCCGAAGTGTGGCACAGCAATGAGTAAAGAAGATGAAAATTTAAAATTACAGCCACAGTATCAAGTGCTTTCTTTCACATATCCACTCGTGTCTTCAACAACTTTTGTCCATACATTTGCTATTTTCTCAGCATAGCCCACCTGGTAATGCACAAAAAGGCTTACTTAGGAGGCAAACCAGCATATGAATATAACCAAAGATAGAAGCAGCACAGGCATATGGAAAGACAAATTAACCAACGTTGTTGACTGAGATATACAGATTTTCAATACCCATTAGCACGATGGTAAGATTAGAAACGCATGCGCACTACTAAATTCAAAAGCAGCTAAATCATTCTACCATTATTCTTAAAACTTGAAATGACCACTTCCATACCGATTAATTTAAAAGAAATTAAATCAAGTGCTTCAGTCAGACAAACATATAAAGATTTTCATTATTTGATTGCAAAATCATATATTTGAATTTTGAAACACATTTCAAATGTATGATATATATAATATATATAAAATGAAACTTTATTACAGTCCAAATTCTTCCTACACCCACTCACCTTTTAGGGCCAACATGTATTATTAAATCAATTATCCACATATCTACATTTTATTTATGTCTTCCAAATAAACTTTTCAGTTTGATGACTTACATTAGAAGAACAAAATCTTTCAAGAATCAATTTAATTTATTTGTTTTCTCAAGCCTAATGCTTTATGTCAGCTCTCCACCTCACGTAATGGGAAAAAAAAAGGTTTTCTTCTTGTTGTTGATGTTGTAAACTCAATGCTTCATTGTCAAATTGAGTTATATAATAACAACAACCACCACCACCAAGCCTTTTCTCATTACGTGCATTGCATTCCCATTTCATTTCCCTGGGAAGCTCTGATAATTCAAATATGGTAAAGAACAGACATTAGTCATACCTGACTAACAACAAATCCTTTCAACATGTTTAAAAAGTCAGCTCGCCTCTCTCTATCAAGCCTTTCAAGTTCACTCATATTGTTTTCCTGCATTCAAAATTTGGCATCACTATCATCCAATCAAATATTCAGTAATAAACTAAACAGTAAAAACAATACATGCATGTGAAAAAAGAAATGCATAAAACATAATGCAAGGAAAGCTGCACAGCTCTACCAACCACATTCGCAGAGTGTGAATATTAAATGACATAATCATAATAAGGAAAGCCAAATAATTTATTGTGCCACAGTTCAAGCTTTCTATAAGAATTAGGCAGGTTTGTTAACAGAAATTTGAAAAGGGATCTGTAAGTCACAATGTTGAAGCATCCATTCCTCAAAATTTATAACTTTTTGAACATAAAATTGAAGACAGGGCCCTTGTGAATCTAGGGACCCCTGTTTGGAAGTAGGCTGAGATGTAAATTTCTAGCAACAGCACTAAGCGTTGCTACAAATTTTAACATTAAATGATAACAGTGATACACCAATAATTTTTAACCATGAAGAGATCAGTTATGTCTAATAATCATGTACTACACTTTCATGTGCTACAATTTATAGGTGTTCAACTAACATCAACAGAGGTTTGGAAAATTGAAGTTTATATCATTTTGGATCACAAAGAGGAGTTCTTCATAATTCGAGTATGAAAGTTGTGAAGGGTAAAAACACATAAGCAGAACAGGATACCCATACAAGGGAGTAAACAAAATAAAAATAATTGCCAATCTATTATTGCAATATTACCGCTTCATTTTGTACCTCAGTCATATCATAGATATTCGCACTCTTCAGCTTTTCTTGATAAAAAATTATCCTTAAAGCAGAAAGCTATTTGAATTTCGAAGACAACCTATCTAGCTTAAAAAACCAATAAAAATCTTAAATGCTAGAAAGCTCAGACCATACCTTGATCCGCTCATATTCTCTAATTGCAACATTTTTTGCATCTTCAGTAACTCTTATTGTTTCTTGTAGCTCCTCTAATTTACGCATTCTTGATTTATCACCCAAAAACTCTGGATGATGCCACTTCAAGTTTTTCAGCTCTAGACTGCAAAGAAGATAGTTCTGATAGGAGAGTTTGCACTGTCAAAAGTGCACTTGAACATTGAGAATGCACCATGGACAGCCAACATCAATCCAAGATATTCGTGAAGTGTATCCTGCTATGCATAAATGAAAATGACCAACTTATTTAGTGAATTGTCCTTTAGTAAGAGCATAATGTGAGCACATGCATGAAAATGACCTTTGTATGAATACGCCATAATGTGAGATGACATAGATGAAGACAAGATAATACTCTAATGCACAAGCTGAGGCCTCAGAGTAGAGTTCATATAATCACACAAAAAGCTTATCATCCATCACATTAAAAAATGTTGCAAACTTGCAACTGGTTTACTGGTTTGGTAGTATATTGAAAGGGATCATCTGCTAAAACCAAACAACTCAATGGGAAATGTGTGGTTGAAAATAATATCATGAATGATTTTGTAATTTACCAAATGCTTCACAGTTTGAGCATTTAATTCTCGATAGAATCTGCTAGCTTTGACAGCAGCTGTTGCCACACCCTTCATGTCAGCAGCTCGTATCCTCTGTGTGTTCAAGACAGCCTCCTCATTCTCAAACTTAGTAAGTTTAATGAATGCCAACCCTAATTCACCCATTGTTTCTCCCATATCTTGCTGAGCTTTGACAAGTAATTCAGCCTGCACATAATAGGCACATGATGGGAAAATTCATAGCAACAAACAATAACCAAGTAAAATAAAAATGTAACATGCAAATCAAACAAGATCAAACACATGGGGCAGACAAACATAGTAACTGATAAATTCAATACACACAATTCCATGAGCAGAAGAACACCTGCTGAGATGCATTGGTGATCTGCTGCTCAAGCTCTTGAATCTTTTCCTTCTTATCCATGAACTCCTTGTCTTCCTCCACAACCGCGGGCTTAGAACCTCCCCAATCATTGGCCACAGACTGCCTCAACTCCTTAAACAGCCTCATCAAATCCCTCCCCCTTCGCCGGCTGCACAACCTCCTGTGGCGCAATCGCGCTCTCCCCATCAACTGCTTGGGGAGCTTCGCCGCACCTTCCAGCACCCTGGATGCCACGTCGGTAGTCTCCGGCAAGGGCAGCTTCGTCTGAGCCTTCAGAAACGCCATGAACTCATCACTCTTTCCAATCACCGGGTGTGCCGCAAGGCGCCGCAGGTACTTCTCCAGCGCCACCCTCCTCTGCTCCACAAACTCCTGCTTCTGCATAACCTATCATATTCAATGAAATAAATGAGAAAATTGAATTGATCGCCTCATCGAGTTCATCAAGTATGGTCTGTTATAACTAACTTCTAACTGTCCTAATAAACTTAACTACCTGGCTCTCCACTATACTTTTGTCTGGCCTCGGCGGGATGAAGAACCCACGGTACGGCTCGCCAGCCTGTCGGCGAGCGTCACGACGTCGCGAAACCTTCGCCGGACGCCGAATTCGGTCCCTCCGAACTCCTGCACGTTGGTCCTTGTCGTGATCAGGTAGGTGACGTAGCTGTTACCGCCGGGGACGATGGAATTCGGGTTCTCCTGCTCCTTCACAGGGTTCGACACGGTGATCCTTATGTACTCCGAGGAGGCGGAGGACGACGACGGAGACCTGTAGAATGAGCTGTCGGAGCTGCCGGTGGGGCTGTCGTTATCGGCGGCGGAGGCTGCACCGTTGAAGGGGCTGAAAACGGCGTCGTTGTAGGAGGGAGGGTCGATGTAAGAGGAATTGTCGGCCGAATTAGAGTTCCGGAAGTGGTGGTGCGAGGGCGGAGAGAGGAGGGGATCGGTGTCGGCGAGAGGGTGGCGGGTTTCGGAGAGTGTGGACATGGCGCTGCGGTAGTCGGAGTACGATTTGCTGATGCCGAGAGGGTCGTCGCGGTGCTGTTGTTGTTGTTCTTCTTCTTCGTCGTGGAGGACGAGGCTCTGCATTTGCTCTGTGGTGGGTTCTTCTGGCTCCTCGAAGCTCTGGTTCTCAGAGCCCATCATTGTTGGAATGAAATTGAAATTGAAATGAAACTGAGATTGAAATTGAGATTGAGATTGAGATTGGGTTTGGTTGCTTGGTGATTCAGGAATTGGGGCTGGTTGGCATTTTTAGGGATTTGGGGGGTGAGGAGGAGTGTGAGTATGTGTGTGTGGCAGTGGTGGGGACTAACGTGCGCCGGGGGTGTGCTGATGGTTTTGTTTGGGAGCGTGAGGCTGAAGAAGAAGAAGAAGGTAATGATGGTGGCACGCACGAGGATCACGTGGGGGGGTGGTTTCGCAGGTTGCAGATGAGGAAATGCCAGTGCCAGGACTGTCCCTCCTGCGTCGTACGGGCTGAGAGCCGGTGTATGGATAACTCACTGTAGCTGAAAACTAAAACTCGTGCACTTCACTCCTCATACCTAACCAAGATTCTTTACATCAAAAGAAAACCAAAACAAAAAACAAAAAGGTCTAAGAATTTTGAAAAAATTATATTAAGAATTTAATTTTTGAACATTGATAAATTTTCACACTCCGATTAAATTCTTTTATTTATACAATTTTTTAAATAATAAGAATTAATTATATTTATTGATGCCATGCTGTGTAATTAAATAATACATTACCAATATATTAAAATTAAGTTCAAATGCTTTTCCTTTTTTTTTTTGGTAAATTTAGTTCAAATACTAATGCATGATTCCTGTAAAATAAATACTAATACATGATATGTGGTAATATGAACTGTTGTGTCTTATCAAAAGCTAATTTCAACTTTTTCCGAAAAAACAAATTCTATCGTGTACTTGTGCCCACATTAAAAAAAAAAAAAACAACAACAACAACAAACAAACTACTTACTTGCACTTGTTTTTCTTTTTGTGTAATTTGTTCAGAAAAAGATTTGCCGAGTTTATATAATTTGAAGACTAATATTATAGAAAAATGTAATATGATTCAATCAAATGAATTTTTATTTTTTCAGAGACACTTTTTTTCACTCATTTAAACATTTTGTTTATTGTAGTAATTTAAATTGCAAGTCCTCCTAACTTAATTAAAGTCTTGGATTTTAGCTTTAGGTATATAATTGCATTAAAATTTAGGAGAAAAGCTTTGCTGCTTTAATGGTACTACTTGACTTGAGTATGATTATCTCTGATAGGGAGATATTTGTGGTTTTGACGACCAAAAGAAATTGCAGGCCTCCAACCTACTTTGAGTTAAATTTTCCGACAACCCATACTTGTGTTACAAACTTACAATTCATAGGGTAAAAGAAAGTTTTGAAAAATCTCTACCTATATTGTGATCTTACAAGAATAATATAATGAGTTAAATTTTGACACACTCATATAAAAGTGTTGGTAAAGTTCATATAATTGAGGATCTTTTTTTGGATATGGCATTTAAAGCGAGTATTTACACTAATATGAGGTTTAAAGGGAAAAATATGATGTAGCATATATAGTGTCTACCATAGGCAGATTAAGAAAATGAAAAAAAAAAAATCACACATTGAATCCACCATAGGCAAATTAACAAAAATACAAAACAAGAAAAAATGATGAATCCGCCATAAGCGGATAAAGGAAAAATAAAAAAACTACTTTTACCGAGACATTGAATTCACCATAGGCGGAAGTGTCAATTAAAAATTATTTTTCTAGAATATGCCGAAGGCATTTTAAATATTAAATAATATGTCATCCTTTATATAAACTCTTCAATCCGATCACACCATGCAAATATCACTTGTAGTGTTATCGTAGTAGAGAGGTACAAGAGAATGTGAAAGGCTTTGTTAGATTGTGCGAAAAAAAAAGTGTTTAAAAAAAGAGAGTGTTAGAAAGAAAAGAGTGAGAATGAATTGTACAACAAATATCATAGTTTTTTTTTTATGGTGAAGTTCTTACAAATATTGATGATGGTGTCACATTTATATGTGAGAAGCCATTAACTTTTTTTATTCCCTATACTTTGTCATATGTGGGGCTAGAGAATGAACTATGCAGTTGATAAATAGCGACACACCAAACATAGTTGTGGCAATGAGATCCAAGCTCAATCTCAATTTTTAGCGGTTGTAGACAATACCAAACAATTGCACTATGAGACAACAATGACATTCAACAGTTTAGGATACATGAGCATCAATTGGACATTTGTTTGAATAGAAAATTGGAAGTTGATTTTGGAGTTGCTGCTAGAAGATAGAATATGGGTCAAGCACATTTGTAGACGAAGACAAAAATTGGAAGCAATGGAGGAAGAAAATGATGAAGATGACTATGGAAGTGGTGATGATGACACTGACAATGATGTAGAAGATGATTTTAATAATGATAGCATATCAAACATAGTAGGTGGACAAGATCTAAATGAGGAGTCATCTTTCATACGTACTTTAGATTTGGAAGCTATATAAACATTTGAGTTTCCATAGTATGCAAACATGAGTATGTAGCTTTAATTCTAAAATTTTAACATATAAATTTTTATATTTTTAATATCATTAAGATTTAATTGTTTTAGTTGATTTATTTAATTTCTTTAATTTAATTATTTTTTAGTTATGATTAAAAGCACAACTTTGTTTGATTTAATTTTTTTAGTTGATTATTTAATTAATTTATTTTATTAAAAGCATTTAAAATTGTATTCATTTTTATCGATTTATGTTGGTGTTTCATAGGTGATTCCATTGCGAATAGTGAACTATTTTTGGGATGATGTTCAACAATAGGGAGGTTGCTATAGAAGCAATTAAGGCATATAACATACTTAGAGGAGTAGATTATAAAGTATTGGAGTCAAAATTGAAGACATTTATTGCAAATGTGCACAACATGATAGAGGTTGCAGATGGTTTATTGGGGCCAATTTAAGGAAGGATAAGGGTTTTTAGGAATTCAGGAAATACAATGGGCTACACACTTGCACCAAGGCAAGGAGTTCGCAAAACCACTCAAAGTTGGATTCTGACACCATTGCACAATTTATAGAGCTCATGGTAGTCTAACCCATCTTTTATAGTTAAAATTGCGATTGTAGAGATTTTCTCACAACAACCTACCAAAAAGCATGGAGGCAAGCAAAAGGCAATCAAAAAAGTTTTGGTAGTTGGAAACACTCGTATGAAGAGTTGTCGTGGAGCAATATGTGTTGTTCAAGGTTCAATTGTTCAATTTGATATTGTAAAGGCATATCATGACAATTAACTGGTGCCAAATGTTTGACTATTTTGCCCAGTGTCTTAGAGTTTTGGTGCTTATATTAGGGCATTAGACACTACAACCCACTAATCCAGATATATGGGAAATATAAAGAGATTTTACTAATTGCAGTTGTACAAGATGGTAATAAGAACATTTTGCCAATTGGTTTTTCTATTGTGGAGGGAGGGACGTAGATGCATGCAATTTTCCTGGACCATCTCTGCATATATGTAGTAGCCCGAGATGAGGTTGATGTTTTTTTCTAATTACCATGAGTCAATTAAAGTAGCAATAGCCTAGAGCAATAGTCAATGGGAACCTCTAATAGCATTTCATAGGTATTGCATTAGGCGCATCGCTACTAATATCTTGAGGAGATTCAAGGCACCTCACTTGCACATAATTGTCATGAGCATGAGTAATTTACACTTTACTTATATTTGTAAATTTCTTTGCTTCAGAAAATAACATTTTAAAAATATTCTACTTTGCAGGCTATTTAAGAACTAAATGTGAATTTAATAATCATTATGTGTGAATGCACAAACATAGCTACTCATACATAGATTGGCTTGATGAAATTCCATAGGAAAAGTGGGTTCAACAAGCATTTGATGATGGATATCATGGGGGCATATGACGACAAACCTTGTGAAGTGTATGAATTATGTGTTAAAAGTGGTCAATCTTCCAAATCAGGCATTTAAAAGAGTACACATTTTCGGTTGGCTTAGCTATTTGCTAAAGAAAGGTCATACATATAAAATGCAAGTCATGAATCTTAGAACGTTACGACATGCCTTCAAAAAATAGAGTCGACCAGAAACATAATAATGACCAACTTCGAACAAATGAGTCTTTTCATGTTAAAGAACAAATTAAAGGAAGAATACAATGTTGATTTGAAGCATATTGTAATTATGGTGACTTTCAAATATCAGAATTCTTGATACAACTGAATACCAAGGGTATGTCGATGATGTTTATAGAATAACCAAGATTTGCAAGGTGTACAGACATTTGGGGTCGCTTTAAAGTACATGGCCTCGATATGAGAGGTCCATGATTTGTCCTAACCTCACTTCAAAGCGCAAGAGACCTCAAGAGAAACCCCTTAATAAGATGGATATGTGGGGTGTGGTCTTTGCAGGTGAAGGGAGTCATAATAACATCCATACATAGGCCCAAGTTTACATAATCATATGTGACTTATGGAGGCTATATGTATTTATTTTCAAGGTTATGGTGTCATTTCTATGTGTTCATGGAGGTTTTTCTTATTTTATTCTGTTTCATGCAGGATATTGTGTTAATTTAACATGTTTGTATCAGGTTATTGTGTTATATGTAACTTTCATAATTATGGTCCTTTCTTTGTTGTACATCAACAAAAGATGCATAAAAGTCCATACAAAGGGCATCCACCCTCTAGACTTCATTCCATACATAAATACATAAAAAAAGTACATAATAACAAGTCCATTAACAATAAAATAGAAATACATACTAGGAAGTCCATACATAAATACATAATAACAAGTCCATCAATAAGAAAATAGAAGTACATACTAGGAAGTCTATACATAAATACATTAAAAAATAGAACACAAACTACACAGTCAACTCCTTACAACCTTTCCCTTTCCATGTGGTGGCGATGGTTGAAATGGCGATCAGCCTCTTTTAGCCACTTTCATAAGTTCTTATGGCCGTAATGCATCATATAGTTCCTGCAGAACTATTAGCATTTCCTAACACATTGATGAAGCTACGAGATTGCCTTCTACTTGGCCATCTAATCAATAATCATGCACCTAATCACCCATGTTCATGTCCCCAAATAGCAGTTTGGGCAAATGCAATGGTATTTTTTAAATTTTGCATTATCTCTAATAAGGTAGAAATCCAATCCAAATACATAGAATTTTCCCTTCATAATGCTTGAAATAACCATCCAACCTTAGCCTAGCTTGTGGCCTGAATCTTGTTATCAAGCAAAATTCTAAAAATTCAACAAAAATCCATCATAAGTCAAACTATAACAAATAAACAAAAACCAGGATGAAAACAAGAAAATAAGCTTCCTTCTCCAAGCCTCTCTTCATAGATGTAGGCATCGCAGAACAAGTCATAGTGGTGGATTGCAAATATGCTAGAGATTTTGCGTCAAAGTCAAGCCAACAACCCACTGAACCCTAGGCCTGACAACATGACGATGGCAGTTATGCCAAGGAACTCTTGAGAATGAATTCCTTTGTCTTATCTGTCATGGAAGCCATAGGAAATCTAATTAAAAACCATATTTAGAAAACCTCTGAACCTGTAACATCCCAATCTTTTCTAATTTTTCTGTCATTAGGAATTACCACTCTTAGCTAGGAAATATTATATAAAATTTGAAGCAAAACAATCCTTAATAAAGGAATATAACGTTGGAAGAGAAGATTTAGGAGCAACTTGAAAGAGTTGGAAGAATTTCTGGAGTGTAAAATGACCAAAATGGGAGGTATTTTACTTAGAAGTTGAGGATTCGTGGGCCCCAGTCTCAAGGGGATGTTTTGATAATAATAAGGGATTGTTTGTGTTATGTGTGTTAATAGGGAGAGAATCCTAATTTGAGCCTGGGCGTGCCAAAACACCCCTCCGCCTTAACCTTGCGTGCCACTTAACAGACCTCACTAAAATGTGTTAAAAGGTGTTTTTAAGCCATGATTAACCATTGGTTAAGCTCAGGGTGCTCGGGCAATTTTTAAGTAAAATCCGTTTTCTTCTTGTTTTACAAATTTTGAGAAACATGAAATGTAAATAGGGAAACCTAAGCAATATTAGGCTCAAATAAAAGCTTATTAAATCAAATTATTAATCTAGATCAAAATTATTTATTTAAATTGATTAAAACCTAAAATTGCTTTAAAACACTCAAATTGCTACTAATTCACCTAAGCCCTTAAAAATTCTCTAAATTGCAAATACCTTGCCTACACCTAAATAATACATGGAACACACAAATTTCTCTTCCTTGGGCTGTAATGGGAAATTATTGATCCAATGCATCAGAATAATTGCCCAAACACTAAAACAAAATGCCAAAAATTCCCTAAAACATGGCATAAAACATGCCTTAAACAAGGAATGATTTTTTCCCTTTGTTCCCCATGAAAATCCATCAAATTTCCTCCTTCTTTGTCCATTATGAGCTTCAATCTCTATAAATAGGCATGCTGAAGAGTCTTAGATGCTTGCTCAAAATTGTACACATTTCTAGTTTTTCCAAAGCACCAAAAGTTCTCATTTCTCCTCCTCTTGGCTGAAATTTCTTCAAGTTTTCAAGAATATCTTTCATTGAACTCCAAGAAACCAAGTTCTCTTCCTTTCCTTCAAATCAGATTAGGTAGGAAGTTGTTTTTAAGTTTACTTCTATGTTTTGCTAAGTGTTGTTCTTGGTTCAAAATGATGATTTCATGGAGAATACTCTAGTTTTTCCATTTGATTTTCTTCTTCCTTTTCTTTAACCAATTTGGCCATATGGCCTAGGTGCCTACTATGATGATGGCTTGATGATGAGGACCTTGAAGGTGGGTTGTGAATCCATCACAAGTTAGGCCTCTAAAGCTTGAAAGTTCCACTTGATGCAAAACTTTAAAGAATGATGTTTTTATGATGATTTTATGATCTTGAGTTTAGAATTTGAAAGATGTTCTCACTTTGTCTTCCTTAAGATATATATATTGAATTTGTATTTTTATAAAGTCTTGAAGGAGCTCTAGTAAAGAAACCAATGAACTACATCCATGTTTAAGTTTATGCCTTGCATAATCATGTTTACTTTCTATGTCATCACTAAAATTTCAAGAATGAATAAATGGACTTGCATACTCATGTTTAAATTTCCAAGTTTGCATTTCATGTTTATATTTCATTTGTCACTTAATCTCTAAAGATAATAAAGAAGTTGCATCTCATATTTATTTTATGTTCTCACTTTATTTTATAATGGCTAAAAGAATCAACGCATGACATGTTTATTTTTATGTCATCACCTAAAGATAGAGTAAAGAGTCCAAGTATCAAAGCAAAGAAATAAGATTATTGGAGTTAAATACATTCTTTAGAAGTCTTAGATGGAGCTTAAAAAGAGTAATAATAAGTCCTTTATGGTCAAGTTCCAATACAATTTAAGATTTCTTCCTTCCACTTGTCCATAATAACTACAGTTTCTTGCATCATGTTTATATTTCAAGTTCTTGCATCATGTTTAATTTTCAAGTCATCACCTTAAATCTTAAAGATAAAGAAATGGATTTGCATATCATGTTTATAATTCCAAGTTATCACCTTATAATGACAAGATTAAAATGAGGTTGCATAGCATGTTTATTATTCTAAGATATCACATAAATCTCTTAAGTCAAGACTTGCTCCTTTTATCTTAAGTGAGAATTTTAATCATGAAGATTCTTTCAAGTTTAGCAAAAAGAATTAGTTTCTAAAAGAGTTTTAAGGCTTTGCAAAGATTTTACAAGAAACTAGTATTCTATGTACACTTTGTGATTTTATGAGATTCATGATTCCCATTTATTTTAGTTTATTATCAATGTATGATGATGATTTAATATGTTTAAGTTGTGATTATTATGTTTATTGATAAGGAAACAATTCTATGCAAGTTAAAGAAACTAGCTATATAAAACGTAAAATTGAATTTAGCTAGTTTTATCTTTAAGTTTAGCCACTGCCAAAATCTGTTTTAGTATATAATTTGTTTAAATTGGTTTTTTAAAAAATTGGTAACAATTAGTGTAAGATTGATCGAACACTAAAAATGAAACTAGCAACTAGAAAAAAAAAAAGATTTGAGAACTTAGAAATGAAATTGATGTATTCTTCAGCCTTTAGTGATTTAAAAGATTTTATATGTTTAATAAGGAGAATGATCCATAATTGGTTTAGTAATTAATTTTAGCATCATAAGGAAAAACGAATCAGAAAATTAAAAACAACTTCTTAACTAAAACCTTAAGAACAACTTGTCCTATGGGGTATTGTCTAAGACTCTTAGGACTTATAATTGATGGTAATAAGTCCCTTAGATGCATATTAATTAGTTCAATAATTAAGGTTGCCCGATTAGAGTTTGTTGTTTAAGAATTTTCAATAAGGATTTATGATGATGCCTCTTTGATGTTTTAAATGATAAGTCTATGTAGTGATTTGATTAAGTATTTATTTTTACTCTGTTATACCTGTGCTTTAGCAAACAATGAGAATGCTTATGCATGCAAATAAAATATTATTTGTCTGGAAGAAAAATATTCCTAAAAGTGTAATTTAAGGTCCTAGGAAAACTTGGTATTAAGTCCATTGTGACCCACCTTCACCTACTCCAAGATATGATTACAGTTGGTATATATATTATTCAGAATAAGACAATAAACGATAAAATGTTATGAATGATTATGAATTGAGAATTGTATTATGATATAACATGGACTTAATGACTTAAATTTATGAGGAAATGATCCTTTGGCCATCAGACTATAGGTGGTGAAATGTGATTTTGCCCCCTAACCGTTCTCCAAAAGGGTAGCGATTTTAACTTATCAAAGGGATAAGATATGCTAGTGACGCTAGTAAGGTATGAGCTCATAACCTAGATTACTCCCAAAAGGGGGATATAGCCCAGGAAAATGATGATGAAAGTAACTTTAAGTCACCTAAGAAACTAAGTAAATGCATTATGTGAATATGATGTTCTTCTATGCATAGTATTTATGAGATGATGATGAGAAATATGATGTTCTGCTATGCATAGTATTATGAAATGATGATGAGGAATATGATGTGATTTTATGCATAACTATGTTATTATATATGAAAGGAAAAGTTCATTATAAACATGACATTAAGTTTATGAGCATTATAGACGCATGATTAAACTACGACCTTGGTAAAGTATATTTTCAAACTTAATAAATCAATCTTAGCATGCTCATTATTTCATAATAACCCCAGGTTTGGGGACGATGATGATGACACAATGCATCATGAGGTGAGTACCCCTGAGATTCTTTTATAAGTTTCTCACTCCCTCTATTTTTCTTTCCATCTCGTCTTCAGAAAAGAAGGAAGCCGTGAATCACATTGAGGCTTCAGGTACTGAACTTAATCCTCCTTGCTTTCTATATTTCAACATCAATCCCTATCCTTGAGTGTTATTACTAGGTGCCATTAATGGATGTCCTTCCATCCATATATTATTTATGTTTTGTTAGATTGCCTACACCTAGTCTTATTTGTTGGTAGGCAAAATCTATGTGTTATGTAATTATGGATGTTATATGATGGAGCCATATGATGTGTTTTTTTTTATGCAATATTGTTATGCTTTATTTCGATTATTGTTCACGTTAGGCCCCGTTTTCAATTATGAAAAATGGCTCGTAATTTCACTAGGATTTTCAAAGTATGATTAAGTTCTTAAGCAAAGAGTAAAGTAATATTAATCAAATACAACTTGTATTGGTTAATTATTAAAATGTTACAGTACTCACATATCTAAGTATATCATCTACCTAAACACAATATGTAGATTATTTTTCCTATAATTAATTGTATTTTGAATAAAATTACTGAAACACATTTTTATTGCTGGTCCAGTTGTCTATAATATAATCATTATAGTTCACCAAGCGCCACCCAATGATTTCACTCTTTATTTTGGCACTTAAGTGACACAGATAACGATTTTACATTCTTCCTCACCAAATCACCAATGCCAAATGCATAATAGAGTTTTTTTTTGTCTTGTCAACATAATACGGTAATATGTTTTGGTCGAAATAATACATTATGTTTGCTTTTTTCTGTTTTCGGTCATGAGTATGTTTGCGTGAGACATTACTTGTACGAGCTGTTGTTGGGCCAAGTTTAGCACGACCCAGTTACGGAGAGCCAACGAGGCGAATATTCATTCATCAATGATAATGTAATAAGGCCCGAACCGAGAGCCTTGAAGGGTTCAAACTTCAAATACAATACAAATCTAAGTTCAATAAAGCAAAAGTACTCGTCCTGATGAGTCTTGACTCCGCCCCATGTTTTAGGTCTTGATAGTCATCACCATCACTTCTTGTGCGCTTGTGTTGCCTTCTCTTCTCACTCTTTCACACTTTCACTTCCCTTCATTGCTTAATATCTCTCTCTCTCTCTCTCTGAAGAGCCATTTCGTGCCGCCACGTCACTAATGGCTTCGAAGCTGGGTTTAGCTGGAGGGATTCCAGAGCGTCGCGTTCGTGTGATATGGGACGCCATTGATTCCCGCCAGTACAAGAACGCATTCAAGCACGTCTCTACGCTTCTCACCAAGCACCCCAATTCCCCTTACGCTCTCGTAAGATCCTCTCTCTCTTTTTTCTTCTTTTTTTTTTCCTCTGTTTCCGTTTCTTCCTCTGTCACCGCTGATTCTAGAAGCTTCCGAATCTCTTCTCCGTAATTGTACTTGTTCTGGGATGCACGCTTGTTAGTACATGTAACGCAATTGATTCGTCAGGTTCTTTTCTTGTATTTTCTTGTAACTTTAGGGTATTGCATTCTGAAATAGTGGCAGTTCTTTCTTTGGTAAATCCCTTACGTTTAAGTCTCTTGAATTGTGAGTGTAGTCTCTGAGTTTAGGATATTTTAGCTTGGAGTGATGATATCATGATGATAATATGGTTTCGGTTCGAAGGTTAACCTATAAGTGGCAGTATATCCATTATTGATTTTTAAATATAATTTTTTCAATAGAAGAGGAAATATTATTAACAAGAAGAGAAGAATATTACAAGAAACATGGAGGACAAGAGATTCTCAATACAAAAGTAGGAATAAACAAGAGAAGACGTAGTTGTCAATACTGGATTGCAGCTCATGGCGGTTCCAAAAATCCGCCATGGAATTCCGCCATGGCGTCATCATTTGAGCTAAAATAATCATGGCGGGGGCCAAAATCCGCCATGCCATTTAACCCCCAAAAAATATGATTTTTAGCTACCTTTATATTCATAATTTTAAATTATGTTTTCAAGCTGTGGATATATTGTCACATGTAGAGTTCACTATCCTTGCTTTTTAACTTGTCATCAAATCAGCCCTTAAATGGCAGCGTATCCATTATTGATTTTTAAATATCTTTGTTTTTTATAGAAAAGGAAATGTTATTAACAACGAAAGAATAATATTACAAGAAAGATGGAGGACGAGATCCTCAATACCAAAGTAGGAATAAATAAAAAGAAGATGCCAGGAAAGCAATGCTTTCCAATGTCTCTGCTATAGTAGTCAATAGTAGATGGCAGCTCATGGCGGATCGCCAAAAATCTGCCATGGGATCCTGCCATCGCGCTGCCATTTAAGCCAAAATCTACCATGCCATGGTGCCGCCATTTTGACCCCCAGACAAAAATATTATTTTTAAATAACTTCATATTCATAATTTTAAATCACGTTTCAATGGTGGATGTATAGTGTCATGTAGGGTTCACCGTCATTGCTCTTTAACTTGTAGCCAAATCTGCCTCGACATTATATTTCGTCAGTGAAGTTAGTTGCTATTGGACTTGGAAGCAAATTTCCTAATGTCCACCAGGTCTATTATTACTGATGCTTATAAATTTTAAGAACCAAAATGAGGGTTTTCTGGTTCTTTTTTTTAATTATTTTTTGGATTTGTTGTTATCAGGGTTTGTCCTTTATTGCCACTTCTTGCTCCAAAGTTTATTTGTCGTAACATGTAATTATTCTTTGGCTGCATGTTCTTTAGGCCCTCAAAGCTCTTGTTTTGGAACGAATGGGAAAGCCCGATGAAGCCTTGTCCGTTTGCCTGAATGCCAAGGAGCTCTTGTATGCAAATGATTCCCTCTTGATGGATGATCTTACTCTCAGTACATTGCAGATAGTGTTTCAGCGACTAGATCACTGTTAGTGCTTTCTTTTTGGGGGATTCTCGGGTGATGTTCTTTAATGCTCATGTGTGTGTATTGCTTGATCACTTAACTGAACTACTTTCTTAATGTGAGCAGTGGATTTGGCTACGAGCTGTTATGAACATGCTTGTAGTAAGTTCCCAAATAGTCTGGAACTCATGATGGGGCTCTTTAACTGCTACGTTCGGTACTCATTTGTAAAGCAACAACAGGTTTGTGCTTTTTTGTTTTTATTTTTCTTTTTCTTGGTTCTCTGCTTTTTCTATGGATATTTGCTGCTACCTTATTTGTGGAAATTTCTTTTAACATTGCCAATTTTTTATGGTTGGCAGACAGCTATCAAAATGTACAAACTTGCCGGAGAGAAAGGTTTCTGCTCTGGGCAGTCTGTAGTATTCAATTACAGGTTCTCCCTCCTGTATACTGCTTCTTGCTTTTCTTCTCCATCCCTTCTTCACGAGCCATCTTGTGCAACTCGTGTGATATTGTTCTTTTCAGCATTCAATTCAGATGGGCAGCAATAAAATATGATGTGACTGAGAAAGTGAGTGTAATGATGTAATAGATAGATACAACAAAGAAAGATATAGTTAGATCATCATGTATGCTGCAAGCGATTTTGGAATCTTTACAGGTTCAATCGATTCGGAATACTCTTGCTTGTGCGAAGTGCTGAATAGTCAAAGTTTTCAGATAATTAAGAATGGACATTATTTTGATTCTGGTTACTTTTTATTACCTTCCCCTTCCAAAGTGGCAAGAATAATAAAATTTTTATAAATACTAATTGATTCTTTTTTTCTAAGTGTAAGATATAATACCCGCTTTACTGCTTGTGCTAGATATAAGTAAATAATTAAGTTGAGAGACATATTTACAAACAAAAGGGCTAGTTTTTAAGAAGATAGTTTACTTGCTGTTTGGGTTGCTCCCAAGGCCTGTGGCTCACCAAGAAAAAAATTGATGATTCCAGCAGCAATCTAGCCTGGTTTCGGGTTCTAGAAGTTTTATCGCCATTTATAATGAGGATGTAGAAGTATCTGCAGGGCTAAGATGTTCAGAAAATAACTACATAGTTGCTACTTGCTATTGTATGGATGTTAAACAAATTGTCTGATTAACCATCTTTGTCATCAACTTGATTTTATGTGTTGCTAAGATATGTGTTTACCAAATTTGTGATTGCTATTTACATTAGAGAAAATTATTTCTAGCTTGTCTCTAGAGCATTCTGGGAGCTGTTAAATCTAGGAAACTTGTTAAGTGATGTTTTCTGCAAGAGTTTGTAATCATGACATGTTACTGTTTTTCTTTTGGATAACTAATCAGTTATTCATATTGGGCTTGATTAAATTCTGTATAAAACAAGTTCTGTTTATACATATTCTTCTGGAACTGAACTCCTGATAGGTACTTTGTGGCAATGGAGGAGAGAAGCTGCTGCTTTTAGCTGAAGGATTACTTAAGAAACACATCACTTCACACAGCTTACATGAGCCTGAAGGTAATCTATATTTTTCCTTCTTATCTATTATGAATATGAACAACTATGAGTGCTCTTTCATGTTGTAAAATGGAACCGTATCTGTGTTTTATGTTCAATTTTCTTGCAGCTGTTATGGCCTTCATATCCATATTGGAAAAGCAAGCCAAGTTTGGGGATGCTTTAGAAGTTCTCTCTGGGAAATTGGGATCATTATTGACTATTGAAGTTGATAAGCTACGAATACAGGTAATCTTTGCGGCTTTCTTTGTTTTCTGTAATTTTTGGATTTTGTATTTTTTTTATTGTATTAAAAATGGCCATCCAGTTAAATCCGGGGAATTGTTTTCTAGAGTATGTTTTGTGGTTGATGTAGTAAAATTCACCATAGTTATCAAAATAGCACAATACTCTATGCAACTTGTACAGTTTGATACGAGTTTGTTGCATAATGACACAGATGACTAGGATTGCAGAGGTTCTAAAATCCTATATCTTCTTTGGAATTGTTTGATTTGTGGTGGAATTGCAAATCGGGTTCATTCTATGATTCAGGCATCGAAATTTGAGACTTGCATGCTTCAGTCACAAAGTCGGGTGAATTGACCCAATGCAACCCAAATGATAAGTGTAGAAAATAAGAGAAGAAACATGGAAGGTGAAATGGTGCTCTTTGACTTTAGGTGCTCTTGGAAGTAGGAATTATTAAAAAGGCTGTGAATGGTGCAAAGCACAACCGAAATGTGCTGGTATGTGTGGTCTAGGAAATTGGAAGAGGATTTTGATTAAAGCTTTAAATGTGCATTGGAAACACCAAAAATTAAGGACAGCTAATTCAATTTCAAATATTGATATTTGACAAACACGAAAGATATAAAACATTCAAAATATAAGATATCAGAATAAGATAATTATCAATCTACTTTTCAACCTTATGTAAGATATTTGATATTTTTGAATAAAAAAGAAATTCTAATATCATAGTAAGATACCAAAATGATAAATTTAGTCATTAAATTTATGATGACTTCAAATATTTTTATTAGTTATAAACACTAAAGATAACAAAATTCTGCTAAGAAAAGATGCTGAAGTACGTATATGATGTCAAAATAAGAAGACAAAGTGATAAACTTATAATAATATTAAATGTCATTATAAAGTTACAAATTAAATTCGTAATATCAACATTAAACTTAATATTTATATATTAAATATTTTGTTTATGGTATATGTCTATAGATCATTTCTCATTATATGATATATTTTAAGGTATATTTTATTGTCTCTAAATTGTATGATTCAGTATGAATAATGGTTCACGAATATGATTTAAAAATTATTCTTGCGATTTACAATTTGAATCATGATTTGACAACTATGGAATTCACTAGTAATTCATAGATTCCGGGGTTGGTGGGAATGTTTAATTTCTTGCACTATTAAAAGAATGTAATGTAAAGAAGTACATTGCTTTTGAGGCATACTCTTCTGCAAAGTCATGCTGAGAATAAGTTAAAGTGTGTATAGAAGTACACTATTTTGTGTTTTGATCTTTGGAGCACTATTGAAAAAGTGCTCCTCTTGCAAAAAGGGTAAAATATAAATTTTCAGTTGTTTTTGAATAAAAACAGCACATCATTCAGATATTCGGATGGAGCTTTGGACTTTCAAAGGTGTTTTTCAAGATTAAATTTAAATTTCTCTCCCCTTGGAAATGGGATAGAACACAGAAATGTGGCTTGCGTTGCAGAAAAGCACCCCTGATGAGTCAGTATTCCAAATCTTACTGTCCATATCAAAAGATAAATGAATTTGAATCAAGCAAAAGCAATATCTAAATTGCCTTGAAAATGATTGTTCATGGCTTCTCATTGGTACCATTCACATGGTTTCTTCAGAGTTTTCACTGCAGAGGGGGAATTGTAAAGTTTTCTATAAAATACTTTTCTGCCTTGCTTGTTTTCATGTATTGTTCTGTATTATCCTTCTTCTGCGTTTCTCTTCATTCCTTCTAATATTATTATTCTCATTTCTCTTGTTTGACTGTTCTCATCAACTTGTATGCTTTGACTTTAAGTTGACAGGGGAGACTTCTGGCTCGGGCAGGTGACTATGCTGCTGCTTCAGATATTTTTCAGAAAATAATGGAGTCAAGGTATGGATTTGGATGTGAACTGCATGTTTAAACATCTGCAAAATCTTAGATTGGTAGCTGTTATGTTGTTAATGGAAATGGATAAATGTGGTAATATGTATCAAACATTCAAGTAATATGTATCTCACTATCATGATGTGTGGGAACAGGGAAGATTGCTCAAAATTGAAATTTGGACCAACATTTATGGTTATAATGTTATACAGCTTTGCTAGGTCCTTTTTCCTTTTTTTCTAATTCTATTGTTTTAGAGCTTTTTCCAGTACCTGTGTTTTTGAAGCACCTGTATTTTTATGGGTTATAAAACATATATTGGTTTCATGTTATACTTGATGGATGTAGAGCTTTCATATGACACCCAACAATCTATGAATGTTTGCCATCCTGTCAAGGATATCTGTACCTAGGCCAAAGACCTGGGTACTTTTGCAACTCACCTTGCACTTTTATACAGTGTTACCTTCTTTGTGTTCACTCAGGTCTTAATATTGCTACTGTTGTTGTTTCTTCGTTGGCAGTCCAGATGACTGGGAGTGTTTCCTTCATTATCTAGGCTGTTTGCTGGAAGATGGCAGCATTTGGATTGATGAGGCTGTCAATGATCCAGTTCATCCCCCAAAATTTGTCAAGTGTGAGGTTGCACACTTGACAGATGAACAGGTCAATGTTTATCCTCTTGCATAAAGTGACATTCTACTATGTTTTTATTTGTTTGGAACTTGATTTGTGTACAAACTACGTGAGTGCAGTTTGATAGTCAAATATCAAATGCAACCGCTTTTATACAGAAGCTACAGGAAGTTACCATTAACAACCCTGTAAGGTGTCCATATTTAGCAATTATAGAAGTTGAAAGAAGAAAGCATTTACGTAAGAAGGGGAATGATGAAAGCCTGATGGATGCCATTGTACAATACTTTTGCAGGTGCTTCACACCTCCGTACTTATCATTATGAAATTTATTATTATTCATTTTGAATCTCATGCATGTACAGAGCTTTTGGAGGGGGTTGGTATAGAATTTAATATTGACCAATGCTGTTGGGAAAAATCCAGAAGGGAGTTTAAATCTTGGTTTATGGGTTCCAGATCTGGTTTATTCGTATCCAAATGGAGAATAGCACTATAAAAAGATGTAGAGGAAGACCAAGGAAAACTATAGGGGAAATAATCAAAGGAGATTTAAATGTCAATGGTTTGAGCATACACATGACATGATATTTGGGTGTCGGTTGATCCATGTAACCGACCGCACTTAGTGGACAACGCTTAGTTGTCATTGTTGTTGTTGTTGTTATTGTTAAGATATAAAGCCATTCATGTGCATTTGCCTAATAGCTTAAGCTTATGAGAAAACTGGTTCATGATAATTTAATAACTAATGGCTTATGGAGTAATTGCCATTTTTGCTTGGGTAATAAATGTGAAATTATTATTATTATTATACATTTGTTAGAATTTATCAATTTGATACTGTTGGAAAGAAGTCTGTATGGTTTGCAACTCTAGGTTGGTGGGCTACATAGTCATGTTTTTTATTAGTAATTTAGCTGCCTTCACATTTGAAGCGTTCTTCTAAAAGTACAATTATACAATTTTTCGATTGAGAACTCTGTTCAATGGTCATAGGTTTGGTGATTTGGCCTGCTTTACTTCAGATGTTGAGATGTTTGTTGAACTCTTCACTCCTGATAAGAAGACAGAGCTTTTGGAGAAGTTGATGGAGAACAGTGATGCTTTATCAACAACGCCAATTAAGACACTTGGGCGGTGTATAACCCTTTTCAAAATTCAACAATTATTGCTGGGGAACATGTTCAAGTCTTCTCTGAATGGTGGGTCTCATGCAGTTGTGTACTCTCATTATTTAGATATTTTTGTATAAATTCCTGTGTACTGTATTGTGATTTGTTGGAGACAAACCGTGCATGAGACATGTTGGAGTTAGAGATGTATACCATTACTGAGTGTCCACCTGCAATGTTAAAGCTTTTAAGATAGTCTTTGACACACCTTATTTCATGTCTAAAAGATCTAATCAATCATGTATGTATAAATATTTGTTATTATTGTACATCTAAGCTTGTTTAGATCTGGATTAAATGATAATATTTTATAACAGTTATCTTCTCCCCTTTGAAGGACTTCTTTACATTTGATCTTGTGGCTTGTAGCTCATATGCTGAGATTTATGTAATTTAAATGTAACTAATACATGTTCACCTGAACTTGTCCCAGAACTTGAGGCCTCTTGTGTTCAGATGTCTGAAATGTATTGCAAAAACCTTCCACTCTCAAAGGACTTGGATCCACAGGAGAGCATGCATGGTGAGGAGCTGCTTTCAATAACATGTAATGTGTTGGTTCAGGTATGGCATATTACTTTCTAAAAAATTTCATGCTGGCAAAACCATTTTGAAGAGATTTCAAAATTGATCTTCTACTTTTTTCTATAGAAAAAGGAAAATTATTAGTGAGAAAGAAAAGAGCATATAGAGAGAGCATAAGTAATCCTCACAAGATGAAAGAAAGAGGACACTTGTAGGTACTATGAGAGATTGAACCATCTAACAAGGCATGTCAATCTCTCTCCATATCTACCAAAGAAGTTTGTCTATAAACACAATTGGCTGAACACCACAAAGAGGCTAAGAAGGTAACCCCATCTTAAATGTTGTCCAAAGTAGAATTTCCCTTGAAAATCTTACCATTCCTTTCCTCCCATTGGGAGTAGCAAAAACTAAACACGGACAGTTTTTTTGGTTGTTTGATTTTGTTCATGTAAGGAGGATTTCTTATCCTCCTACCTTTTGGTATACTTTATCCCAATAAAATTCTTTTATCAACCAAAAAAAAAAAAAATCCTAAAGCCTTTTGAGTTCAATAAGCAGAAACTGATGGAAGTCCTTGGGAGTTGGGACAAACCCAGCTTTCTCCAAAAATGTTTGTTACAAAGATTATTCATGGCAGTATAATGCCAAAAAAAAAAGAATAAAAGAAAAAATGAGACACTAATTCTAAACTAGGACAACCCATATTCAGTTTATTAGGAGAAAAGTAATGAGACCTATGCTGATGTGGCATGTTGTCTTGGTGTTTTTTTTCCCCTGATGACGTATGGATCTGCCACTTGTCTTTTTCCGCTTTTTCTCTCCAGCTTGAAAAAATGAATATGGGCATTGAATATCATGTGGCCCCTTGGTCAGAAATAAATGATATCAGAGATAGATGATACTCATGCGTCACTTGTATAAAATTTGTGAACATTGTTCTCTTTTACAAATGCATTACAGTTAATTTCACATTTAAAAAGTATATAAAATGCTTTGGCCTCTTTTTGACATATTGTGCTATTTTGGTGTAGTTATTCTGGCGTATAAGAATGTTGGCTACTTGGTGGAGGCAATTATGGTTTTGGAGTTTGGGTTGGCAATTAGAAGGTCAGTAATAATTGTCATGCATTGTATCTTGCAATCTAACATGAAACTGCATTAAGTCAAGGAAGCATTGCATTGAAATTGTGCTGATCTTTCTATAATGTGATGCCGTGGATCAATGCATTTTTGTGACTTCATATATTATAATATGCACTTATGAACGAGCATGTTTGAGAATCTGCTGTTGCAAATATAAAGTTGATCACAGCATAGTAGTGTGACCAATTGATAAGCTTTTCATTCGCAGTTTAATATGTTTACGAGACTCTTAATATTTGTCTCAAATTATTATTTGGAATAGATTTTTTACGAAAAAGACATTTGTGAGAATTAGGACTCTCCTATTAGTATTACTTGTGTTGGGTTACAAGGATTTGGATTTGTCACTATAAAGAATGGCCATTTTGACACCAATTAATGGTGCAATTTCCAATTGTACAGTGGATTGTTGATTTTCTTTGCCTTGCATATGTTAGTGTTCAGAAGGTTGAACAAATTCAGAGTTTTTGTATTTGCTATTGCTCATATCCACGTCTTATTGTTGTATTTATGCAACAGAGCAGAAGTGGAAGAACTACAACTACATATTTTTAATCCGAACGATTTATTTTGAAGTTTAGTTATTTGGTCTTGAAGACAATAATAATAATTGTCTCTATTATTGACATTATAAATACATGATATCGTTTGCAATGATGGATGGTGTACTATCATTTGATTACTTTCAGTGGTGTTTACTTATTGTGTTCAGTTTTTGAAGCACTGGAAGATTTGCTTCAGACCAGTGTATCTTGAGCTAAACATTTATGGTTCTTTGTCATGAGAACTTTCTGTCTTATATTATAATTTGCACATTTCTTGTTGCCTTTGACAGATATGTGTCACAGTACAAGATCTTGCTATTGCATCTGTATTCCCACTTTGGTGCTCTTTCAGTAGCATATGAATGGTAAGGTAGTTCAATTCCTTCTACATTGCTTTCATTTGTATGCCTCTTAATGTATATTTCGTGCTGATTAGAACATATGTATTTGTGATCAGTACACAATTTGTTGCCACTATCATATTGAAAGCATATTTTGTTTTCTGTTCAGGTATAAATCAATGGATGTCAAAAATATCTTGATGGAAAGTGTTTTGCACAATATTTTGCCTCAGATGTTGTCATCTCCGCTTTGGACTGAGTCAAACAATTTGTTAAAGGATTACCTGAAGTTTATGGATGACCACTTCAGAGAATCTGCAGATTTAACATTTCTTGCGTATCGCCATAGCATTTACTCAAAAGTATGTATACTTTTGCTTATTGTTTCAAGAATCAATAGATTTTCCATTTTAAAGTAAATTATGCATTCAGCCTATGGATGCATAGATTTGCAGTTCCAGCCTAGTTTCTTTCAATGATATCCTAATGCATTGCTTGGTAGATAATCAACACTTTGTTACCTTCTCCACATCTGAGAGATAGGCGACAAGTTTCAGCTGGTGAAAAACATTTATAATTTTGTGGTGTTGATTTCATCATTATATTAGTGAAGTTTAAATAAGGTCTGGGCTTTATTGATGTGATGGTGCACCCATAACTTTTGCGAGAATTTTAGGACTGGAAAGTGGCTCATTTTCTCAAAACGTTAAGGGTGCTTTTTGTTTATTAACTCGAGTACTTTACCGTTGAACGTGGTTAGAAATGATGTGGAGATTATTTGACCATGTTTTGTTGTATTCTAAGCGGAATGCCTTAGATACTCAAAACATGAATAGGACTTTTGTCCATTTGTTGCATAGTTTGATCGAGATGGTGAGGCACATATTGCATGATAATCTTTTGTTCTTGTCAATTCTAGTGTAAATTTGAAGAGACCGTTCAAGTTTATTGAACTGAGGTATAAATTTACATGGTATTTCAGGTAATTGAATTTGTGCAGTTTAAAGAACGGTTGCAACAGTCTAGTCAGTATTTAGTGGCACGAGTTGAAGCGTCAATTTTACAGCTAAAGCAGCATGCAGATAACATTGAACAAGAAGAGGTAATTTATGTCTTGCACTTTGGTATAGGTACCTTTCTCAATACATATGATGTTATGTTTAATGACTGCATATTCTGTCAGGGAGTTTTTGAAAGCATAAAATGTGGGATTCAATTTCTTGACGTGTCTGATGAGATTGGGTCGAAATCTGTATCTTTCAATGAAGACTTGCAGTTACGACCTTGGTGGACACCAAATTCAGAGAAAAATTATCTTTTAGGTAAACTTTTCAATATAGATACAATGGAAAATGGAATGACTTGGTTTGGATGGATGGGTTTAAAAATATCCACGTTAATCTGCAACAATTGTATTTTTTTCAATTGGTATGCAGCATACTTATGTGTGGTGGGAACCAGAAATGCTTTTTCGCATGCAAAAATGTCATTTGAACTCCCAAAAGTGGGTGTCCCATTGGACACATTTTTTATAACTATTAGATGTGATAGTGGTTCCTACACACCCCATCCATTTATCATATTCCATGATTATAAAGCGGACACCCATTTTTTGGGTGTTCAAATAATGCCACTCTTTTGGCATATAAAATTCCATTCTAATTTGCCATATTTCATTCTTTTTAATTCATTGATGATTATGTTTAACTCAGTTGACGATTAACATGTTTCAGGACCATTTGACGGGACTTATTATTGTCCTGGAGAAATTTCGGTAGGTGAATTCAGTCCTTGATGACTTGTGCCTGCTGTGCAATAATCCTTTTTTCAGTAAAAGCTTTTACTAATTCTTTTTCTTTTTGTCCCTACCCTCATTGTATGGTTTGGCTATGTAGATCAAAGAGAGGGAAACAAGTTTCCAGAGTGTGATTGAGAAGAAATCCCTACTTCCACGGATGATTTATCTTTCTATTCAAAGTGCATCAGCTTCAATCAAGGAGCATGGTGACGTCAATGGTTCTGTTTCACCACAAATCTCTTCGGAGCTGAAATTATTGCTTGATCGCTATGCACAACTTTTGGGCTTTTCTCTGAATGAAGCAATAGAAGTGGTCATGGGCTTTTCTAGTGGTGAAAGATCCTCTGCGGTATGATTGCTAATGTTTTTATTCTTCTATTTTTTGATATATATTGAACAGGACCATGAGTGTTAGGCTAGGCAGCATTGCTTGCAATTTTTCCCACGGAAATAGAATATTATGTGATCTCCATTTTCGCGATGAGGGGTTAAATTAATGAAAGACTGCTATCTTGAAATGTCAGAACTCGAGTGAAAATGGGAAAAGATTTTTCTGTTATAATATGGGAAATGATACTTGCACACTAGGGTGTGTTTGGTTTATAATTTGCAAACCATAGATAGGTCAACGGATTTTTCTTTTTCCACTTCTATCCAAAATAGTCCTAGTCTTTTGGACTAAAAGTCATGCTGACCTGTATCTCTATGCAATTTTGCCAAACATGTAGAAATGTGCTGAAACTCAGTTTGCTCCCTCTAAACATGGTCTGTGCTTTATAAATGCCAAACCAAACATGCACTAGCCATTAGTTGAGCTCAACTAAACACCTATCATCTGTGCATGTGTAGAATAGGCGTCCATTGACAACAAATAACATAACTTTGTTTTAGTACTCTCTTATTTAAGGGTTTCCAGTGGGCGTATTTGTCTCAATGCCAGAAACTGACAACTTAATGTTGCAATTATTTGAGTTATTTAGTCACATGGAATTTTCTTATATTTTGTATGGTTGCAACTGGGAAATTGATTCACAAGTTCAAAAAACTGTTTCAGGTTTCTGATTCCAACCTGATTGACTGGTTGAATTTCATAGTATTCTTAAATGCATGGAGCCTGGGTTCTCATGAACTTGTGCAAACAGAGAGTAATGGAAGTAGGCCTCATATTTGGAACATCTTAGATTCTTTGCTGGAGAAGTATATTTTAGAGAAGGTCAAATCTATGGAGTCCCACATGTGTTCTCCTTGGAGCGATGTTCAACTTCTGATGCAGATAGTTATCGAACCTTTGGCATGGCACGGACTGGTAATTCAGTCTTGTCTGAGACGCTGTCAACCATCTGGTAAGAAGAAAAAGAAAAGTGGATCAGCTGATCAGTCTAGCTCAAATCTGGCACATGCAGTCTCAGATTCTGTGCGGCATTTATCTAATGTGTTAGAGGATGTTATGAAATGGATTCGAGAATGGAATAAAAGACCTGAGGATGAGGGTTTGGAAAACATTCTTTTCCCTCTTCGGAAAAATGGACAGAATGATGGACCGGGGCAGGTCTTCCACATTTTTGAAACATATATTTCCACCATTAATCATGCAGAAGTTGGTGATCGTATTGCTCAATCAGTTAAGTCATGGAGTCCTGCGGAAGTTGCCAGGAAAATGGTGACCGGGAAGCTTAAAGTACTGACAGAATTCGCCGCCATCTGCGAGTCAAAAACCAAGTTATTGCAGTCTATGAAACAGCAGATAGCTCAACCCTGAAGAAACATTGTACATTTGTGGTGCTGAAGTTTGATTTTGAGCTTTACATATGGCTCTTCCATTCATGTTCAGATATAAACCTTCAATGCCAGGGGTTGAGAAAAATGAGCTTCAGCTATTTTCTTTTCTAGTGTCAACTGCTGAATACCATGCCAGAAGCTTCTGTGAAACGGTCATTGTCACCCTATTACTGGCTCTGGTTTTTGTTATCATTTTGCTGTAAAATTTTGCCGACCGTACAATTTAAATCTTCCTCTACACACCCCAGCCTTTTTTGAGCATTTTCCTGATTTTTTTCCGAATTGTAGTTGTTCCGAATAAAAATTTTGTCATCCTCTGTAATATTTGGTTTGATTGGTTTAATTTATTATAGATTTTTTCAAGCATGCAAAGATTAACCCAATGCCGGCGTGAAAATTCATTATCAGAAGGTTGAGTATTACATTAACAATCTTATATTCTTTTATAAAAGGTTTAATTATTCGATAGATATTTATAGTATCACTTAATTTTTAATTTGGTTCCCGTAATTTAAAGGGTAAATCATCTCCCTTCAGATCCGTCATAATTGCACACGTCTTTTTTTAAATTTTAAAAAATTACTCACCTCTCTTAATTAATTTAAAAGTATTATAGTTACATCCCCTCACATAGGTGGTGACTGCTGCTAGGGGAGCAATGGCACGTGGTGGAGAAGAGTCGTGATCGTGTTCCACTAATTTAGATACGCTGTGTTGTCGCGTCAGTGCGTCACAGGTGCGTCCATTGTTAAGTTACAGTTGCGCCCATGTTAGCCACTGCAAGCCACCGCCAACCCCTCCGTCAAAGTCCTTTGTGGTTGCTTCTGTTAACGCAACCCCTGCACCTTAATTTCATTCAGTTCATATGGTGCGGGGTGAAGCTCATGCTGCTGGTTTTGTAATGAGGATTTGAGCTTTTGGTTGATGAAGAGGATAGGTGTTACAGCTTTTGGGTGTGGGGTTGATGAAGAGGATGCAATGGGGGCTGGGGCTGTTTTGAGGGTTTTATTATTCTAGGGGTATTTGTGTCCCCTTCTTTTTTTTTGGGTAAGTTAACAGATCTTAACACTGTTAAGAGGGAAGGGGGCTTAAGTGATATTTTAAAATCTAGAATAGGATAAATATAATTATAAAAAATATAAGGAAAGGTCTTTATAATTAGGCTTAATTTAAAAATTTATAGTTAGATTCTTATAATGTATAATATTTTTCAATCAAGTCTCTCTATTATAAAAAATAAAATATTTCAAAAATATTCTATTTTCATTTTCATCTTCACTCTATTGTGAAAATGAAATATAGTATGAATATTCTATTTTTTATAATAGTAAAAATTTGATTGAAAATCTTCATACACTATAAAAGCTTAATTATAAATTTTTAAACTTTAAGAATTTAATTGAAAATTGAGTAAAATTACCTGAGCTTAAAGAATAATTAAATCTTTATAAAACTATGTGACGGTGTTAGTGATCGCTTGCGTTTTATGATGAAAGTTCAGTCTGACAGATACTCTTTGGCTTCTCTGCTGCAACTGGATTGGGAAATATAATTTGAACACACTTGGTATAGAGATATTTTAGACCTAATATATGAATGTGAGAATAGATAAATACTAAAATATATGTATATGAAATAAAACTGTTATATATATTTATGTCAGAAATGTTGTATTGGATATTAAAAAGTTATTTATATTATTGCAGTGAAAATTTTGGTTTGGCTAAATCTAGTAAACAAACATAACTAAGAACTGCACTCATTTTTTATCCTAATAAAATGTAAATGGTTGCACCAAGAGCAGAATCTGCAAATGGTTCCTAAATGCTAAAATAAAAAAAGCTTTGGACAAGAGGCAAATGTGAAAGTTTTATTGATGAACAATAGAGTTATCATCATGCCAAAATCAACACAATAAATTTGAGATGAATTACATAAACTAAACAAACTAGGAAAAGGAAAGAAAAAGGAAGATAAAATGTAAAGTTGTTATGATGATATTTGCAGATGCCGTTTCTTAGAATCTTCCACCCTTTAAATACCCAAAAGTTTTCTAAAGGCCGATCCTCTTCAAACTGCATGCAATTTACCTCCACTTATAGTAGTAGAGAGAGTCTTCTACTTTAAATTGCACACACTTGTACCCTTGATGCAATAACTACCTGTTCACCAATTGGCACATAAGCTAGGGTTTGTTTGGATACTGAAATTAGAATTATAATGTAGGATTTTAATTTCAATTTCAATTATTTTAGAATTAAAATTAACTTAGAATCTTAAATTTTAAGTTTGAGTTTATTAAAGAATTGTAATATAATTGTTAGAAAATAAATGAGAAAAATAAATAATTATATAAAATTTAATGAGGAGAGATATATTTAATAAGTTGGAGTTGATAATTTATAGGGTATGTGTTAGGAATTAAAAGGCATTAATTTTAGTTGTTTTTTATTTCTATGTAATTGGATTGTGGAATTTTGATTTCAATTCCATATGTTACCGCAAACTTGAAAATTGGAATTTAGTTGTCTAATTTTAAATTCAAATTTTAATTTCATGTGGAATTCCAGACGTCAAACGAGATGTAACTATTTTGTTTTGGATAACACACACATACATATATAAGGTATGTTTAGATAAATAATTTATTTAAATTTTTATGTGAAAATAATTTCTAAATTGTAAATAGTAACTTATAAATTGTTTTTTTATGTTTACATACGTACTAACAGAAGTGTTTTTTTTTTTGTGTTTTAAAAGATATTTTTTAAAAAAATTAGATATTTTAGTTTCTAAAAATATATTAAAAATAATAAATTATATATTCAAACAAAATAAGAAAGTAAACGTGTAACTTGCAACTTCTAACAAATTGGAAAAAAGTCATTAACTTTGTTATCCGCACCATCCATAATCTTAAATTGGATTCGACAGCTTTGAAGTGAAAGCCTTCAAGAGGGTCTGCTGCAGCCAATCTTTAATTATGATTGGTCTTCAAGTCTTAACATGATAACATCCAATAGGATCTTGAATGTGACCAGTAGAGCAAGTAGGTCGGCAACAAGCTTATCTGTCGAGCTTTTGAAATTACTTCAGAGGCTGGCAGTGTTATTCCGCGGTCACTTGGCATCAAGGTTCTCAATAAAAAAGTGGCTTAAGCCAAAGAGTAGTGACGTATGGCTTCTCATGATGAACACGCGGCATTCAAAAGTGGCTATGCTTAGGACTCAACAAATTAATTAATGGCAATGCTCTTAAAAGTCAGGTGGCCTGCTACCAAATACATGAAAAACAGGGTAATGCAACAGTCAATACGTTATGACAATTTCAAGTACCATTTACAAAACAAATATTTGGGCTTGGGGTAAGCATATTATACCTGCTTCATTTGAAATGATATCAAACGCTTAAGTGAAAGTGGTGTCCTAATCAAAAAGATTGGTTTAGATTGGTGCCTTGATTGATGATCAAACAAGAACTGGGTTCGTTGAAGAAAATGTTATTTAATTTTTCTTGGTCGAAGCTAAAGAAAATGTTACAAAATCCATATTATGTTGTTTTACTAGTCAACTAATTGGGTTTATGTGTCCCCATTCATAGTTGGATTACAACCTTATTTGGTCCTATAATTACTTCCCTTCGCTTTTTTGGCGATTCATATGATATTCAGTTAAGCTAAGGTGTTTAGAATGAGTGAATGTATGTAACCAAAAAGAGTGAGTGAATATATCAATGCACTTTTTTTTATCCACCTTCCTTTTTAGGAAAAAAAGGGGAACTTCTCACATGCATATGGATAAAAAATCTGTAAAATGAAGATCCTATGTGGTCAAATAATAGACTCAGAGAAATACACAATCAGTTCTACAAAAACAAGCTCACACAAGCAAACTTGCTATCTCCGCAACGCGCAGAGCCATGCCCCTGCTACCGCCGTGCAGCTCCGCCACAGCGCCTCTCCCTTGCCTGCAGTGTCACGCTGTTGCTGCCTTCAAAGCCTGCCGCAGTTCGCATTGCAAGCTGCTATTCGCAAGCTCCTCCGTCGCGTAACCCAGTAGACTGCCTGCATCGCCATCGCAGTCAATGCTTCTGCCTGAATCGCTAGCTGCATCGGCTTCTGCCTTCTTTGAGATCTACTCCCTACCTCCATTTGCTTGTGCTTCTGCCATCTTTGACAACTATCTCCTGCCTCCATCTGTTTATGCCTATGCTTTGTAGCATCCATAACAATCTTCTTCAGATTCAAAATCTAGTACACCCTATTTTAGATCCGTGGCAGCCACTTCTATCTCCATAGATCAAATTCTATTTTTGCATCCCTTTGCAGATCTGGTGTTACAATGGTGTTAGTGCACTTCAGATCTACACGGAACCAACAATCTGACCATTTCACTCTCTGTTAAGAAAAAAGGATGAATATAACAGAGAGCGAGGAAGGAGAGATACATGAAAATGCTGATGGGAGCGAGACTGGATAGAAAATGTTTCAGTTGCTACACCTAACCCTTGGACAGTCTCCTTTCGGGATAAGGTTTTCGATGACTCAAATCTCAAGCCTTTCATTATGGAGATACCGAATGGTGATCGTTTGGGTACTGGTTAGGGAAAACAAGGTGATGTAGTGCCACTTACTGTAAGTTTTACACATAAGGGAATCTCATCACTGGCTGCACCTTATCAAGAAGCCCTCGTGATCAAGCTTCTTAGTAAGTCCCTACCATATTCAGTTTTGGTTCCTAAGCTATGTTCATCGTGGAGGCTTCAGCGGGGTACGATGTTATAAGTGTGGGTTTCAGTTCTCATCTAGTAAAGTTTGGCTTAGGGAGGATAAGGAGAGGGTAATCACAGGTGGTCCATGGATGGTGGCAAGGTCCTATTTGGCTATGAAACGCTGGACACCCGAGTTCGGACCAAAGGAAAAGAGCTTTGCTGCTACTATGGTATGGATTCGTATTTCTGGGCTGAATATATGGTATTACCAAGAGAAAGCTGTGCGTCTTATAGCTTCAGTAGTTGGCAAACCAGTGAAGGTAGATGTTGCTACTAAGTCGAGAGCGAGTAAATTTATTAGGGCTTGTGTTGAAATTGATCTTTCCTTACCAGTTGTTAAGAAGATAATTATAGATGCTTTTTGCTAAATGTGGCGTATGAGAGCCTTCATCTGATTGTGGTTTCTGGAATTGTTATGGACACGTAACCACAGAATGCAAGTCTAGTCTGGTGGCCAAAACTAATCGGGTTGGTGATGGTGATTCAGCCCTAGGGTGGCAGAAGAAGGGAAAAGTTTAGGTGATTTGGATTTGAATTCAAAACAGAGTTAATCAAGGTTGGAAGAACTGATTCAGGAGGATTTAGTGGAACAAATCTTGGGCCTAAGGATGATATGTGGAACACTATCACAGGCAAAAAAATAAAAAGGAAGGAGAGGAGGATATTTCAAAATTCCCCATTCATATCGGATCCACTGTGATTAAACCACCCCTTAAACACCGCACCACACTGATTTCCAAGAAGCCTTCTGGAGGCCTCAACCTTACACACACCACCCCTGGGGACTAATATCCATGTAAATGAAGGATACCAAGGTGCCTACAAAATGGAAGGTAACTCTTCCTGTCGAGTGGCATCCTTGCAACCTATGGCTAATGTAATGTCCCCTGCTTTATAGAACAACGCAGGGCTTTTGTCATCACTCACATGCTTCCTCAGAGGTCACCCATCCCAAAATTACCCCAAGTCAACATACTTAACTGTGAGTTTCGTGATGGGCTCCGAAGAAAGATGCAGCGATCCCCACAAACCAACACGGTCTTTTCAGGATGTTTTGTCCTCATTCCATGCTTCCAGGAAAACTTTCCAGGTGTTCACCCATCCCAAAATTACCCCAAGTCAAGCACGCTCACGAATTCTTTTGTGATGGGCTAGAAGAAAGATCCATAAGCACGTCTAACATGCAGTCAAAATCCAAAGGCGAGATCCACCTCTGTGTTCAATGCATCACATACTTGGCACCTCCATAGGTTCTAGTGGGTGTGAACAGATTGGAATCAGCTGGTCGAGATCACGAAAGGGAAGTATAAAAGATTACGGCTTGCGAAATTTGAAACATCTCCAATTCAGATCCTTATATAGATACTGGTGGGTAGTGATGGGGGGAAAGGGATGACAAATGATAGCAAAAGGGAATTGGGTACCATGGGAGGTGATCTTGAGAGGGCTTTTGCTATCCTGGCTTAGGCTGTTGGGTTGCTTTAGAGCTACATCTTCATCCTTTTTGTTGTTTATGGATTGCTCAATTATTTGTTGGAATATTAGGGGTGTGGTGACTCATAGGGGTCACCGTCACTGGAGGGAGTTAATCAAGAGATAGCAGCCTTCGATTTTTATTTTGTTAGAGACTCAATCATCCTTTGAGAATTCGAGGAATTGGTGGAATAGACAAGGGCTTAAGGAGGTGGAGGTGGCTCAAGTTGTGGGTCATGTTGGTGGTGTGTAGGTGTTATCTAATACACCACATCTACATTATAAGATTTTGGAGGTTCATACTAATTTGGTCACCTTTTTGGTAGGTCAAGGGACGCCACTTGAACTTGTAGTGCTGTTTATGCAAGCCCAATTCTATCTATTCGTGGTACATTGTGGTCTTATTTCAGGTATTTGTGTCATATAGTCTCGGGTCCTTGGTTATTGCTTAGTGACTTTAATGAAATTCTTCTCCTTTCTGAAATTGAGGAGGGAATTTCCTTCATGGGCGAGCTAATAATTTTGTGGCCATGTTAGCAGATTGTGACTCCTGGACATTGGGGAGTGGGGTGTTGCTACACTTGGTCTAGGAAGGTCATGGCGTAGCTGGTCTTTAAACATTTGGACAGGGGTTTTGCAAATTGCAACTGGAGGCTTAAGTTTCCTGAGGCTTTTGTGGAAAATTTGAGTCGTCTCCATTCTGATCACTCTTCACTTCTTCTCCGTTGTCAAGGTACCCCCCAGGAGAAGGGTATGCGTCCTTTGTTCCAAGCGCCTGGGTGACTGTCATGCATTTGATAAGGTGGTGGAAGGTGCTTGGTTAAGAGGGAAACCTCAAGTGTATGAGAGCTTACAAGCGGTTTGAAATGATCCTTTGATCTTTAATAAGGAAGTTTTTGGGCATATAGGTACAAGAAAGAGGTAGCTGGAGGCTAGAATTAAGGGGTGGAGAAGAAATTGGAGGTTTGGGATTCTAGTAAATGGATTGATTTCTTCCAGGAGCTTCAGGAGGAATATGCCATTGTTCTTACTTAGGAGGAGTTTCTTTAGTACAGAAATCTTGTGAAAAGTGGATTAGATTTAGTGATCGTAATACCAAATTCGTCCATGCCTAAACCATTGTTAGGAGAAAAGGAGCAAGATCCATGGTCTTTTTCTTAGCAATGGTACTTGGTCTCCAGATTATGAGACACTTAGGGGGAGGCTATCTTTCTACCATCAGTTATTTGCTCCTACACTTTCTACTCCTCAGGTGGTGTTTGTAACTACGGGTTTTCCTTGGATTTCGAGGAAGCGGGAGGAGCTTATTGGCTTCTGTCACTTTTGATGAGATTAGGAAAATAGTGATGCAAATGGGTAAGGGTGTTCATAACTCATCCGATCCTGCCAACCTGCCAGAAACTCATTGGGATGGGTTCGGTTTTTAAAATTTAACCCGTATATTTTTTGGGTTTGGGTTATACGTCTAGTTAACCCGACCAAACCCGAAGTCAAATAATCTCTTAATAGATATATATTTTATAATAATTTATGAATAATTATAAGATTTTAAAGTTCAATTAATATATTTTTCATAACATGATGTTATTTCTACATTGATATGGTTTATTTTGAAACTTATATCATAAAATATCTCTAAAATTTTGTTTCTTACTTGTAAAATTTTATAATTTTATTATGTATAATATCCAAATTCTCGTATATTGTTCAAATGTTTGGTTTAACGGTAAGACCGGACATAGTGGATCATTAGAGTTAGGTTTGGATTTCAAAAATTGACCCGATCCAAAAATCGGGCCGGTTCGGGTTTTGTCCAACCCGGCCCAACTCGTCCATTGTACACCCGACAAATGGGGTCCTTTAGGCTCCGGGCTAGATGGTTTCCAGCCATTCTTTTTAAGAATTATTGGAATTTGGTAGGGGTGGATGTTTGACGTTTAGTGAAGAGAGTTTTCCTGACTTGGTAATGTGGACCCTCAAATGGTTGAAACTTTGGTAATTTTAATACCTAAGGGAAATGATGCAATTTCTCTTAAGAATTTTGCCCAATAAGTCTATGAAATATGGTTTACAAGATTGTTGTTAAGGTGTTGGTGAATCATATGCGACCTCTTTCAATAATTTAATTGGCATTACAAGGGAGCTTTATACCAAGGAGAGGAACAAGAGAGAATGTAATTATTGCTCAAGAAGTCCATCACTTCATGAAGCATACCAAAATGAAGAAAGGGACGATAGCATTTAAGGTAGATTTGGAAAAAGCTTATCATCAAGTCAATTAGGACTTTCTACAAGATACCTTGATGGGATTTGGGTTTCCTCAATGCATTGTTAACCTTATCATGTCAGGGGTTAGATCATTTAGTCTGTCTCTATGTGAAATGGTACTAAACTTCCATCCTTCTCTCTAACTAAAGGTCTTCGTCAAGGCGATCCATCTCTCCTTACCTTTTTGTACTTTGTATGGAGCGTTTGGCGCTACGCATTAATGACATAGTAGCGGATAGGACATGGGAACCTATTAATATTTCCAGGGGAAGAATAAGAATTTCTCATCTAATGTTTGCGGATGATCTCCTTCTTTTCTAAAGCTAAGAAACGCAGGTAAGGCATGTCATGAATGTTATGAAGGAGTTTTCCCAGGTTTTATGACTTAAGGTAAATATGGATAAATCGTATGCATTATGCTCATCTAATGTCTCTAGGCAACACTGAGTTATTAATGGTGATATCATCTATCTGACTTGCAATGGACTTGGGGAAGTGTCTTGGTTTTCCTCTCATTTAGGGAAGGGTTTCGAAGCATCATTTTAATGGTATTATGAAGAAGATTTCCACTAGGTTGGTTGGATAGAAGGGAAACTTTTGAACAAGGCTAATAGAGTTTATTTGGCCAAGTCGGTGCTATCTTCCTTGCGGTTTATCCTATGCAAACACTTTGGGTACCTCAGTCCATTTGTCATTCCATTGATGCTACAATTTGTCATTTCATTTGGTGTGGGAAGGATAATGGCTCTTGTAGGAGCCTAAATTTGGTCATACGGAATACTATATCAACCCCAATGAAGGCTAGGGGTCTTCGTATTTGCGTTCTCGATACCAAAATGTAGCGTTACTTGGAAAGCTTGTGGCATCCTTTATTTTTGAACCTAAGAAACTATGGGTCATACTCCTGCGGAGAAATATGGTCGTCAAGGTACTACCCCTGATTTTCATGTCTCCCCTCTTCTTCTTGTATTTGGAAGAGTTTGGCTAAGGTTTGACTTGAGTTGGGTTCGATTTTCTGCTTTAGCTTAGGGATGGTGCTTTTTCCTTTTGGTACTTTGATTGATTAGGGATTGGACCCCTTTGCAATCATGTTCCTTATGTACACATTACTAATTCTGCTTTAGAGGTTTGTGATGTTTAGAGTGATGATAGTTGGATGGTTCATTCCATACACCCTCTCCCTAACAACGTCCTTGAGCTTATAGAATAATGCTGGTCCTGTTCATGAGTTTCCTGATAATTGGATTTGGCTCCATAGTACGGATAGGGGTACACGTCTACTAAATGTTACAAGTGGATACTTGCCTTTAAAAGGAATTGGACTGAGGATCGTAAGTCGCGAGAGCTATGGAGACTCCAAGTCCATTAAAATATAAACTTTTTCTCTAGCAATGCTATCATGTCACCCTTCCAACCAACGGCTTTAGACATCAGGAATCTAGCTTCATCTCCTTTGTGTTCCTATTGTGGTTGGGCAGAGGAAGATGTTGTTCATTGTCTTCGAGATTGCGTTGTGTCTGGTGCGGTGTGGCGTTATTTGGGCTTTGATCTGGAGGATAAGCTGAATTATGTATCGATGAGTGGTTGACTTCTTTGGTGCGAAGTGAGAATTTGACTCTTTATATCACAACACTTTGGTGGATTTGGCGGGCAGGAACAGGTAGTGCTCCACAATGAGGTTTGGCATCCTATGCAGATTACTCATAAGATTTGGGCTTCCATGGTGGATGTTGCTAAGATTGCTTCGCCTCCTCTGGTTGCTTTGGCTCACTTAAAGCGGTTGGACAGGAGGACTCGTCCCTCAGTTGGTAGCATTAAGCTGAATATGGATGCGAGTTAGGGGTGTGATCAGAGACTATAAAGGGAGTTGGCTCACGGGGTTCTCATGCATGGCGGGTCGTCGACGTCACTTGGGTGAAGTTGTTGGGGTAAGGAGAGATTGCTCTTCGCCTGGAATCTTGGGTGGAGGAGGGTGTTTTGTGAATTAGATTCTCTGAGGCTGTAGGTCTAATTTCTACTTCTTAGACCTTCAGGCTCCTACTTTGCAAAGTCTTCTTTATCAAATTAAAGAACTTGTGCATCGTGATTGGGTGGTTTCTTTCGTCATGTCCTCTTGCTCAGCTAATAAAGTGGCTAACTCTTTGGCTAGGATTGGTGCGGTGGATTGTGACTCTTTGGTTGAATGGATTTAGCCTCTTAGGGGAATCGTTAGCTTGCTCAGTTGATAACTTGAATAGCTAAGTATTCTCTTATTTGTTTGTTTGTTTCTTTCTCCCTCTACCAAAAAAAATAATAGACTCACATTTGGCATCATATTGTATTGTTGAAAAGTCAAACCTAGGTTGTCCAATTAGATTAAAAAATTTAATCTAAATCTAAATATTAATTACAAAACAAATAACCCTCACTGTTGGCCTTTCTCATCCCTCTGTCCACCGCGTCGATCCATTCCCTCCAATGCCAGGTGCTTTTGTTGGCTCCGTCGCTTCTTAACCCAGATTATGGTCAATCTCACCACTCGTTCCTGCCACCGTTGTCCTCACAAGCTTCACTACGTCATCGTGGCAGGCGTTGCATCTAAAACCCAATCGCGACATCGACGGCGCCATTCTTCTTCAACGTCTCTTGCCAAATTCTTCTACTTTACCTCCTTAGCCTCCTTTATAATGACCGCCCTTTGTGTCTCCAAAGTTCGTTGCATCATTCCTCTGTTTGCAATGGAAGCAAAATCATAACAATATTTATTTTGGAATTGCATATCGTAACTTTTTTTCCTTTTAATTTTGGAAGCAAAATCACGCATCGTTCCCTAATTGTTGGGACGATCCGGTGGCCTCGAACTTCCTGCAGGCAATGCATAAAGGAGAGGCAAGGGAGCACAATGGGTGCATGGCCACTGGTGTGGGGTTCTTGTGGTAGGCATGGATGATGCCAATGATGGAGTCTAGTGGTGGCGGTGATGGAGCAATGGTGGTGGTGGTGGTGGTAGGGTTTTAGCAAACAAAAAGGAGGCACCAGCAAAGGGGATGTCATTTAACATTTTTTTTCTATTTTTTTTTTTTCTGTCTTATGCTAATTATGATCATTAAGCCCAGCTAATAAGTATTTCATTACTTTAAACCACACTTTTAACTTACTGTGATATGGTCCCCACATTGTTTATGTGTCATCTATCCATTGGATGCATATCAGTTCTGCAAGTTGCAGATTGTTTTTGCTCTACATGTGAGAACGCACCAAAAAAAAATTACTCCGTTAGTCCCTAAATTTTTTTGAGAAAATTTACATAGATCCATATACTTTGAAAGTTTATAATTGTGCCTTCATACTCTTGAATGCTTTTAAAATGTTATATTGCCGCTAGTGACCCCTGTGATGCTTATCTTGACATCATCCTACAACTTACTGGTTATATAACATTTAGACTAACATTTTGTAACATTTCACTTCGTCATGTCCAGAAACCTAATTAATAATGTTTGATAACTTCAGGGACTTAATTACACATTTTTAAAACATAAAGAACTGTTTGAATTTTTTTTTCTTTCAAAAATTTCAAGGACTAGCGTATTAATTTAACCATTTTTTTCCAAAGAGATGCCACTTGCATATTGTGCAAAGTACCCTGCCCTGTTTCAGACAATGACTTCGAGTGGTCAACTAAACGCAGAATTACTCATCCCATCGCTACCGAACCAAACCAAAATTCAACCTGACCTTAACTGCCCTATGATTTTTCTTTTATTTTCTCTGCTGTGGTTTTTTTTTTCCTTGGTTGTTATGTTCCTATGTTTCAGGGTCAGAACATAACAAACAGACAAAGGAAATGGATACTGACGTGCTTAGAAAAATGCATGGTCCTGTGGACCATATTGGCGTTTGAATTGTTGAGCTGACCACTGATTTCACTAACTTTTTTTAACTCTGCATGAAACCCAATACACCAATTGGAATATGTCACTTGACTCTGATTTTATATTAATTCCACCGGATTTTTGGAAATTGCGATGTTAAAAACTTGTATTTCATTGAAGCTTAAGTAAATCATGCCCCTCTCCCCAAGAAAATAGTAGCAAGTACTCCATGGGCTCTAAAATAAATGTCAATATTTTTTAAATATTTTCATAAATCAATATATTTAAATACACATTCATAAATCAATATATGTATTTAGACATATTTTGTGTCTACATATATTAATTTATGAATGTACTTAAAATGTAAAAGAGACGTTTATTTTGAAACGAAGGGATTAAATGACTACAAAAAAACCTGATTACAGATATCTTAGGTTTATTAATAGCCAAACTGTATTCTATATATTGTGGCACACCTCACACAAATATGATTTGCGTTCAACAATGATATTTTGTAATAAAACACACAACAATACTGAAAAATATGAAATCAAGATGTACGAATAAAATTATTGGAAGCCACCTCTTATTTCAATTACCTTTGTATCGTTATGTTAATTATCTCTCACTTTATCTTAAGGCATGAAAATATGAAGGATAAAAGTCAGTCAGAAATTCTCTTTGTTTAGGGTGTGTTTAATTGGGTAGAAATTTTCATGACGAGTTTCGTTTGTAATTTTATATATAAGATTTATTTATAAAAATTTTTACCCCTTTTTTATCTCTTAACCAAACATACCTTTAGAAGAAATATAAAATAGGGCAAAAGAAAACAAATGTAACTGTGTTAAGCATTTCCCTTAATTCTTAGGATTCATCCTTAACATTTTATTGAGATAGTATTTTGAAGAAGGTTCATGGTTTAGAAGCTCATATTATAATTTTCTCTCTTTTTTCCCCTCTCCGTAATTTCATAAAAACAGAATAATTTTTTTATGGCATAGGATAATTTAATTATTTTCATATCAATCTCCATTTTTTTTTTTTGGGTAATGCAATCTCCATTTCTTAGATTCCCAGACAAAGTAGCATTTCACATTTGAGTTTTACTTCTTTCTGATAATTCTCAGTCTCCGCCCCCCGTTCTCTCATTATTCTCAAACAAGTTTAGTGTAAAAGGTAGGTAATGACTAGTATCTTAGCAAACATTTTTTTTGAAGAAAATTTGTTAATTCAGATATCTATTTCCAGTGCAGCACTACGCATCTAAACCATATATAGAACCTAGCATCTGTTCCACAGTTGATTGCGCTAGTGGGTGCACCAAATCCTCTTTGTGGTTAGACTACCTGTTCTTAGATATGTTAGTATAATAAAAAAAAAAACACACACACACCAAGGAAAAATTAGTGTCACTCAAAGTAATGGCCAAAACATTTCTCTTTCCTAGTTTCCTTTTTTTGAATAAAAATGTTTTCTCTTGGCATTTCCCGTTTTATCACTCTATAAATAGCTACACCTTAGACCAAATGCCACATAACTCAAGCAACAAGCCAACAACATTCAACAAATTTTGAGACAACAATGGAGACTAATCACCTCCCACGCAAGTCAAGCTGCTCTTGGCTCTTACTTTGCCTACTTATTATTATCATTGCTTCCCATGCTTCACCTGCAGGGAATCACTACCATGAGTTTGTTGTAAGTTTTTGTTTTAATGATCATACAATATTTGCCATCGGTTTACTAGCATGCTTTGAACCAATTAATATAATTGTAACATAACTTCAATGATTGATTGAAATAGATTCAAACTACGCCAGTGAAGAGGCTGTGCAGGACACAAAACATACTCACTGTAAATGGGCAGTTTCCAGGCCCTACAGTGGAAGCAAGAAATGGAGATTCACTTGCAATCAAAGTAACAAATGCTGGACCTTACAACATCTCCATCCACTGGTAAATAGCGTCACCATTCATCCTCTCATAAAGTTCATGCTAAAAGTCTACACTTGACTGTGTGTTCGGTACAAGGTAAAAATAGGAGTAAAAGTTTCATAAATGAGACTCTCATTCTTAAACTTTTCACTCTCATTTTTATCCCTATATCAAACACCGTTGGTTAGAACAATTTCCCTAAGACTATTCTCTAGGCCGTATAAACAAATAGAAGGAAAAGGGGTGGGAGGGGAAGTAAGTTGTAACTTGTTAATTGATTAATTAACTATGCTGATGATACATATTGATATTAATCTTCCCCATAATCCCATATGTCCTGTGCTCAGGCATGGATTAAGGATGCTGAGAAATCCCTGGGCAGATGGTCCTAGTTATGTGACTCAGTGTCCCATCCAACCAGGTGGAAGTTACACATACCGCTTTACAATACAAAACCAAGAGGGAACATTATGGTGGCACGCTCACACTGGCTTCCTAAGAGCCACCGTTTATGGAGCTCTAATCATCTACCCAAAATTGGGTTCACCTTATCCTTTCTCTATGCCAAAGCGAGAATACCCCCTCCTTCTTGGTAAATCTCTGAAACCACCTCTTATTCTGCTCAGACTCTTGAAAAAATTTCTTTTTAACACACTTCCATAATTTACAAGTCTCTGTAATTAACTCTTTTCTCAATAGGTAACACTTTGAAAGTAAGCCCTTTATTTCCTATGAAGTAATTACAGAGCCATAACAGATTATATATTGTGATGATGCACAGGGGAATGGTTTGATAGGGATCCTATGGCTCTCTTGAGGCAGACACAATTTACAGGAGCAGCTCCAAATGTATCTGTTGCATACACTATTAATGGTCAACCTGGAGATCTTTACAGATGTTCTAGTCCAGGTTTGGAATACTTTTGAGTCTTAACTTCCATGCAGATTTACCTTCTCTTATGATTTTGAGAATGATATAAGAAATGGCCAAAAGATATGACAAAAACACAATGCAGAAACCGTACGTGCTCCAGTAGATGCTGGTGAGACAATTCTCTTGAGAATCATCAACAGCGCACTCAATCAAGAACTCTTCTTCTCAATTGCCAACCACAGGATGACTGTTGTTGGTACGGACGCTGCTTATACCAAGCCTTTCAGCACCGGAGTCATCATGATAGGGCCTGGCCAGACAATCAATGTCCTGGTCACCGCCGATCAACCACCGGGCCGATACTACATGGCAGCACTCGCATATCAAACAGCCATGAATGCCGCCTTTGACAACACCACCACCACTGCAATCCTAGAATACAAATCAGCCAGCTGCAGTAGAAAGGGACAATCTCCCCGACCAATATTGCCAGCTTTGCCTGCCTTCAATGATACAGCCACAGCAACTGCATTCACTTCTGGGATCAGGGGTCTTTCCAAGATCAATGTCTTCACAAATGTTGATGTGAGCCTGTATTTCACAGTAGGGTTGGGATTGATCAACTGCACAAATCCTAATAGTCCAAGATGTCAAGGACCAAATGGAACCCGCTTCACAGCCAGCATAAACAATGTTTCTTTTGTACCCCCAAGAACAACCTCCTTAATGCAAGCCTACTATCAAGGCATACCTGGTGTCTTCACCACAGACTTTCCTCCTGTTCCCCCTGTACAATTCAATTACACCGGCAACGTGCCCCGGGGGCTATGGACACCTTCCCGAGGAACTAAGCTCGTCAAGTTGCAGTATGGATCCAATGTGCAAATTGTTTTTCAGGATACAAGCATAGTGACTACTGAGGACCACCCTATGCACATTCATGGATTCCACTTCTTTGTAGTTGGTTCAGGTTTTGGCAATTTCAACCCTGCAACAGACCCTGCCAGGTTTAACCTTGTTGATCCACCAGTGAGGAACACCATTGGAACACCTCCTGGAGGATGGGTGGCCATTCGATTTGTTGCTGATAATCCAGGTAACATACTATTGAGCCATTGACATTCTTTGTCTTCAAGAGTTTTTATTAGCATTTGAATACTAACCAATTATGCAACTTTTTTCATTTTCACTGTTGCAAAATCAGGAATTTGGTTCTTGCATTGTCACATAGACTCACATCTGAATTGGGGTCTGGCAAATGCACTTCTCGTAGAGAATGGAGTTGGGCCATCACAGTCAGTGATACCACCACCACCTGATCTGCCTCAATGTTAAGATCAAGAAATCACCATTAGTCACAGAATTCTATGTTACTCAATTATTGTCTTGCTGTTATACGAGCTTTTTAAATACTTGCCAAATAGACAGTATTGTTTTGTGTCGTTTCAAGGTCCAGAACTGGACAATGATCAATTGAGCAGTTATGGAGTAGTGTTTTTAGTGTTCTTTTTTTTTTTTTTGATTGCGTGTTAGTGTAATGCTTTTAGAAGAAAAATACTTCCTCCGCTGGTGATAATTGTCCATTTTTTAAATTTGTTTGTTCTACAAATAGATGTCTATTTCATAAACTTAGATAATATTAAATAATTTTTCCACTAATACCATTATTAAACACTCCTATTGAAAAGTGGAGAAAGAGTGAGTTGAAAAGTAAAAGGCTAATTTAGTATATTACTCTAAATTTTTCCTCATATTGACATATTTTCAATCACTATCATAATTTCAATGCGCATTTAAAACTTGACACTTGTTCGAAAAATAAAAATAAAAAAGAGGTGTGATTTCTTATCATTACTATTAAGAATTGTCATTTCTCTTCTTTATCAAGTTTTCAAATTTACTATTAAGCACCATCCGAATCTTTTCCTATAATTAAAATTCTTCTTGTCTCTATGATGTAAGGATACTTCAATATAATTCAAATCTTTTCCAAATTTATCGAATACTTTGCCAATATTTTTAGGAGGTGTTTAGTTTGGGATAATCCATCTAAATTATCGATAATGTTGATTAAAATTACCTGATCGCATAACATTATCTTGTTTGGTGAAAGCACGTGACTGATAATCCACATTACCCCATGGAAGTATCTATCTGGATTACCACTTAAGTGATAATTTGATAATTTATTTTATTAGTTGAAACCTAAACCTATCCCTAGTTATCAAATCATATCTCGTTCATCTCCTGACACCGTAGCTGCGCAACCCTCCTTTGCTAGTGGTATCTCACCGTGGCTCTTCATTGACTCGTTCATCAAGGTAAAATATCAACATCCAGTTTTCATTGACATCTCTCCCGGATTTCCCTTTTCTGTTTTTTCGCCGTTTAGTTAAACCCAATATTGAGAAAAAGGATTCGCTAGACACGGACCTAAAGCCTTCACGACTAAGAATACTGGAAAAAAAATCAGAATTTTAGCTAGGGATAAATAAATTTTAGTCCTCGAAATTTTCAGTTAATATCCAATTTATAGTGACTTTCAAAATATACATCACGACAAGTTAAACTTCAAACTTACAAAAAAAACCCTAAGTATAATTTTGGCGGTTAATAAAGGTAAGATTTACGTGCACTTAATCCCTTAATATTTTTAATTTGTGTAATTGGACATTGTCTATGAATACTATGTGAATTAACAACTGATTTTTTTATTGTGTGTAACTCGACACACTGATATGACTTAAATTTTTCAGGGATTTTTTATATAGTTTGAAAACTTAAGTGTCATAATGCATTTTTGAAAAGTAAGGTTTTTTGCACAATTTGAAAAGTTTAAAGATGTCGTAATATATGTTTTGAAAAGTCAAATTTAAATTACACATAACCTAAAATTTAGGGGATAAAATATTTAACTTTTTTATTTATTACTAGCTAGTATCATAGTTGTAATACTTATACTTCATGTCAAATTAAGTTTATAATAATAATAAAGTTTTATTTATTTAATTTTTTTTATATGCAAAGGGGCCAAAAAAAAAATGCAAACCAATTCTACAAAGAAACAACACGAGGCGTGCAATGCTCCATACTATCCGAAAGCAAAACTGAAGTAAGAAAAACATATGACTCAAAGCAAATTCATGTCACTTTATTAAAATTGTTATTATTGTTGTTCCTTTTTTTTTTTAATGTTTGGAGGGTATTTTAGTAAAGGAAATACAATACTAGGTAATCCTTTTGCTACACGAAACAAGGTAAAAAAAAAAATTGTCGGTTAGATTACCTCTACATATCAAACGCTGCAATGTAACATTACTAATAATATCAAATGTGATAATCTTTCTAAGTGGTAATATGGATTACCAAACACCTCCTAAGATACTACTAATTATATTTTACATGTTTATCATTTTTATTGTATCGTAGGTCACTTTTCATCAATTTTTAGGAAGATAAAAAATACTCAGAATCACCTAAAGACAGTAACAGAGAACTCTCAAGGTCAACATGTAAAATATATACATATAATAACAAGTCAATTTATACTTGCATTGGGTTTTCACAACTTGCAAGTGAATCAGCCATTTTAGAAGCAATCTTCGAATTGGATTGGAGCTATCTTCTTCCATTTTTGCAAACAACCAAAATAGAAAAATGAATTGAGATGCTAAGATTGTAGAGAAATCTGCGAACTTGCCTGCAATTCTTTTTGAGGATTCTGTGCCACTGAACTGATGAAGTGAAAAGTGAAATAGAGAGCTTAGCATGATTGGATATTATGTGATGCCGTATTTTGCTTAGGAACTTTCGAGGAGAAACCACGACAACTCATACCCTGCGTTTTCCTTCCAGAACATGACATGACAGTGTTGAAACTAGAAGCTGATTTTCTCGTTCTTTTTTTTTCTGTAATATGTAATGATTAAATAAATTTTTACTAGCTGATTAGCGTAGTTATCTCCTATATTTTTTAGTGAATGGTTTTGTGTTCAACTTCCACCTCCTCCACACCTATCCCCTCTAAGAAGAATTTCTACACTTAATGTCTTTGTTAAAAAAAACTAATTTGAAGATTGAACTGGTGTCTAATTTAGTGAAAGGACACTAATTTTGAGATATTTATTTCAAGGTTTAAAATTATATTTTCTGAAATCACATTCTTGGATATAATATTCCTTGATATTTTAAACAAATTGCTTGTTTAGCATTAAATATTTTCGGGATTATTTATTGAGCTTCCCAAAAATAAATTTAAAATTTATTTGTTTTGTACATATATTTTTAGAATATATATATAATTTCTAAAATACCCATAACATATTTATTATTATTATAATCCAAAATAAAAATTACACTTCCCAAAAAAAATCTAAAATTAACAATTAATTTTTTAAAATTTGTTCATCTCGATCAATATAATAGTTAACAAAAAACATTTTAAATTGAGAGCATAAGGTATTTATGAAATCATATGAGTACGGATAAATGGATATGGTGGGGGGGGGAAGTTAAATAATTTAGGGATATTTTGGTATTTGTGTGTAATAACTATCATTCTCAATCCATGGAAACTTTTTATTCACACATTTTATCGTGAGGATAAAATATCACTAAATTATGGGAAAATATTTTTTCAGAAATAATTGATACCTGAAAATAATTTTATATAATATGTAATAAATATAGGAACACATCATTCTCAAGTAGTTATTCCTAAAAATAACTAAATATACCTTGAAACAAATGTCACATCAAGGTTTAATTATTAATTATTCAACAGCGATACCAACTTAGTCAAAATGGACTGAAAATATATATTTATTGTGGAGTTTAATTTTTATTAACCGAGAGTGTTAAAAAAATTTATATTGTCTTCCAATCTCACATCAATTATTTGAAAAGTAGTTAAATCTCACACTAACTATTTAAAAAGTTATATAAATAAGATGATTTGATTAAATGACAGTGTATATCCATGCACAAAAAATAAATTCTTCATTGTATCATTGTATTACATGCAAATACGTATGTACTAATTAAACAATGTTGAAGAATCTAAACTATCAAAAGAAAAAGTTGCCAATGTGATTCTAATATATCAGGTAGGATTGGTAGATGTCAATATAAGATTGGATGGTGTGACCTTTTATTAACCATCTCATAATTTAATATGGATAAACTAAAAATACAGATTAAAACCGAATAGTCTTAAAAATATTTAGACCAAAATTCAAAAAAAAAATCAATGACTAAAACCAAAATACTCTTAATCAATGACTAAAACCAAAATACTTTTTAGAAACCAATTAAGAATATAATTATACCTACTTATATATAAGAATAAATATCAATAATGTATTAAATTTCAACATATAAAACCATTAAACCTTAGCTTGAACCGCACTCTCTAGACTGAATCTTTGATTGAGTCGACTTTCACATGTTCTATTATTCAAACTCTTGATAAGATAATATTTTAACATAAAATTATTATCCAATCTATTTATAAGAATTATTTTAAAATATTTATGTTCACTTTCTTATTCTAAATATTTGAAATTACTTGTTATCTTAGCCACATATTGTAAGCATGAATAAATTTTAGTGATTACATATCATTTTCATAAATTTATTATTCGATTTTTGTAAACTTGTAGATTTTTTTTTTCCATTATAATTGGAAGTATCAAGCTCGGAGACCTTGAACTAAAGTGTGAGACGAGGGTAAAAGAGAAAGTAAGCTAAGAGCACATAGATGTTGTAAATGTATTGAATGAATCTCGAGCATAAAATATACAAAGGGTAAGAATGTATAGCTCTAGTACGTACACAACAAGTTATCAATTATGTTCTTAACAGATTACACTAACTGATAACAAAAGCAACAAACTCAATCACAGCTAACTAAATCAAATCAGTTAAAATGCATATATACCCCTCGACAAGATCTTCGTCAGCCTCTTTGGCCACAACTGCCGTGTCTGCCACCATTATAAGCTCAGTTTCTTGCATTGTTTAGCCCCATGTGAGTCAGATTAGCTTGCACTAGATTCACTTCTTGCTTGCTGAATCCCTTCTTGGGCCATTAGTGTTGAGCAAAGTGGTTGACAGATGATTGTTTCAGAAAACTTTGGGTTTATGTTTTGAAGTCTAAAGACCAGGTATTTTGTGTCTTTAAACAATTTCAAGATTCCATTGAGAGAAAGACAAAGAAGAAACTGAAATGTATTCGTACCTGACAATGCTAGCGAGTTTTGTGGACCTTTTGATGACCACTGCAAAGCGGGGCACCAAACACCAAAAGACACCCCCAAATACTCCTAAGGTCAATAGCTTAGCAAAAATGATGAACATGACATTGATGGAGAAAGTCACATATTCGCCTTCTGAAGCAAAGTTGCCTGAATCTTTTGGGGTGAGGCTTTGTATACTATTGCACATGTTATTAATTTATCTCCTACTATTGTTTTGCATGCTGATGTTCCTAACACATTATGGTATGGGAAGGACGTCTCTTATGACCATTTGCATTGTCTTTGGATGTAAAACATTTGTACATGTGCCGATAGATGAAAAGTCCAAGTTAGATGTCAAGATGAGACAGTGCATCATTATTGGTTATGACCATGATGAATTTGGTTGTAGAGTTTATGATCCTGTTGAACAGAAACTTATTAGAAGTTGTGATGTTGTTTTCATGGAGGATCAAACTGTTATTCAAGATATTGGTAAGGCAAAGACATCAGAGACTTTTGATAGTTTGGTTGATCTTGAACAAGCTCCTAGACACAGATGCTCGATGTCGCTAATGATGCCCATGATCATATTCCAAATGTTCCAACTAAGAATATTGATGAAGATGATGATGGCAATGTAGTTGATGACATTATTGAGCCTATTGTTCCATTTGGAGGTATTTAAGACAAAGTCAGCCCTCTATTCACTACTCATCTAATAAATTTGTACTCCTCTCTCGGGGAGAACTTGAGTGCTACCAAAAAGGCTATGTAGAGTAAGCTTGAAATGATTCACACAAATGATAATGGTTCAGATATGTTAACAAAGTCTTTGCTAAGAGAAAAATGTGAAGACGTCACGTTATAGCTAGTTTGGCTTGGCTCCACTTGAGTCGACGGGGGCTTATTATGTAGGCCTCCTCAGTTGGTCCAAACCCACACTTTGCTCTTTTCTCAAGAAAAAAAAGGAATATTAGAGGTTTTTAAAGTCATGTGATGTGACTACTATTGCACATGACACACACACACACACACACACACACATATGCAACTCTCTCTTTCTCATTTTTGGTTAGCACCATAGCTTATGCTTTTGCTTTGGAGGAGAAGCTTTTGCTCACTTACAGCATTTGTCAGGTACTCATTTTTTATCCTTTTTGGATGAAATTTTAGCTAGTTGTTCCTAGCACCACTACTAGAATCTCGCGGAATGCATAAGCATTTATAGCAGATTTACAATGGGAAAACAAAAAATTGCAAAAAAAAATTGTCAAAGTTAGCAGATTTGTCTATAAATCTTTGTAAATGTTGGCGCAAACTCCAACCAAATGGCGCGTATGATATAGATGAATTTTTAATGAATTTAAAAAAAAGTAATTACAGATGAGAAAATTCATCTATAATTTAAAATATCAAGCACATATCATACGTGCAATAGATGGGAAAATCTATCAGTAACTTGATTGGTGAAATGATTCATTTCATTAATCACATTACAGATAGATTTTCCATTAAATTACAAATAGGAAAATGAAAAATTGAAAAAAAATTGTCAAAGCCAACAGATTTGTCTATAAATCCTGTAAATGTGGTGCAAACTCCAGCCAAATGACACGTATGATACAGATGGATTTTTAATGATTTTTTTTAAAACGTAATTACAACAAGAAAATCAGTTGTAATTTCAAATTTTAAGCACGTATCATACACGCAATTTACAGGCAAAAAAATCACACGGATCTCCTCCTCTTCCCCATTTTCCATCTCCCACTCTCACTCTAGCACCACCATCGCCGATGATTGGAGCCTCCATTTGCAAACGATTTGCGCCATTGTGTTCCTGGTATTGTGCTCTACCTTTTAATCAGTTTAGTTTTTTATTTTCGGTATTTTGTCCACTTTCTAATGCATATGTTTCTTTCAACAATGATATTGACGAAGTTGCTTAATTATGATGTTTCTTTACATGTATATATGTTTTGATGGTGTGTGTATTAATAATGTTGCAAACTATGGGAGATGTTTCTAGTGTTTTTTATTTTCTACACTCTATGGACTTGTCCATTTGAATTTAGGTTCCTTAACAAGCCAATGGTTCCTCTTTCCATGTCAATGCTTTCTTTGCCATTGACATTGTTCTCACCTTCTTTGTTGCCTACCTAACAAGTCTTCTTATTTGCTTGTTGATGAACCAAAGCCCATTGCATTGAGGGATGATAGAACATGGTTAGCCTTTGATGTCATCTCTACCATCCTCCTTGAACTTGTAGACAATGTGTTGGCCCATCCTCTTTTCCTAATTTTTTTTAATTTTTAATCAATTCCAGACGGATTTTATTCTCTAAAATTACAAACAGTGGACAAACTTTGGAGAAATTATTTAGTTTGATATTCGAACTCTACATTCTGACCATTGTGCATAGCAGAAGATGAGTTTAAGTAGGTTGTGCATGTTTATGGCATCTGTGGATCTTTGAAGCTCTAATACCATGAAGGTATCATACTCAAACCTTGAATTGAAATGAAATGAGAGTAAAATAGAAAGGAAGCTAAAAGAAAGGAGATGTTGTAATTGTATTAAATGAATCTCAAATATAAATTGTACAAATGGTGACAATATATAGCTTTAGTGCCTTGCATAGGTTAATTTTTATCGAATAAATTACTAGAGATTTAGAATACCAATAATAGAAATAACATGAACAAAAATAAATTGCATACCTCTTAAAGCCCTATTGCAGTATAAGATCAATTTCTAGAAGCCTACGCACGTGTGTTATATGTTATACAAGAATCCCATTCATTCTCGATCTCCTATGTCATACGCCACATTGATGGATCGCGTCATCAAGAGCAGTGTTCTGAAAATCGTACTGATTAGTCTAATTAATTGATCGGAATCGGCCTAGTGTCCAATCCAGGTGAGCTTTAAACCTGGCCTCTCTAAAACCATTTAAGAACCGTTTGAATTGGCTAAAAACTAAAAAAATCGGACCGGTCAAAACTGTTAAACAATTCTGGAGTACTTTCCTTTTAAGAGAACAACAAAGGGCAAAATGAACAGGATTCAAAGGGAAGATTCAAAATAGAATGGCCCTTTGATTATTTTCTACTAGGATGCAATCGAAGAGAAGAAAGAAGACTGAACCACCATCCTTACCCACCATTAATCATAGTGTTTTCTACGTTTCTATGCCTCGTTTGGCCACCACACCACCGCTACCGCCCTATTTGCACCCACCATCAATATTTTTTGATGTTGTAGCAAATAGAACAACAAAGAAATCATGCAAAGAAAACTATTTTGGTGGACTACACCCCATGGAATCAGCTAAGAAGGCCAGTTGACACCAAGGCAGAGGCACATTCCACTCAATCCAAGGTTGGCCATTTGATCCAAGATTGAGACGATGGACCTTATCTCTTTATTTTTTATTAATGGACCTTATCTCTTAGCCATTTTTTTTTTATTAATGGACCTTATCTCTTAGCCAAGACTTTAACGAATAAGATGATGCTTTTCAGATTCTATAGTCCTACTTGTTTTCATTCTAATATTTTTACATTGGGGTTTGGGCTTTGGGCTTTGATTTCTCTCTTTTTTTCCTATCGTATTGTGTTGGTCTTTGTACGAGTAATAAAAGGAAAAATGTCTTATTTTTATTTTGTTTGATATTTAAATTAGGTAAATTAGATTAATGATATTAAATAAAATTTCAAAAGATTAAATTATATATTTTGAATATAAATATAAATGTATTATATTAGCTGATATATGTATATAATATTCGAAAATATTCAGTTTAACCTTTGAACCTTTGTAACTAATACTTTATCTGATTTGATGACCGGTTTGGTTTTCAAAACTTTGGTCAAGAGACTTCAGCATAGAGCGAGGATCCTATTCACAAAGTCCGTATTTATAGTAAGTAGGTCATCTTCATTGTAGGCCTAGGCTACTCTAGCTTCCACACCCTCTTTCACACCCATAATTTTATTGGGACCAAAGCCAATATAATATGATAAATCCCAAACTCATAATGGATCACATAATGATAAAATGGGTCTTCAAGAACAATCAGACTATCTATTCAACTCGTTTTAAAATGCCTACCAATTAATAGTAGCCCAAAGCAAAAAAATTCTAGCATTATGTCAAAGTAAGTATTTGGCAGTATTGATTTGTGTTTTATTTTATATTTCAAAAATCATCCTTGAAATTGACTCTCACATTGAGCAATTAAGGCACAAATTATAGCCTAAAAATAATCACCATAAAACTAGATTGCTCCAATCAACATGGCAACCAGCCAAGAACCATAAAGCAAATAATGAGCTATAAATATTTCTTTCCATATGACCCCATAACTAAATAACCTCATTATCAACGATCCAAGAACATGGACGTGCAAGGTGTACACATATCATAACATGTGATCTTTTTCATAGCATGCTATCGATTCTGTTCATAACAAATTGCACTAACAGATAACAGAAGCAACAAACTCTATCAAAGCAAACCAACTCAATTCAGATACAATGCAGAGAACATCCCCTCGATAGTGTCGCAAAGAATGGTTACTTAAAAGAATATAAGTTATTAAAATTTATAAAACCAATGATTAAGTCACAACTATTAAATATAAAAGAATACCGGCGCTCAAAGAATACCAAAGAAAAATCCATAAATTATAAGTGATTTTTCAGAATATATATAACAGCAATGAGCAGATCCACTATCAAGCTCACTCTACTTCTATTGGTCTACTTTATAGTAAAGCAAAGCCGTTAATTAACAGAAGAAAGCCCAAGAGAGCCCACAAACATGAGGGTCCATGAAATAAATTATCTTCCAGTAGCGGGGCCCAGTTATTGCAATCGAACCCAGCAAACTGTTGTGCTTGAGGCCCGTGACCGCGAAAGAATGAATTTCCTTCGAATGTGCTTCGCTTTGAATTGTGCAGGAAATTATCAGAGATTCAGACGAATTCAAGACGATGCAGCTGAACTTTAGCCGCCAAATGTCAGACTGCAGATTAAATGACTCCAGAATTCTTTATTTTATTTTATTTTTCCAAAACAAGAAAATGCAAAATCCATCTTTTGGTGCATAATATTAGTAACTGTGTGAAAAAGTTTGTCAGGTTAATTAAATAAAAACAATTGAAGTATGTCAGTTTCTAGTAGTCTTTAAAATATTGAAGTCATGAACTGTACCGAAAGATAATAATACATACTGGGCGCAATTCATGGCAGAATAGTGATTTTGTAATATAGTGATCATTATGGGTGATTTTATGATATGTTATTTTCAAAATTTATCCCCATCATTATAAATGATAATAGTTATAAGAATTAAAAGAAGATTTTTAAGATATTTTTAAAGATAAAAAAATTATTATTTATAAAGACTGATGTATGTTTTATTTTTTTTTTATAAGAACCTAAATTTAAAATGTAAGGACTAAAATCAAAATATTAAAAAATTAAACTAAAAACTAAAAAGAATATAGTGAACAAAAATGTGTGAGTCTTACTTCAATTTGAGAAATAATTTTTGTATGTACCAATAAGGATTGAGCATAGACACACATTGTTATAAAACGAGTGATAGAGAGATAAAAATATGAGAGAAAAAGTAAATAGTGAGTCTAGGTATTTTGTGAGTATGATGTTTGGGTTTTGAAATATTCGGTTATATTGCACAAATAATATTCATCTTTTAAAAAAAATTTAAATTTTAAAAATAATATTAGAATATCTTTCAAAAAATTTTAACATTTTTGGATACAATTATTTGTTTGTTTATTTTATTTTTATATATTTCAATTAAAAAAACTAAAAAAAAAAACAGAAACAAATGAACTGTTGTTACATTTACAGAGATGAAAAGTTAAAAACCTTGGATGCTTAAAATTTGGATGTGATTGATGAATCGATATTAGAGTTTAGATTCAATGCACCGATAATATACTATCATTCAATTAAAAATCTTATTTATATAACCTTTTAGGTAATCAATATGAAAGTTAATTATATTGACTAATGTGATATTACATGATAGAATAATTGTATAAATTTATTTATATGGTATTAAAATTAAATTGGATTTATTTATATCAGTATATTAAAATTAAATTATTAATATTATAATTATAATTTCAAATTTATTTAATATGTTTTATTTAAGAATAAACGTTTATTTCAATCTTTGTAAGACATATATATGAAGCATACGACAGGAAGTTATTTATTGGTAACTTCAAAGAAATCTCGAACTACATAACTAAATTTTTATATGAAAAGTGATTGATCCGGCAACAAGTGGATTAAGTTTCTAAGTAAATTTAATGTTGCTTTCTTTTAACATAAGATATTCATCGAAATGATTAATTTTCTGAGAAATAGAAGTTATTTATGCGGGCTTTGCATTTGGCTATAAAAATCTCCCGGATACACAACATCTAAAAATAATGTAATTAGATGTTTAAATAGGTCAATTAAATACCAATTGCATTACTGCTGCAATTTTAGAAAAACTGTTTTTTTATCCACCACTTATCCAATTAAATAAACTAATTATCATTATGAACTTAACTTTTTAAAGTGAATTGTCAGGGTCGACTTCAATATTCAATCCCGCCAGCAGTATAATTTTGTTGGGCTCACCACATCCATGAATCAAGTTGAATTGACATTTTTTATTTTTAACAGTGTTCTGCTTGGTTTAATAAATGTTGGGTTCCATAAATAAGGTGAAAATGTGACATTCATTCATAGTAAGAAAATATATTATATAAGAATTATACAAGCTAAAGTTCGTTTTCCCTTCAAGGTTTAAGCCAATGGGTGGCAGAAGTCATTATCATTCTCCCAGCATAATCATTTTGGTCTGCCACTCCCACCACTCCCACTGCATTGAGCAAATTAATTCTCTTGCTGGCTGCTCTGTTATAATACACGATCAATCTCAGCTACCTTTTTTCCAAAATCAATTTTCTCGACAAAAGACACGAGGAACCATTAACATAAAAATATCATAAGATTTTTGCTGTAACTTTTGTGGACCGTGAAGGAGATTGCCCTCAGAATTAGAGAGAGAGCTTTTACACGGTTACCCTTCCTTTTAACGACTGCACTTTTTTGTACAACTCTATACCTTACGAAACATACCTTTGATATCATTAACGAGGCAGACTCCAGTACTATCGGATTGTGGACGAGTAAAGATGTAGTTCGATTCTTGAAATTACATGCATATTTCAGTTTGGTTTCTAAAATTAAAAAGTTGTTAATTGTCTTTAAAATTGTAAAAATTTATTCAAATTAATCTTCATAATAATTTTTATGAGAATTAACTTAAATTATTAAAAAAACTAATTTAAGACATATTTTTATGATTTTAAAGACTAAATTAATAATTTTTTAATTTTAAGAATTAAAATAAAATACATATATATTTTAAAAATTAAAGTGAACTTTTACTCGACATAATTTTATTCCACCCAAAAGATATTAAAGGGATGATAAGGATCACCAAATATCTATAAACGCTATTTTAGTCATAACTTTAAAATGTGGGAATTAACATTAACATTATATATACATGTACCTTTCCTCTTTTTTATATTTAGACATCGTAGCACCGTTGAAGAATGGGTTCATGGCACAGTAGCATCTTTGAGTGGCGGAAAATGTCAAACTTCATTGTCATGAAACAATACTGTAAACGACATAAAATAAAATCTCAAAGACTGCATCCGTTAGGTTGGGGTTCCTGTTCAACCACATTTCCCACAAGTGCACTGAAGGTGAAGATCTATAATCTACAGTATATACATATTCTTTATTAGATATGCAATTATAACAGCGGTGGAAGCTTGGAGATCTATTGCTAGAAAGTTGGTTGCTTTGTCCCCTTACAACAAGACACCTCATGTACCCTAAAGTTGATTCAAACTTCTAAAACTTTGAGCCAGGCCCTGAATATTATATTGCATCCCAACCGCTCAGAATGTGGGAAACTTGATGATATCCGTAGCGTGTATAACTGGAAATGAATAGGAAACATGAAAGGAAAAAAGGAAAGGAAAAGGGGAAAAGAATTATCAAAATTGGGTAGATAATTTCCTAAGTTTAATTTGGAGGCACTCAGCATCATCATCTAACCTAGTGTAACCAAAAAAATCATCTAAGCTAGGGAACTCAAACCATTTATGATGTTTGTTTTCAGTTTTCAAGATTTTATAAAGAAAAAGAGAGAACTGAAAAAAAAATTTAAAAATTGAATTTTATAATTTTTATAATTTTTAATATTTTTTATAAAATCTAAAAATTTAAAAATAAAAACTAAAAGTTAAAAAATAAAATCAAACAGCGCTTAATTAATATTGGGAGATCACAAGATCTGAAAGATTAGAAGTAGAAAAGTGCATTAGAGTAAATTTAGAGTGAAAAGAAAGTTGGAGGACCAGGGTAAGTGCTGAAGCCAAGATAGATTCATGATAATATTTCTATTATTTGAAATATAATTTAAAATCCTAAATATATAAATATTATAAAAAGAGCTTTGCTATAAAAAAAAGGAAGGGATGAAAAAAAATTGCTTTAAAAGTGAAATTATTAGATTTTTAAAGTCGACTACCTAAAAATTGATAGTAGTATCCTGCAAATACAATAACACATTCACAGTGAACTCAAATAGACGTTAACGTTTGTTGCCGTTTACATTAACTTTGCTTTTAATGGGAATTTAATGATGGAGATTATGAAGATGTTAATTATAGTACTAAAAATGAAAGCGACGAGACGTGTGACGTGAGTCAATTAAGTTCGAACGAGTCAACATCCACAGTAATTAACCTATACCATTTATAACAGATGAAAAAGGACTGCAAAAGTTGCAGTCAAATATTGTGGAAACCCTAACTGGCTCATCAGATCCCTAATAAAACTCAAAGATAGCTTTTCTAGCCCCAGGACTGCATGTGAAAGCCTAGGGTTTTGCTTTTGGGCAGGTCAGGCCCCCAGAAGGAGAAGGTCTGCTCCTCTCAGAACCCACCATTAAAAACCGAACTAGCCCATTAATATCTTTTCAGATAAACAAATAAAAATTATTAAAGAAAGAATTTAACTTCTTTATACCAATAATATAAAATTATTTAATATTGTCATTTAATTATTTATATTATTAATATATTAAAATTAAATTCTTAAAAAATATCATAAAAATTGACATAAATTATAGAGTTAGTTTAATTATATGCATTGGTTGTCAGACAATGGAAAATTATCACATAATTTATTTTATAATTAATTTTAATTTAAATTTTAAAAAATTACATATGACAAGTAAATTGTCAATTGTTTATCGACTACTAATGTAAAAATATCTTACACTATGCACATGATAAGTAAACTCTAAACCATAAGACTTATTAAGTTGAATAAAAAAATATGCCTCATTTATCCTTTTTTATAATTAATAAATCTGCCATATTGTACAATCACATTCAATCAACATTTCCGAGTATTAACATTTTTCTAAAAAAGGTACATCAAAATCAATAATTCGGACCTCTCCTCTGTCATCATCAATTATACTTAGAAAAACTCGTATCTTTTTGTGTAGATTATCAGTCAACAGTCAAGGAATCAGACAGTAACTGGTTTCAAAATATCCTTCACGAACTTTGTAGCAAGTCCTCTCTCCTCCCGGCGAACAGGCTAGAAAGACTTGATTAGTGCTCTGGCCGGAAAGAATAGGAGGGAAAATATACATAAAGAGAAGTTTGCTTTCAGTAAATCAATTCTTTTGGAAGTGTATAGAAACATGCCTATCCAAAAGGACTGTAATTAACTTCGATATTGGGGAAAAAATAGGAGATGCGGGGAGGAAAGGGAGAAAATAAAGGTTTATTAGTGATTATTTATGTTACTAATTTTTCAAACATTTACACTCTAATCGATGCATTTGGTTAGGAACAAAAATAAAATTAGTTTTTGTAAATGGGTTTTATTAATAAAAATACATATAAAGTTAACTTATAAAAATTTATTTTATTTTTATTCCTCAATTAAACACACATTAAATGAATAGAAATTAAATGAGTATTAATGAATTTTATGTGTAAAATGATATGTAAAACTCATTATATAATTACTCTTAGGATGTGTTTGATTGAGAGATAAAAGCGAGGAAAAAAAATTACATAAATTAATTTTATATATAAAATAACACATAAGACTCATTTATATAATTTTTATCCCCAATTTTATCTTTTAACCAAATACACCCTTATTTTAACTCTTTAACCAAAAGATACCCTAAATAAATAGAAATTAAATCCATATTTACATATGGATATGTAGGAGAGTAGGACTAGACCCCAGAACGCCGTAACTCCAAGATATCAGAAGAGACTCTAAATGTATTGTGCATATTATTTTCTGCGAGTGTTCCTTTGCCTATGATAAATGGAAACGTAAATCAACTATCTTAGGATCAACCTACGATAAATGAGAAAAAGCACAAATCAAATATAACAATTAAGTTCAAGCACTTATAAGAGATCTAAATCAAAATAGAAAGAAGAAATTAAAATTAAACTACAAAGTACAAGCCGTTCCTTTGGCCATCTATACTTCGCTTTTGACACAAATCACAGCAAAAACAAACTCCAAGAAGAACACGGCATGCATATAGCTTGGGATATAAAAAGTGCCAAGAAAATCCATTGCTATAAATTAACTACGCACCAAATCATATCGGTCAAAACATAGCCCATCGATGAAGTTCAATTGAGCAAACTAAAAATCCCAGATCGTCATCATCAAGATCTTGATTCCTATTTCAGAGAAAATCATAATAAGTAGAGTAATAGGTGAAAATAGAAAAACAAAAAAAAATTAAAGGTAAAGTGGGGTTATATATATATATATGCAGCAACGATATTATAAACAGTATGAAGAACCAGTGAAACTCAGGATAGATAGCGCCAAGCATACCCACTTTTATGGTGAAATGATATCATCATCCATCAGTAAGTATCAAGGCGCTATCCCTCCTGAGCTTTATAGATTCTTCCATACTTTCCAGCAACCCATGTGCAGTAGAAACACATGCATAAAGGCTAAGCTCAAGCCCTGAAGAAACAAAAGTCAGAGAGAGAGAGAGAGAGAGAGAGAGAGTAGGTGCTAGTCACTTGATGAAGACTGAGGACGGTGAGGGCAGGGGTTATAACTTACAAGCCTATTTATAGCAGAAAAGGTACGTGAGAAATGAAACGTAGAGTTGTTATATTGACTCTGCTCTCCATTTGAAATAAAATATTTGGACACATTCAACTCCTCCAGGAATTCTGTGGTGAAAATTTCAGGTTAACGAGTGAAGAATTAAGAAAATTACTGCTAATAATATTATAGTTTTTTTCTATGCAGGGTGCTTACAGCAATAGCTAAGGATTTCAATGAAAATAAGTTTATAAATATTTTAATAGATCACATGATTTAAAAACTTAAAAAATCATTTTTTCAGGAAAATCTTATTTCTCGAAATTCTTAAGCAATTTTATTGGAGCACTTGTTAGAAAAACGCACAATATTATTGTGAATTTTGTTAATGAGTGTCCTTAAAACACTTTTTGAGGAACCAAAAGTAAAAAGATTTAGAAGTTTTAAAAAACTGAAAAAAAAATTTCTATAAAAAATTTTTAACTTTAAGATTTTTAAAAACTAATCTTAGGGCTCTTATTAAAAAAACCATATTAATATTTGCAAAGGATTTATTCAGTATTCTTATAAAATTGAATGATATCGAAACTTTTAATTATTTGTATCTGACAATAAACCGTATGTTTCATTAATGGAAATTATTGATGTAAAATCAACAATTAAATCATAACAATTGAATATACCCGACTAGCAATACCCATAAAATTCCTTATTTATTATGTCTTTTCATCTAATTTTCTATTCGTCAACTTGAAATCTGAAAGTTTTATATTAAAACTCTAAAAATAAAAAATAAATAAATAAAAGAAAATTTTCGCAACAAGAAATTAGCAGCTTAAGTAGACTGGCTTTAAAAAGCTAGGTACGTAGCTAGATGGTGCCACTGCTTCGGTGTGTAAGTTAGTGAAGGGACGACTTTTTTCCTTTTAAAATATTCTTTCCAAAAAGGAAACTAAAATGATTTCTTATTATACATGGTACGTTTTCTTACAATGTACGCTCCCGACTCCGATATTTCTTCGGACCTTGGAATACAGTGACGGAGATTAGGGACCTGAAAGTTGAAACCCCGCAAAGCCACAAAACCTCAAATTTCTCGCCTGTGGCAACTTCGCCGGGAAGCTACTTAATGTCTGGCATGCCTCACAATATGGCAAAACTTACAACAAAATGGCAGGAAAAAAATAAATATTCCTCTATTCGTAATGGTAACTTAGGATTCCCTACACGGAAAGCTACTTTGAAACAATGCATAATTTGATATTGAAGCAAAATTACATAAATTGAATTGTATTGCATCTTCGACACAAAATTAGACAAAGAAATTAAACATATAAAAGTAGCAGGTATTGAGAGAAAAAGATATGATGGATTTACTGTTTTTTATCTTTTTCTCCTTGATTGTGTCTCCAAAATGTCTAATTGTTATATGTAAATAACACTTCTCGTCCTATTCGAACACCAAATTTGCAAATTCATTCTCTTCTAACTTGACAATATTTTATTTTTTTTACATTAAAAAAATTCTTCATAGATAAGTCTAACAGTATTTACAAATCGATAAAGATATTCTAAATTTGAATTGAATATGAAACACAAATGTTAGGCATTTTGTCATGAAATCACTTGTTGCAGAAGCTTAAGCTATTGGATTGTGAAACATAAATAATTTTATATTTAACATGTCCCTCATGTGAATGGCTCTTTTAAAGTTGAAACGTGGACAATACATAGGCCCATCTTACCTTGTATTAAAATTTAATTATTTTTATTTAAAAGAGTGAGTGGGCAACAAATGATCAAACTCTAGACCACTTGGTTATATAGGTTTTGATAACATATCATAGAACCACTTGTTCCATAAGCTTAAGTTGTTGGATTGAGGTACATGAATAATTTTATATCTAAAACATTCCAAACTAACTAATGATTTGTAGCTTTATTCGTTACTTAAAGACTATCGATGTTAAAACATTTTTCACAACGATGACCAATACGAAAAATAGTGCAACTTGAAGAATGTATTACAACTCCTTTCATTGTAGATTTAAGCATTTATACGTCTATACGACAATTTAAAAAAAAACTCATAAAGCGGACAAAAACGCACCACAAAGGGGACAAAAAAAATTCTATAAATAAGACAAAGAAGACATTCACAAAATGTAACATCTGTCACATTTGGGCGTTACGTATTGTCATTCTTAGTATGAGTGTAACCTATCTGGGTGCCCTTCACGGGTTTGCTCTCCCCTCTTAAGGGGAAAATGTGTCTATATAAAAGAGATATATATACTCTTATAAGGCATGCTTTGTTCCTCCCCGCTGATGTGGGACTAGTTCCACCCCTCTCAAGGAGCCCAAGCATCTTCGTTGAGTGATCCGGACCAGCTGATACCATCCATTGGCACACGATCCAGGGGTCAGCTTGATGCCATCTGTAACATTTATCACATTTTGGTATTACGTATCGCCAGATGTGACAGATGTTATAGATGGTATCAGAGTTGGCCTTGGGATTGGTGTGCCAGCGAGGACGCTAGGCTCCTTGAGAGGGGGGTGGAACTAGTCCTACATTGGTTGGGGAAGGGAATGAAGCATATCTTATAAGGGTATGGATATCTCCTCCATACGGATGTGTTTTCTCCTTGAAAAGGGGGAAGAGCAAATTGTGAGGGGCACCTAGTTAGGCCCCAAAGCAGATAATATCTGCATGCCGAGTGTATGGTTTACAATATAATATAATAGTTATAAAACTAGATATGTACTTTTATAAAATCACATAATATATATACATATTAAAAGGTTTTTTTACCAAAAAAAATGATTAAATACAAACATCCATCGCTTTTGATATTATTTACTAATATGCACCGTTTTTTGAATTATAGTAATATGGCCTGAGTTAACGAAAAAGCTAGCCTAATACGTTTGGCTAGCAAACGGATACTGCTTGTGTCAACTTGTAAAATAGCTAGATATTGAAGGTATTAAGTGCAGTCGCTGACCATTCCAAGAGTTAGAACAAATAAAACGACTCTATGTTAAGCCGTATTATTAAAACGGTTCACGACTATCCGTTTTATGCAAATGTTGCACAGACCGAATTAGGCTTCCACCCACTATAAATCAGATATGGATTGGTGATGGACCACGCTTCTTTTGTTTTTTACTCAAGAGAGTAAGAGAGTTAGAAAGTAGCTAGTGGGAGAAAAGTAGTTAGAAAGACATGGGGAAAATAATCTATATCGTCAGTAGATGCGGGCATATCTCCGCGAATTTGGATGCACATGTAATTTTTTTTAATTTAAATATTATAATTTTATTTTTTTAAATAGTGTAGTGCATTTATTTAAGTAGTGTATTTTTATTTAAATTGTGTAGTTCATTTATTTTTAATTTATGTAGTTATAGAAACTATTTAGTTGAAATAGTTTCATGAATTTTTTGAGTTTATGTAGTTTAATTCGTGTAGTGTACAAATTTAGTTTAGAGTAGTCTATAAATTTAATTTAGTTTATGTTATACATGTTGAATTTTAGTGTGCAAGTTTAGTTTGTATTGCCTACTTTTTAATTAATTTTGTTGTTTATAGATTTTAATATACAAATTTTATTTAAATGTTTGAGATTGCCAATAACTTAGTAATGTTTGGTTTATTTATTTATTTATATTGATTCATGTTTTTTTTTAGTCTGTAAGTTTAGTTTAGTTTAGGTTCACTACTGCTTAACTAATTTTATTTACTTTTGAGATTTTAATATATTTTGCTTTTGAATAATTAAACTTGATAAGAATTTAGTAATGTAGCTTTAGTTTAGTTCGGTTAACTTTATTTATATTATACAAGTTTAATAAGTCCGTAAGTTTAGTTTATTGTAGTTTAAGGTTCTACTTAACTAACTTTGTTTACTTTTGAGATTTTAATATATTTTGCTTTTGAATAATTAAGCTTGATAAGAATTTAGTAATGTAGCTTTAGTTTAGTTAGGTTAACTTTATTTATATTATACAAGCTTAATAATTGTTTGTAAGTTTAGTTTATTATAGTTTAAGGTTTTACTTAACTAATTTTGTTTACTTTTGAGATTTTAATATATTTTGTTTTTGAATAAGAATTTAGTAATGTAGCTTTAGTTTAGTTTAGTTAACTTTATTTATATTATACAAGTTTAATAATTGTTTGTAAGTTTAGTTTAGTGTAGTTTAAGGTTAAGGATTTAGGTTAGAGATTTTATGATAACTTATTTTCTTAAAAAAAAATAAGGTTTATAGAAATTTAGGAATTTGGTTTAGTTTATAGTATAGTTTATGATAAAATAAATTAAATACTATTTGTTTCTTTTGTACAATCTAGTTAGTCCTGGTTGATCTAATTTTACGCGTGTTCAGGAATCCGCGTATTAAGCCATACTTGATATGGTCTGGGTTTTGGACACCATACATATTCCCTTTTATGAGTATGATAATGCGTTGTTGAGCCTTTGTGGAATAATGGCGCCTAGACGCACATATTCCACTTGCCGAGGGGAGAGTGTACCATCACTCTACAAGACGTATCGCACCTGCTTGGGCTTAGAGTTGATGGGTATCGCATTAGCGGCTACACGGGGCGATGGCTTGACCATATTGGTAAGGATATATGAGTCATTTGAGCTGTGCCATTCGAGAATTACCAAAAACGTTATAGAATACGCTTGCCATGTCATGGCTCCGGGCTATAATATATGACTTGGGTCCACAAGAGACTGATCTTGGATCATGTGGGCAACATAAGCCTATATTTTGATGTTGATTAGAGGTGTACTAATTCCTAATAAGTCATCAACTAGGGTCCATGCAAGATATATCTCATTACTAGAGGACTTTGCATATTGTGGGAGCCTTAGTTGGAGTTCAGCTGTACTATGCGTACTATACCGTGGATTGAGTCGGGCATATGGCATGCATACCACAGATCTTTTTGGATGTCTAAATCTCCTACGGTCATGGATTTGGCACAGGTTGCTAAAGCTAAGGCCTAGAGTTAATCCTGGAATTTCCTTTCCACTAACCACGAGGTATATATATATATATATATATTTTGTCATTGTTGGTTTTTGCCTTATTTTTATTTATTATCTTATTATCTTATTTAACCAAAAAATTAACCATTAAAGTATGTAACTATTTTCAAGTAACACGGATATAGATGTTTGCCAGACAGTGCAAACACACAGCTAGATGTTGAGGATGCGTATTGACTTATTGACCCATGATGATGTAAGTTTATTGGTTTTTGTGTGAGTTATCTATTAATTAAAAATTAAGTTTTGGTAAATATAATGATTAGGTTTCTCTTTCTTAGTTCCTATGGACTTGGATTGGGTTTATCATGAATCACACATTTGGGCTTCCATGACTTCCCTTCTATGCTTTCCCATAGTTGAGTGGTACCATGTAGATCGCTGAGATAGTTGGGAGCACAACGCCAATTCAGAGCGAGCCACTAGACATTGACAGCTTGATTGGGAAGGATGCTCGTGGATAGGCATCTTGGTTGCCGAACTATAACTCGGGTTGGTATTATTTATGGAGGATACAACTACAGATATGTGTTATGATCCAGTGGTGGCCTAGCTCAGTATAGGCTTCATCATGAGAGTACTTTGCTTGGCATTGCGAAGTTTCACGTAGGAGCTTGACCCAGGACATCTCAATACACACATATTTGCCACCCGATGCACCCATGAATGTGCCGATGGTGTTGGTCCCTCCCTTGCCTGACCATGTTCTTGATAGACGTTGAGCCGATCGACATGCTCATGTAAGGACCAGAGTTAGACGTGCCAGTCATGTTAGGAAAGTTTGGATGATGGGGATTATGGAGATGATGGTTATGATGGTGATGACGGTGATGATGATCGTCGTCGCAAGCAAGACCGCTAGACATCGAGGTCACGAGTTATATACTTATGTAAATGACTTTTATTTTGTGTAATTGAATTTACCTATTTTTAGTTCTTAAGTTAAATTCGATTTTTGAACTTTTGTAGGTATGATGGACAACCCCTTGGCAGTGAGGCTAGCATACATGGATAGCGAGGACATTTATGTTATGTATCTTGTTTGTTTTGTAATTCACAGCTGTCATATGTATGTTAACATGGCACTTATTTACTTTTGTTAGTTGGATCGAATTATTTGTTAGTGTTATCTTGCATCATATAAATAATGAGTAAATAAACCCAATCAAAAAATATATACTAGGTAAAAGTAAATAAATCAATCAAAATACAAATACTTGGTAAGGTAAATAAACTCAAATAAAATAAAAACGTTAGGTAATAGTAAATAAAAACTATTGTGATCCTCCTCTAACCAAAGGTGGAACTTAAAACCTGAGGGCATTGATGCCTGATGTGACCTGGGTGCCTGCATAGGCCATAGCACTTTCCATGGCAGATTCAACCTCGTCTATTTCATTACGAATTGTAGTTGATACCCATCGGCCCTCTTTCGCTTGTCTAAGATCGAGATTGGGCCAAAGTCGAGGTTCGTTGTATTATGGGCAAAAAGCTTCATTCAAAACATGTTCAAGCTCTATCCTGTAGACATTGAAAACACTCTACAAGCTATACACATCATCAACAAAAGTAGTCCCATCAATGTGCACCTCTGGATATCTGTATGCTGCAAGTACATGTCAATATGGATAATGAAGGGCATGATAGTGCCCGCGGTCTCACCAATGCTCTCTAAGTCTCATTTTGTAGGTTCCCTTGACCCAAACTCCTAACAAGTTGGGCCTCCTGTACAACAAACGACTCATTGGAACTTGAAAAATTAGTAACAAACATGGTACCCATCGACCCCTGTTGATCTGAATCACTCGCAAGAGGGCTTTTGAGTACCTTGCACTAGCTACAATTTAGGCCTCAGCTTGTTAACTTGCTTTGACAAATAAGGCAGCAAGATGGTAATAAGTGGACTAACTAAGGCGGTTATTGGAATATTACGAACCCGTTCAAAATAGAATTAATACACTCCAATAGGTTAGTTGTTATATGACCATACCTACAACCCTCATCTCGGTGTTATGTCCACTTTTCAAAGGGAATTCTTTTGACCTATGATCAAATTCTAGGTGGAAACTCTATACTAAACCATAACAATGATTAAACTTTGCTTGTGTCTTTGAGTATATTGCATTGACTAGAGCTTGCTTTGCATCTTTGTCCTTGAATTTAAGTGCAAAAGTTGAAGCAATGTGGCAAATCAGTAAACATGGTAGGCCTGTGGAGGATGCCATCCATTACCTTCCACATCTAAAGCAGCTTTAATAGCAGCATACCTATTAGAAATTATCATAATTCCCTCTTTGTGGTGTCACGTGGGGCCAAAGATTAGTTAGGAAAAATGACCAGGCCTCTTTCATCTCCTTTTCAACCACAACAAATGCAATAGGCAAAATGTTTTAATTACCATCTTGTGCAATCACCATGAGTAGACTACCCCCATATTTTCCATACAAATGCGTCTCATCGACTAAAACAAAATGCTTGCATTGTTTAAAAGCCACTACACATGGGGGAACATCCAAAACAAATGATGGAATATTGCACAAGAACGATCAACCAAATCTCCCTCATAATAGGGCAGAGTCAACAATTAAAAAATTGTGCCTAACATACATGATAATGGAATAAAAAATTATTCAATGGAGTAGAATGACAAAAAAATTTATGTTCAGAAAAAATAAAATATAAAAGTACCAGGCATAAATGATTGCAAACTAAGTAGCCATTTCAAAAGCTCTTTGTAAAACTCTTTCTAATCTCCATAAATCCGAGCAATGGCTTTTTGATTTGCCATCCATGCTCTCCTATATAAAACGGTTAATATGTACTTTTCATGCATTGAGCCTTGCAATGCTCTAATAGGAACGGTTAGGCCAGGTTCAATAACAGAAAAAATGTAAGAAGTGATAACATCAACATCCAAGTGGGCGTTACACTGAAACTCCTCTAGCCAAATAAGTATGTTCTCCATTATACTTTCGAACCACCCAGATTCCCTTCTTCCATCGATATGTCACATGGATGCTTCAATTACACCCAGTCCCATAATGCTTGCATTTTCCTTGATATTGTGTTTGATCTGACTCATGAACCTTGTACTCAACCCCCTTCGGATGCTATAGTTTTTCTGGAAGTAGCACATATTCTTCATTTGGGAAGCTACCCTTCCTGCAAAGGGGGCTCCCAAGATAATTGCACAATATCTCAACTCCAGACAATACCCTAAATCCAGCATCCATTGTCACCTGTGTTGCTTCCATATTAAAACTTGAATAATGGCCTATTCGCTGACTTTTGGATCATACAAGAGATGTGTAAAGGTTGACTCTAGGTAGGAGGCATTATCTCATCGTCATCATCGTGCGGCACTGAAGAATTTCAAGTAAAATCAAAATATCATAATATTCAATGTAAATAATCAATCAATTGTATTGAATAATAAAATAACCAAACACTTTATAATAAAAATTAATAACATTAATGCATGGACAAGAATTTAAATTATTTCATTAACCACTAAAATAATAAAATATTGCACAACTTCATAAATAATAAGAATTTAAACAATATTAGATAACAACTTTAAAAAAAAAATTGAAAGATGTAATAAATTCACATTTAACAATGGAAGCAAGTACTCACATACTTCACCAAAAAATAATAAAACAATTAGACTTTAGACGTACTAAACACTTAACCACATAAGCTACGAACTAAACAAAATAATTCACAAATAATATTGTAAATAAAATTTTACCGTCTTCGGCTCCTCTTAGAACCCAGCTCATTATAAGGCTCATACTCTGCAATTGGACCGTCAAGTGGAACCTCTCTACCAACCTCAGCCGCTAGTTCTCTCAATGTTGGGTCACTCATCACATTTTCCTCACTACTTCTTCAAGGTTTTCATTTACCACTGGACTTGGTATTGAAATTTCTGGAAAGATTGAGCTAATGACAATCCATCAAATGCTTGAATAGGAGTATTTCCATCAAAGCTCATCTGCAACTCTCTTAGAGCTATGAACACCTCCATAACATGAAGGTCAAGAAACTGACTATGACAATCAAACATCATCCTCAAATTATCGTCACTTTCAATGCTACAACTTCCATATCAAATTGCACCTTGAGCAATTAACATAGGTAGCCAATATACCATTTGAATTATTTGCTTGTTTCTTGCACACAACTTGTGAAAAATTTTAACATGAAACTCAAAGAGTCATAACTGAACGAACACTAAGGTAGATTTTGAGGCAAAATTGGACTCCATCTTGTGAGTTTTGAATTATCTCACCGTTATAATGAACAACTATAAAAAATTCTCCTTGCCATTTTTTCTCAAACATTCACTCAGCAAACAAAAAAAAAAATTCCTCACATCTACTTCTCACCTGATATTATCTGGGAAGGATTTTGTAGATCAACTCGTGGATCTAATACATTTGGCTAATTGCCGTTTCACATAAAATGTTTGGTTGTTGAACGTTTTATAGAGCATAAAATGGCTAGCAGTTAGCCAACGTTGTCCTGCTAAACATATTAATATGCTTAAAACGTTTGACTGTCAAACATATTATATGCCTAAAACGCTTTATAGTCAAACGTATTGTTATAATTCAAAAAACGTGTATATAGGTAAATAATGTTAAAGTCAATGAACATCAGTAATTAATCTTTTTTTTTTTGGTAAAAAAATCCATACTAAAACTTAGAAAAGTGAAATGCGAAAAATATAGAATTATAAAACTATATATGTAATTTTATAAAAACACAGAATATAGTATGCTTATTAAAACTCAGAAAAGTAAAATCCAAAAAATCTAGCCACCTAATAAATTTGTATAGGAAGGTTATCATTTTGCATTCCAATGACACGGTACTCTTCAAACATGATGAACACTTGCATTACACTTCCCGTGAGTCGTGACATGTTCATAGGAAACTTGGAATGGAATTGCGAAAAATATATATATATATATATATATATATATATATGGTGTGTGATTAGCATTTCAGACACAATAGAAAGCCTTAAATGACTTAGATGAAGAAGATGTGGAGTGCTTGTACAACCAAACACTCCCCTCCCTTTTTTTTTTTTTGGTAAAAACACTGTTAAATTTGCCTTTTATAATAAGTTGAAGTACTAAATAATATAAAAATATTGAAAAAGTGAACTCCGTATGCTTGTTACTAAGTTCTGTGATTTACTTTCAAGCTCTTCTATTATTGTTGTGTAACCCCAAAATTGTCAATCCTTCACCTTTTTTGGTAAAAACACTGTTAAATTTACCTTCTATAATAAGTTGAAGTACTAAATAATATAAAAATATTGAAAAAGTGAACTCCATATGCTTGTTGCTAAGTTCTGTGATGTACTTTCAGGCTCTTCTATTAGTGTCGTTTACATAGCATTATCATAATTCTCGGTTACAATAAAGGCAAATGGGTGTTAAAAAAAAAAAAAACCAAATGGGTGGCTCCACAACCTACTATTATAATATTTGAGAGTCATTTCATAGAAACTATTACACATATCTTTCATACAGAGTTTTAGGATACACATATCATTCACATAGTTATTTAGGACTCACTTTTCACAATATTTATGTCTAGATTTTTTTTAACTTAATTATTAATAAAATCAAATATTATAATAATTAAAGATTACATGAATCAATAAAATTAGAATCATTAAAATTACAATTTACAATTAAAATTAAGAATCATTAAGAATGGAAAAAATATAAAATTAAGAATCATTAAAAATGGATTAAATATAAATATATTGAGGTGATAAAAATATGAATGGTGTCCATTACAACAAAAATCCGTGTGATATGAAAAAAATAAAAAAGGGAAATGCCTTCATCGTGATATGTCTTTCACTTTTTCTCAGAGTAATTATTTGACACTTTCTATTTATTTAGATGCACTAAAAACTCAATTATTGAGAATAATTAACAATGGAAGAAATCTACTATACTAATATTTCAAACTCCTTTCATGAAAATTATTACACGTGTCATTCATATAGTGATTTAGGTTCTATCTTTCTCAATCTTTATGTCTAAAGATTTTTTTAAACTTAATTTACAATTTACTAATTAATTATTTTTCATATGAAATAAAATTAAATATTACAATCATTAAAAATTATAATTTGCATTAGGAGAGGATCTATGTTAATAAAATTATGATTTTCAATTAAAATTAAGAATCATTAATATCCTCACATTATGAGGATAATATAAAAAATTAAAAAGAAAATATTTTCAAAATAAATAACTTTTAAGATAAGCATATTTTTAAGCTCTAAAGAAAATGGGTAGGTCAAATTGTTAACAAACCTAATTAGTTGATTTTGATATTATAATAATTCAAAATTCAATTTCTACCAAATTTATTCTTAATAAAATATTTAAGACTCATTATCTCTTATTATAATATTTGAGAGTCATTTCATGGAAACTATTACACGTGTCTTTCATAGAGTTTTAGGGTACATGTGTCGTTCATATAGCTATTTAGGGTGCATTTTCTCAACATTTATGTCTATAGATTTTTTTAAATTAATTTATAATTTAATTATTAATTATTAATAAAATCAAATATTATAATCATTAAAGATTACATGAATCAATAAAATTAGAATCATTAAAATTATGATCTACAATTAAAATTAAGGATAATTAAGAATGGAAAAAATATAAAATTAAGAATCATTAAAAAATGGATTAGATATAAATGTATTGGGGTGATAAAAATATGAATGGTGCCCATTATAATAAAAAAAAACTGTGTGATGTGAAAAAAAAATAAAAAAAGGGGAATGCGTTCATCGTGATATATCTTTCACTTTTCCTGAGAGTAATTGTTTGACAACTTCTATATGTTTGGATGTACTAAAAAATATATTTATCTACCTCTCACTATACCATATTTAATTTGTTGCAACTTGAACATTCCAACCTATCAATTCCATAATTTTTTCATCCTAATTTTTTTGAAAAAAAATTCTTCAATTTTTCAACATTAAAGTATTTTAAAAAAATCAGTTCCATAATTTACACTTCTTTGACAATGATACTAAATATTTATTAATTTTTAAAAAATTAAATATTTACATTACTTTTTATTGAAAATAGTATTGCAATTGATATACTACTCTAATAATTGAGATGAGGTAAATTAGGATTATATATGATTTTTTACTAGTTATTACACGTTACTTATAACATATATTTTAAAATTAATATTTTAATTTATTAAAAGAATATACAAGGAAATGATGTGTAATTGAAATCACATAAATTAAATTTAATCATTTTTTATTAATTAGAAAATATATTTTTATGTTTTTATAAATTAATTATTTTAATTTACTAAAATGATATAAATGGCTGGGATGATAAAAAAAATTAAAAGTGGATATACGCAAGAATTACCCTCAATAGGAATGGGACTGGGGACATATTTTATCTTCATAGGAACGATCGATGAAGTCTCTCTTTGTTAAACGGATAGGGACAAGGATAACACACCTTCATTTTTTCAATTATTTTTATTGGATTTGCATTATGTATGCATTTTTTATTTTAATTTGGATAATATTGTATTAATAGTATTTGTTATTATGGATATTTATGTTTCAAATTGTAAAATAGTTTAAAAGTTTTTATCTTTTTGAAATTTTTTAATAAACCCCTAAATATCATAGGATTCAAAATTCCCAGGAAATAGAAAATTGGGATCCGGAGAATAGGGATGAGACAAAATTCTTAACGACGGGAGGTGTGAGACATATCCCTTTTCTCATAGATACACATTGTCATCTTTATAAAGGGCTCATAATATGGTAAAATTATTCAGTTATTCCCTTTCTTTATTCAACAATTTCAACTTTCAAAATGTATAAAATTTTCATAAAATAAGCTATTTATTGTTAGTTATAGATTATCTACTGAGATGTTTTCAACTTTATAAACATGATATTCAAAATAAGATATAAAAGCGAATGTCACATTTATATTTTATCCATTTATTTAATTATTTAACTATTAACTTACTTTTAAAATAAATTTATACACTCAATTTTCTATAAGATATATTTAAATAAATTATCATTTATTTTTTATAATGATTAAGAAAATATTTTTTATTGTCTTGCATTGCATGGGTCAAATGACTAATTATAGATATATTAAATTATAAAATGAGAACCTTTTTTGGAAGGGTTGATAGGTATTAAATTTAAAACATGGTGATTCAAAGGTCTTCCATGTCCAACCAATAAAAATAATGCCTTGACCTTAACCTACATTTACTCCATATTCTCTTTTCTCGACCAATATATTTAATTTCAGATTCCCATTTAAAAAATCCTTTCTGTAAAACTCATGACTGGTTGAACCAAAAGACATTGTTTCATGGCAAAGGATGATGGTCCGACATCCTCTTGAGCTCATCATTTTCATTCCAACATAACCTATTTTCATCCTCATTTGAAAAAAAAAATTCTGTGAAAAAAAGAAAAAAATCAAATTAATAAAAGAGAATAGAATAAACAAATTGAGATTTGAGAAGCATGTGTACATATATAAAGATTTGAGAAGCAAGTGTATGAATTTGATATGACCATAGTTAAAGAAGGAGAAAAAGTAGACATAAATAACGAATGAAGAAGATAATGATGAATATATATGACTTGAGCAATTAGGGTGTGATTTAGAATTTGAAAGTGAGTTTCATATAAAATGTACATGTAACTTGCGAGTAGTTATAGAGTCGAAAACAAGTTTTAGTAAAAAAAAATAGAAACTGACTGCTTGTAACAATTATAATAAGGGTAAAATTAATAAAAAAATTTGGACTCCAAATATAAGTAGCTCAAGAGGAATTCCCTTTATATATATATACATACATACACTTTTTATATATAATACTTGGTATTTGCATATTCTTTATTGTTTGAACAATCATTTTCCTCAATTGATATTGCATAAGTTAAATGCAAAATAAGTCTCATATCTTTCTACATTTTGTCATTTCTGAAACAATACATGTTATTTCGAGGATGAAAATAATATATTCTCAAATTATATATTCTTTTTTGTTTTATTAATTATTTATTGCTACATAAAAGATATATATATATATATATATAATATTTAAAGCTTTTAAATTGTTACTAAATATACATAAACGTGTCAATAAATTGTTGCTAATCATGTTTTCTAGTGTACACTAAATTTTGCTAGACTAGTTCAAAGTGATATATACAGAAGCTTATCACATGAATGAATCAATGGATCATGTGCAAGCACTAGATCTCTGTCATAATATAAAGAATAAACTTCTAAATTTACAATTTCTTGAATGGACAAATTAGTATCAAAAAAAAGTTAATATTGAGGTCCCTAACAATTATAAAAATAGGACACTATAAGTCCCCTCATTTGAGAATTAATGTGTCACCATTTCCTGACGTGACATGTAATTTATTAACCTATGTGGCACCCACTAATCCTTCATCACTTATTTATTAAAACATACCCTTTAAATTTTGTAAATCCCTCCCAAAACATTCTAAAATTTCACAAATACCCCATTAAACCCAAACAAAGCCCCAACTCCTTCTTTTATCGTTCCTCCATTTATTATAACAATAACAGGTGTTGCATTGCATGCTGTTGCGATTCAAGTGACGCAGAGAGTGAAGTGAACAACAACGGTGGCGCAACGTGATAGGTATGCATTATGTCTTCGCCTTCCACTGCAAATCCTTCAGTGTTTCAGGGCGTGTGTTTGTCGGCACCTTGCTGTGGTTGGAACCTGCTTCCCAAGTGGGGTTCATTCGTTGATTCCAATGAAGTGCGAGGCATTGAGCCTAATTGATTGTTGACACCCAAAAACAAACAAAAAACAAAAACAAGTGTAAAAGCTGGGGGCCTTCCGTTTGTTTTTCGGAAGGATTTCCTAGTTTTCGCTTCCTCCTACAAATGGAAAAATTTTAAGGCTCCTCTGAATAATGAAGTATTTGTGAAATTTTAGAATATTTTAGAAAATTTTAAGAATCTCTGGTTTTAGGGCTTGTTTGGGTTTAATGGGGCACTTGTGAAATTTTAGAATATTTTGGGGGAGAGATTTGCAAAAGTTAAAGGGTGTGTTTTAATAAATAGGTGATGATTTGGATTAATGGATGCCACATAGGTTAATAATTTGCATGCACGTCATAAATTGACATATATTCTTTAGTGAGGGGACTTATGGTGTCCTATTTTTATAATTATGAGGACCTCAACATTAATTTTTTTTTGTTAAGGATAATTTGTCCATTCAAGAAATTGTAAGGAATTTGGAGATTATTCTAATATAAAATAGTATAAAACAGTAACAAAATATTTAAAAATCATTGTCACTTAATAAGAAATAGAGGGGTGGCCCGGCGGTCATTACATCAATGGTCAAGGGAATACCCTCACTATCCCAACATCTACTGTGTCTTTGCTTTCGGGACCCGCAATAGTTCAAAAGTAATCATCATGACTTAATAATATCAATTAACAGTCAGCAATTTTTCATCGATCTTCCTTTGCAGCACTGCTCTGCAGTCGCAACTTGCATAATGAATTGAATGGCGCAATTATGGATATGCCCGATTTTTAAGATTCTTCTTGCAATCACCGCAAACCTTAGTGCTAGCCTAATCGTGCGTTTGGATGGGGATAATATTCATAAGGATTTAAGATTTATTATGATAAAATATTTTATTTTGATATTTGTTTAAAAAAAATTATAGAATTTAAGAGATTTTAAAGAGAAATTTAATTTATTTAAAATAGATAATTTTAATTTCTACTTACAGAGAAGGAATTTTAAAAATCCATACATACACAAGTATACACTTTTATTATTTTAATAAGTCTTATTTTTATTATATTATATTACAATTTATTTATATTTATGAGATTTATATTTAATGTTATTTTTAATATATTTTATTGCATTTTAAATTTTTTTAATTCGTTCAGTTTATATTACATGATATTATATTATGTATCATTCCATTTTATTTATAAAATAAATAAATTTTATAATTCAAATTTAAAATATTTTGTGAATGAAATTTAAGATAATTTATAAAATATGAACTCATTATAATTGATTGTAGATTGGTTAAATTTTGATTATTAATAAAAAAACTTATTTTAAAAAAATATATTATATTTTTCAAATAAAATATGTTAAAATCAAAGTAATGTAATTATTTTATCCAAACAAAGTATTTTACAAATGAAAGAAATATAATTATCTATCTAAACAAAAAATTAAAAAATTGAAGGGAATATAATTAAACATTTTAATTTCTTAGCATTTTAAATGCCCTTATATTTTAAAAATACTTTATCCAAGGGAAAATTGTATAGTATACTTAAAATACTCCATCCAAGAGAAAGTTGCATAGTATTATCTGAAGGAAAATTGCATAGTATCCAAGGGAAATTAATTTTCTTCCATATAAAACCTCAAAATTAGAGAAAATTGCATTTTATTATCTGAATTATAGGTTTTATACATTTTATCCCATAATTTTAAATACATGCAAATTGATCTATTAACATTTTCTAATGTGTACTTTAGTCATTTGATTGAATTTTGGCTGATTTTTTTAGATAAGTAAAAGCTCCCAACTCAGGTACAGAAAAGCAAGAATGTACAAATGTGTCTAAGTGCAGTATTTACATCATTTTACCAAAAAACAAGCTCCCCCTACATACTTAATACACCCAGTACATACTTCCCTGTACCGAAAAACTCAGAATATGAATGAAATCCCACACTTCCCAAATATTTGAATATGCATCATGATGCCTTCGCAAATTTTTGCTAATTTTAATGAAAAATAGGTACACTATAACCTTTTAAATTTTTAGTTAGATAATAATCAATACCCTAAATTAATAATAAATAATATGTAATTTGATACTTTTAACTTTCTGAAATGTATACTATTTTTATTAATAATTAATTAAATTAATTTGTACCGTTAAGAAATGTTACGAAATTGATTTGTACGTTTCTAAAATTTTAGGATTAAATGTATATGGACCATAGTTTAGAATAATAAAATGCAATTCCCCACATTTTATTAAGAGACTCATGTCAATTCACTTAAAAAAAAAAGAAATATTCATTTCAATTACTTTACCATAAGTACGATAAATGTGACAAAATAATTAATAATAGATGAAAAAAACTAGACTCACCGGTAAATTTTTATACGGGCAAAATCTACTAATAATTTTATCTTCTTATTTATACATTATTCATCATGTGTTAAAATAACTTAAATAAGTATTTTAAAAAATTATGTTCAAATAACACTACTGTTGAAATAATGCCATCGTGGAGGCAGTTGCTTTGTCATTAGTTGCTTTAATTTGTCATTAGGTGAATATAACAAAATCTCGCAGACAAGTTCTCCCTTAATAGACAAATATTCTTCTTTTAGCATCATTGTCTTTTGAACAGCCAAAGGGGCCATCAATCTTTTCTTTATATATTAATCACAGGTATTTTCACATATTTAAGTCAGGTATGGGATTAAATATGTTTGATTTGCCTTAGATTTGTTTGTTTTAATAGTATACTTAAAAAATTTCAATCCTTTTTGTTTCAAATTAAAAATAATAATATTATGACACTTAAGTTTTATATATAATTAAAAAAATAAAAAATTAATTTTTTTAGAAGCCATTATTATTATTTAATTTTATTAAAAAGATAATAATTGATTTTTTTAATTTTAATTATTTTTTAAAAATTATTTAAATATATGAAAAATGATTTTTTGAGTTAAAAAAGTAATTTTTACCTGAAAAAATAACATCCAAACGCACCTTATTAGGTATTCTTTTGTTTGTCATTGGCTCTTTTCAAACGTTGATGATAACTGAGACTTTTTCTTCAATGTTAACTATTGTAATCGTAACTAATATTTTATGGGATACAAACGGCGCCATGGCCCTGCACTTCCACTGATAATATTGTCGATATGAACCTTATTTTATTTGGTTTCATACATGTATACTTTGTTGTCAATTCTAATCGAGTTGTTGAGATCCAGGGATATAGCACCGATTGTTGGGTTTAGGCATGGTGTTGTGCCCAACAACGATGTTCTAGACAAGATTAGAAAATTAGGATTATTTGAGAGTTTAGGGGAAAAGAGTTAGGGTTCTTCATGTTATTTTGGGTTAGAATTCATACCGATTTGGGGATAAAAAAAATGTTTATATATTTAAGAATGGAAAATTCTTACTGACCTGAGTATTATCATCGAACCGACTAAGTTGTTACTTTGTGATTGGATACAGTTTTTATCAAACGACCCATCATTTCTTGTAGAGGTTGTTTTATCCAATAAAAAATCCACATGTTTGTCGGTCTATCTCAACTCTGCCAGTTTTTCAAGCCATGTAGCAGTCCTCTCTAAAAATTAGGATGATAAAATAGATTTAATATTTGGAATCGAGAAGTTTTAAAAAAAAAAAATCTTAAAGAGGCTTTAGGGGAAAATTGTGATAAAAATTTTGAGGAGCTTAAATCTAAATTTTAAAGCATTGCCACATGATTCCCGATATAATTAGTTATTTACCACATATTTAGATATAAATGGATCATAAAGAAACTTTTATTTACTACGAATTTGGGTCAACCTGAACCGGTGGATTGACTATTGTGGCTGAGTATATATAAAAATGTAGTTAAATGTATTTTAAAGTGTGGCAATTGAATTTAATTATCATTTTTATATATACTCAGCCACACTTAACAAATGTGGCTAAAATTGTGGTACGGGGAAAATCATAATTTAGTGCCTTGGCCAAAATGTGGTGGGTTCAAATCTCGGGATAAACAATAAGGTTGGTTGGCGAGACCAAGGCTACAGTATATCAAGTGAAGTATGGTGTATGCATATGGTAAACATGGCTAAATGCATTTACAAAACGCTCGGTAGCTCCCAAATCTTGCTACGAACTCCAATACAAATAATCAATCCACATCATTTATATATTCCTGCATTATTTTTTATTTATTTCCAAAAAAAAAATTAATCACAGTGTAATTTCAGATTATGTACGTTAGATGGAAAAACTTGTGTCACATCTAGCACTGAAAGTGTGGCTAAATTTGCATATGTTTTGCAACACTTTATAAATGTAGCTAAATGATCCACTGGTGTGTGCTTTATCATACTTGCTTTACCATAGACAAAATCTGGTCAACGATATTATCATATTGTGTGTTCAAAGTTTCTTTCACAAGTAGAAGATTATATTGCTAGAAAGTTGTTGTGACTTTCATCAAGAAATTTAAATAAGTGAACTCTGGTCCATACTGTCTAGTGATAAAACCTAGTTATTCGACCAAAATTTGTGTTGTCTGCGGTCGTGTGAAGGGTCATTTATTCAAACAAGTGATGTCTTGATATATGTCAAGAATAATGTTTGCGCACTAATCAGTTTTTCTTTCTTTTTTCTGCAATAAAAATTTACATTGTGAGGAATGATTAACCCAATCCAAAATCAGAACATCCTCCAAATTTATAAGAACTTATACAGATATTGATATATCCCCTACAAATCTTCACAAGCTACTATTCACTCCAATTCATATCTTTACAACTTCTATTTTGTTATAGCTAATTTTAGCATATCTTTTAGGGTGTGTTTGGTTAAGAATAAAAAATGTAGAGAAAATTTTATGAATGAATTCCATTTATAATGTTAAACTAAAACTTATTTTTGAAAAGATTTCACTTAATTTTATCCTTAACCAATCACACTCTTCCATGCTCGTACAATTTTTACTTTGACATTTAAGTGATGTGAGTCTATGAAGTTGTGCACTAAGAATTATTATTTTTTGATTTTTAGGTCTTTAAGTGTTTATTTCATTTGATAATGGAAGTAACCATGTACAAGCAATTGCTAACCTCCACATATTTATATGGAGGATAGCAAGCTATGCATTTTTTTGGACCAAACATCCACTCTACTCTTCTATGAATCAATTTTAAATATTGGATATTTTTGTAATTTTGACTTATGTACATTAATTACTAGTTTTTCTCTCATCTCCTCCGTCCCGTAGTCCCTCCTTTATGACACTCAATCGTGATTCTAGCTTCTTTCCGATTTATGGTTGTTTCTTAGTGCGAGCAAAACCAAGACTGCCCTTAATAAAACGATTCGGATTCTCTCTCTCTCTCTCTCTCTCTCTCTCTCTCTCAGTTTATGCATGGGACGCTCACGATAGATGAACTATGGTGGTGCATTTTTCTGGTGTGAGCAGGTGGACTAGATAAACAGTGATGCAGTCCCATTTGCTTTTGGATGTCATTTTTACCTAATCATTTCATTTTTTGTTGTTTTTGGGTTAAACCTTTGCGTACTTACCAAAAACTTAAAAATGAGTCAGAATTAAAATGGGCATACCATTCGACCCAAAAAAAAAAAGAAAGAATATCATATAAGAGAGTGGCTATTATTACTCCTTTTTAATACTTTTTAATTTAATATTTATAAACTATCCTTATTTAAATATTGTGTTAAATTACTTTATATTGTTATTTTTATATTTCAAATTATATTTAGTAATTACACTAATTAATATGTCAATCTTGAGATTAAATAAGGAAGTGTTTTTACAAATTAAATAATATTTAGAAATCACATTGATAATCACACTAATTAATAGCTTTTAAGTCTATAGCATGCATTTATTTTATATTATTTTTCATTTGAATTTTATATAACTGTATATGTCACGTATATTTTTTCATTAGATTTTTTCCCGTAAAACTCTTATAATCATTAAACTCATCTAGCTATAGGCCATGCTAATATATAAGATATAAATTATAACTCAAAATATAGTTTTATGTATAAAATTTGTAAATCAGTGCGTAAAATTATAGTTCAATATAATGCAGGAATAAATTATATATTAATTCTTTTATTAAATAAAAATATTAATATGCTTTCTTCAAATTTTGATTTTTTATTTTATTATAAATTCTCTAAAGTTTTACTTTTTCTTATTTTAAATATAAATATGTTCAATTTATTTCTTCCACAATTAATAAATTTAAATATTTTCTATTTTTGTTGAAATTTATTTTATTGATAACTTTCGTCATTGAATTGTTCAATTTTAAACTTAATAAACCACAAAGTTACCTCTCAACTTGTGTATGTTAAAGGTGAAAGGAACATTGATTTTTTTCTTAATGCTAAAATTTTCAAGCACTCAAAATATATATTAAAGTTAGTCAAATTATATACTAAATATTAATTAGTGTAATTACTAAATACAATTTAAAATATAAAAGTAGCACTAGAAAATAATTTAACACAACATTTAATTAAGGGCATTTTAAGAATGTTAAACTAAATGTATTAAAAGGAAGGAGTGATAATAGATAAAAGGGAGTGACTATAGAAACGCAAACTTCATAACACTGTAGAAATTCATGAGAAAGCCGAAAGGATGATATTATTTAACTCACGAGAGATAACCATGTCTCCAAATCATGAAATTAGTTACCTTGATGATGGAAGCTCACAAAACATTAATTGAGTTTTAGATTCATATTTCTTTTTCAATATTTTGCAACACTATTCTAAGAGTTGGTATGAGATATTGAGATTTGTTAAAAAAAAATTTCAAACGAAATTAACAAATATTTTGCTACTCTATGGATGGTGAGGCTGCTTCCTCCGTCATTGTTTCTGCTAATGCTGGTGGAGTTTTGAGAGGGAAATGGAGGATAGAGAGGAAAGAGAGGTTAAATTATCAATTAATGTATATAACTTAAAATATAAAATAAAATGCCATAAATTAAAAGTTGATTCATAGAACGATAGAGTGGGCTTTTGGTCCAAATGAAAATGTGTAGGATGCTATTCTCAACATAAATGTGTGAAGGTTATCAACTATATATATATATATATATATATAGGACTAATTGTTTTTGGTCGAAGACTAAGTTTGAATGTGTTACTACTCTATATGAATGATGCTGCTCTATCTAAATGGATTCTTTCCAACAGGTTCATTAACTTTAAAAAAAAAATAACAAAGATTACATCACAAATGAGCATGATTTTATATAGGAAATATTTTTTGTTACAATAGATATAAGCAACTATAAGAGTTGAATAACATGTTTAATGACCAAATAATGAATTTATTAACTTTTAAGTTCTACTTTAATTTTTAAGGATGCGTACAAAATTTTTTATATTGTTATATTGAAATATTTTTATATGTTTAGGCAAAAAGTTTGAATGGTTAATAAGTAAAAAAGAATCTAATTTAAGTGTAAAATTCACCTATAAGTAAGAGTATATTTTTAAAACTTTTGATTATAAGCAAACATATGTACCCAAAAAAAATCATAAACAAAAACAAATTATTTTAGAAATTTAATGTTTTTGTCAAAATAACGATAAGTATAAGATATTATAAAATATATATATTATTTGATTTTCTTATAGTAATTTACATTATACAAAGGCAATTTTTTTTTTTTTGCAATCTAAACAAAACTTTAAAATTACTATATTCAAATATAAAATTAATTTCCAAATAATCAATTAGATATATATTTAATTATTAAAATAATTTACTCTCATAATTAATCCAAATATATTTTAATAGTATGGTGCTAGTTATTTGTTTTATAGTTTATATATATCACATACAGTAATCATGAGGTATGGCAGGTTAAGTTAACCTCTTTAATTAGGTGATTGGGGGTTTGATTTCACTAATAGAAATGAAGTGCATTCCGTAGTTAACCGTTTGCTTATTGTGAGAACTCTAAGTGAAGAGATTAATTACTACTTAACGGTGAATACCTGATTTCAATAATTAATATATATATATATATCATACACAATTAACCTTAATTTGATTATCGTAATCTAATTTATATAATAAACACTCTCACCCCCCCTCTAAAATTTTTGTCACTGTGTACAAGGACAAATCACAAAACTTACCTGATCCAAAGGAGTTATGGGCGTGGAAAGTCATCATGTTACTTCCCTTGGCTTACGCCAGCCCATGTTTGGAAAAATAAAAGCATTTTGGTAGCCCCAATTCAAGCCCTCTCTTGCGCTTCCATGTGTTACCTCTTCTTTGGCACTTTCAACTGCTTCCCTTCATTTCCCTAGTACTTTTTCCCCTTTGTCTGAAATCTCCTTTTTCGGTATCTGACTCTTGAACTATATATGTGTACGAATCTTTCTTCTTCGTCCTATCATGAGGACCAGCTCGGCCATTTTTCAGCAATGAAAAATGTGCAGTTGAATTAGTTCAAATGGTACGCTTCTATGGGATACACACCGCAATATTATTGAGGACCCGGCGGGTAGGTGTTCTGCATAATTGTTTCAAGACGAGGGACGTGGGTGGACCTAACCATTAGAGATCTCATTTTTTGGAATTTGTCTTTTCTAAATGCAGATGTGTTCTTCTCGGAGTGGAAATCACATGTCGTATCTTGCTATCAGTGTGCTCATCGGTGGTGAATTTGTCTTTTAAATGATAAAATGCATAATCCCTTAATAATAATAAAAGAAAATCAACATTGCAAATTAACATTGGAGTGCTTTGAGCTCTTTATGATTTTTTATCTATCGAACGCAAAAAAAAAAAAAAAATAATCAACATTACAAATTATCACACATGTAAGATTATACATGTTTTGTTATGTGCTATACTTTTCTCATCAATGATTAAATATTAAAATTGTGGACTTTACTTTTCAAATTTCACTTAACACTTTACAGTAGTCATTTGTTGTCCTGAAAAATCTCGTGTGCAACCATGTCTTGCACCATCTTCTGCACAATATATTATCTTAGGCGCTATTATTATATATATTATATAAACCATCGATGTGCCTGCCTTGTTGCTTGTCAGTGTGTCTTTCAATTGGGATTTAAGAGTAAAGATAAAGTGAGCAATTCATATAGTCGTGGGATAATAGTGATCGAAGAACCAAAATCATTGTTTGAGTGACTCAAAGTTGATAGGATATATAGTGGTTTGGTTGGTTGAATATGCCTTCCGTTGAAGCGGGAGGACATGATTAGAAGAATATACGTTGGGACCGAGACATCTTTGACTCTTTTTTTAGGGTTATGCAACTATAATCGATGGTTTTGTGTTTACTGTTTAGGAAAGTGAAAATAGGAAAAATTAAATTAACAAAATATTGAAATATAATTATGCGAAAAACTTATACTTTTATTTTCATTATCAGAAATGAATGCAAAGTTTTACCTGGAAAATTAAAGTAGCTCTTTTTTCGGATAGCCCAGGTCCAGGCCCATGAGGCATGGAGCCAAACTTGAGAATTAAAACACAGGCTACCAAACAAGGATCTGGCACTGGCCCATGGACATTCAATAACCAGACTCTTAAATCCATTACATGTCTAGCCCAAAAGAAAATCATTACATGGGTTCGTGTTTGGCCCAAAAATTCCTAAGCTCCAAAAAATAAATTCTTAGCTCATCCTGATTTAGTTTTTGTTGGGTATCCAACAAAAGAAAATTGTTTTGGTAGGATGGTTACCGGTTTGCAAGGGTCTCAGGCCATTTGGCACATAAGTTTATCCAGTGAATTAAGGTTGGCGCAACTGGATAGGATAAGACTGATAGTATAAGATTTGATAGGATAAGACTTGATAATATAAGGTTTGATAAGCTTTTAATACTATAGTATTTGGTGTAATACTATATAAGATATTATATTTTATATTTTATAATAATATTATTTATTTATAAATAATTTGAATATTTTAATTAAATATTAAATAAAATAAAATTTTTATTAATGATTTAAATATAATTTTTAAATATCATATTTATGTAAATATTTATTAATTTAATTTGATTTATTTTAAATATTATTAGTTATTTCAATATTTTATAATTATTTATTATTTCAATAAATAATATAAATATTAAATAACTCCTTTATATATTTTTAATTATAATTATTTTTATTTTAATTTTAAAATAATTATTAACTCAATATTTTTATTATTGATCCTTAATTTTATATATTACATATTATTTATTATTTATTTTAAATATGTATTTCTATTTAATATTTAATATTTTATTTTATTTAATATTTATTAATTATAATTACTTTTTAATTTTTGTTGTATATAGCTAGATTGATACCATATATTATTTGTTAAAAATATTTATTTATTATGAAATAATTTTATTTATAAATTTTTACTTATTATTATTTATTTAAGAATTATTTTATTTTAACAAAATATTAAAAAATAAAAGTAACCTTATACATTAAAAGCTAATTAGGCCTAATATGGCCTCCTGATATTGTATTAAGTTATACGACATTTTAACGTATAAGGGAGTTATGATGTATAAGCTTATACAATACGTTGTATATGTCAAACAACGTATAAAAGCATAACGTATAATATAACTGTATATTATCATGCCTAATATAGCATACCAAACGCACCCTTAAAGGTTTTTTTAACGGTGTTTTGGTTAAGAATTTAAAAATGAAACGTTGTGAGTTTGGTTTGTGAAATATTTTCTATTTTCATTTTTCATTTTTATATTTTGGAAAGGATTTTCATTTTTAGATTTTGAAAATAAAAAAATGCATTTAGTTTACAAAAGTAGATTTTATTTTCAGAAAGTGAAAATAATAAAAATATTTTGGTTTGTTCATTTTTAAAATGTAATTTTCAAAATCAAATTTAAGATAATAAAATTATATTTAGTATTAAATAATAAAAATTATGTATATTCAAAATAATTTAATTTTAATAAAATGTTAAAAATGTCTTAGAACGTTGTCATTAAGTATGTTTATACTATTTTTAAAAACATTTAAAGTAAAAATGAATAGTAAAGAGTAGAAAGAAAACTCTTTAGTCTAAGAAGCACGGACACGTGTAGACATGGACACCCGCACGGCACGTGTCTCTACGTAAATGCTCTACGTGTCCAATTAAAAAAATAGTTTTTCTAAGCTCAACACGCGCCTAACATGCCAGGACACGCTACATTCACTGTGGACACGTTGGACACCTGCGACATGCAAGTTAGTTTCTTTATTTTTTTTTAATTTTTAATACCAACATGAGCCCAAAACCTACTCTAGTGGTTTAGTTGGACTATCCTGTTGGTCATTTCATTTGAAAATTCTTCGGTTGATCATAAAAAACAAAAAGAAGAATTAATTAGATAAAAAAATTTATATAAACATGACCAAAAAAATATCATACAACAAAATAAAAAAAATTAGATATATATATGTTGTTCTTGTCCTATAATTTTTTGAGTTTAGTGTGTTTTCATATTTGTGTCCTTGTCATGTTCCATGTTCATATAGTGTCTATGCTTCATAACTTTTAGTATTTATCATCGCATACATGGCCATTTTAAATTAATTATTTATTAATTCATGTCATATTAAAAAAAATGCGTTTTGTGAGGAATTGGTTAGACTCTTGAAGCACGACACAGGACATGAAGACACACCAAACTCAAAAAATTCCAGGACAGACACGGCATATATATATATATATATATATATAATTTTTTATTTTGTTATATGATTTTTTTTTATCTTTTTTTGGTCTAGAATTTTTTTTTGTCGTGTTTGTATAATTTTTTTATCTAATTAATTTTTCTTTTTATTTTTTGTCATCAACTAAAAATTTTCAAAATGACCTAATTAGTTTTTTTGTATTTGATGCGTGTCAAAGCTAGACAATTTTTTTAATTGGACATGTATGGACATGTGTGGGTGTCGGTGTACGAAATATGTCCAACACACGGACACACCCGTGCTTCTTAGGTTAGTGGGTGAGATTTTATGAGGAAGAGAAAAATAGAGAGAGAGAGAGAGAGAGAGAGAGAGAGAGAGAGAGAGAGATAACATGCCAAAAGGCTGGAAGTCCATATTGGGTGTTTAGGGGAATGAATGAATGAGGAAGAAGGAAGAAGAGAAGGAGGATTTGAGGTGCGTGTGAGTGTATGGCTGATTGAGTGAGAAAAAAAATGAAAAAGAAGGAAGGGGATTAATTAGTTGGGTGGGGGAGCTTCGGTTCTGGTTGTGCTTCTCATAAAATCTCACCTACTACTAACACAAAGGAACAACAAAACCTCAAGTCATCATTGTCTTCTTCTTGGTGAGAGTGTTCTTGCTCTTCCTTGGAATCGGAAGAAAGGATCATGGAGAGGAGAAGGGCGCTTTTGCTTTGGCAACATGGTGAACAAAGATTCAGGTGGAATGCTCCAATCTATGTCTCACGGTGATTATGTGATAAAGACTAAAGAGGCACACCCACAGGGAAGAGAAGGAAGCAAGGCAGCATGCATTCCTTTAGCCTATCCAAGTAATAACAGGGGAAGAAAGATGATTTTAAATTGAAATGTCTTTAAAATTATGAATAGGCCACGTGTTTTCAACCTTTTCATGTTTCCAAAATTTTCAGGAAACGTTGAAAATAAGGATTCAACATTTTCAAATTTTCATCCATTTCAAAAATATTTCTGGAAAATGTTTTTAAAAAACTTTAACCAAACATGTTTTCACTCTTGTTTTTCATTTTTAGTGAAAATGAAAATAGAAAATGTGCAAACCAAATGCACTCTAAGTTTTTGTGTTTTCAACACATAACCTCCATTAAAAACTTTTGCAACTTGTTTTTTTCTCTGTAATTAGTCCTCTTAAGATATTATTAGTTAGAAAAACTCTTAAATTAAATTCTTTCTATATATTTGAAAATGATGTATAACTTAATCAAGTCTTAATGTCACTGTCATTACCTTAAAATAACTCGCAACAACCTCCACACATTCAACTCCATGATTTATGCATGGCAGATTGGGGCAATGATGATGATGCCAAACACCAGACGGGATGAGTTTTGTGCCTTTGTGGAGTATGAGGAGTTCAAACGCGTGGTGAAGAGGCCATTAGGGTTTGGGGGCTATGGAGGATGTGTTTAGGTGATAGACAGGCACAATGACAAGAAGCTCAGCCACTCCAACTTGAAGACTTGTGAGTCATATCATAAATGAAACACGAGTTTATTTTGTGATAGTTTATGCAAACTTCTTTATCAATTTTTTTCTTAGGGTGGTCTAGACATGTTTCATTTTGCCAATTGTCTTCTCGTTGAATGTCTATTCTACATATCGGTAATGATTTTTCCAATTGCATTTAAAGAACCCACTAGTTCCAAACATGGGCGTAACTGAGAGCGACGATACCATGCATCAACCATGAGTAGTTAAGAGTGTTGGAAATCAAGGGAGCTAGGAATGAGAATTGAGACGGGATTAAGGGCAAAAAAAAAAAACTAATTTGAACTAAAAGTAAATGTGCTCTGATGTTCTAAAATAAAACCTAAAGTGGGGTAGCATTTACAATGTGCCTATCAAAATAGGAACATTGAATGTTCCAAGTGTTGTTGGCCACTGATGAGAGAAGAGAAATAATCTAGTGGTAAATAAGTTATAAGAGAACTTTAATATGCTATCACACACGATGAGAGTTCTACTACTCCAAAAGTTAGCCAGTTAAAATTTTTAAAATAAAAAATATTTATTAAATGAAATTGTCAAAAGAAGCTTGACTAAGTCACTCCACCTATCTCCATCAACCCATGGCTCCCTGTATCCTGCTCATCCCCTAGTTGAAGCTATCAAAAGAATGTCATTTTTTTCAGTTCTTGTTTTTAAATGATCATATCCTACCAATATATTAAAACTACAAATATAGTAAAAGTTTAAATTATGGTTTTGTCTTGTTTATTTATTTCAAAACAATTGGTGGTGGTTAGGCGATGGCTTGATGAAGGTGTTCGAAATGGGTGAGGAGATTGCTGCTGCGATGGTTTGAGGTTGCGAGGAAGATGATGGATTGCGGTGGAAGGTGATTGAGATTCTGAAGTTTTGTTGGAGTTTGATGGATTGATGGGTTTCTCTTGGCCCCCTCTCTGCTCCCATCTCTTTATTTTTTTAATTTATTTTTTCTATAAACCTTTGTCAATGAGTTTGAACGGGTGTTTGGCTCTGTTTTGGATACTTGGAGAGGAAAATTTGATTTAAGCTAAGGGCTTAAATAGTCTTTAGAAATTATTAAAGGTAAAAAACAAAAAGAAAAAACCCGTTGCAACAGGTTATCTTGATGGCCCATTGAACGTTCCCATCTTTACGAGGAACATTGTAAACGCTTCCGTTATTGAGTGGCCCATTATGATTGGCCAAGTCTCCTTTCATCTCTTTTCCATCTTTTGCCAGTTGATCTCCTTCTTTGATTTGTGCAGCCATATATAGTAGCTTTGTCAAGGTCTTCTTTATTTTCCAATAAATTTCCATTTTAGCAAATCTTCTCATATGTTAGATGGTTTTCTCCACATCCTTTGGTTTTTTTCCTCTTCTTATCGAACGCATCTTTCATTTCTTTTGTAAGTTCTTTTTTCTCTTTTGCCCATACTTTTTTTGTTTTTTTTTCCATTCCTAAATCTCACCAATCATAATTAGAGCAACACTTGTGGTACATAAACCATGAAGTTTCATCCATCTACACAATGCCCAACTCCACCTGCCTGTACGTATCGATCCCTATTAGTTGAGCTGCTCAAGAATTAATCAATGAAAATCTTGCTATCAAAGTCCATATCTTACGGTAAAAATGATAGAGAATTTCAGTAGATTTACAATCCTTTGAAAAATGAGTTACGCATCAGAAAAAGGAAAAGAAACTTCCAAACCTGCACTCAACATATGCTCAAATATGTGGTATAAAAATTAGTCGGTGGTATAAAAATTTGACACTAATGATTTATTAGCAATATGGTCAGAAAGATTTACATATGGTTTTTATTGGTTTAGAAAGACATATGGCAATCATAGAGTACTAAGAGAAGTTCTATGAAAAGCCTTGAAGAAAAGGGAGTTCATATAACCTATATCCAAGTAATTCAAAATATGTATGATGGGATCACATTTAGCACAATCAAGATGGAGTAACGGAGGATTTCACTATGTGTATCGAACTACACTAAGGGTCAATCTTAAGTCTTTATCTTTTCACAATGGTTTTAGATGTACTTATCAAACATATTTAAGACCTGGTGTCTTGGTATATGTTGTTTAGACGATATAGTGCTAGTAGCGTAATCGAGAGAAAAAAACAAAAAGTTAGAGTTGTGAAGGGAAGCTATGGAGGTATATAGATTTTGTATAAGCAGAAGTAAGACAAAATATATAAAGTGTAAGTCTGGCAAGAGACACATATTCTAACTTTAAAGTGAAACTTGAGGATGATATCATATCACAAGTCACAAAATTTAAATATTTTGATTCTATTATGATGGAGAGATAGAGGGATCCAAGTGGAATGATTAAAGTGGAGAGGTGTTTCAATTTTATTTGTGATAAAAAAAGTACCAATAAAGTTTAAGAGTACATTCCACTGCACAACAATTCACTCGGCTTTGTTGAATGAGATTGAATGTTAGGCGATAAAAGTTCAACATGAAAATAAACTACCTGTGGTGGAAATGGGAATGATATGATGGATGAGAGGTCACATAAGACATGATAAAATAATGAATAAATGCATTGGAGAGAAAATTGGATGACGCCTATTATAGAGAAAATGATAATGTGATAGAATCTTGCTTCATATGATTTGGGTATATTTGGAGAGACAAAGATCCTAGTAAGGAGAGTGGATCAAATGAAGAATAGTACCATAAATAAAGATAGAGAGAAACCAATGAAAACTATAAGGAAAATAATCAAAAAAGATTTAAATGTTAGTGGATTTAATATGAATATAATATTTAATAGAGCTCTATAACATTAGTTGATCTATGTAATTGATCCCACTTAATGGGACCAAGGGTTAATTGTTGTTGTTGATTTAGTCACAATATATTTAAAAACTAAACCTATAAAAGGTATATTAACTGATTATACTATTTAAACTTTTTAATTTGAATAATTAATAAAAAAATTAACTATATTTCATTTTACTTATTTTTAAATTTAAAATTAGAACCTTACCCTTTTTATATTTTAAAGAAGAATGGTACTACTTAAAGAAATGCTTGAAAAAGACTTGATGCCAAGAAAATGTAGGTACATTTTATAAATTCATTCTTATTATTTAACTTTCTCTTAATTAATTGTCTCTTAATATTTTTTCACTTATTCTCTTTTTCTACTATTTAATATGGCAAATCTGAAAAAAAAATCAATTAATATTACAGTATAATTATCATACACTAAAAGTATAAAACATCATTACACTGTCAATTAATAGAAAGTTACCATACAATTCATTTTATAACCAACTTTACTTCAAGTTTTACAAAATTGCATATAATAGATGATTTGTCAATTGTTTATTGGCTAACAATATAAAATATGTAGATCCATTTTTTTTGTTAGGGGTAAAAATATTTTATATTATAAATTTTATTATCTAAATTTTAAATAGTTTAATTTTTATTATTGACTATGATTCAATCAAATCACCTATTGCATTATTTTTCAAGTAGTGGATGATGGGCTTAACTACTTTTCCGATATAATAATATATGATTAGATAACAATATAAAAAAATTTTACTTCAATGCACAGAGATTAAACTCTTTTTAAAAAATATTTGTTTATAAAAACGGATTTTGATGATGATTGTCCTAGGACACTTGTTAAAAAATCCAAAAAGGAAAGTTTAACATTAGAAATATAAGATTTTATATTTTTAAAGTATGAAGCCCATAAAAAAAGTTTTAAAAATGATCTCTTTTAGTATCCTTAAACACTGTCTAAAGGACATTTGTTAGCAAAACTCTATAAAAAATAAAATTTTAAAAATGAACAACTTATTTTAGAAGGCAGTAATAAAAGAATTTGTTATAGAAATTACGAACCACAAACTCTAAAGTTAACAATTCCTCATAAAATACAAAGAAGGTTGATCAAAATATGAAAGTCTCAAGATAAGGTTTAATTATTTCAGATGTTCACTCAATTTTTAATTAGGTTCTTATAGTTTAAAAATTTGTAATTAAATTTTTTTATTGTATAAAAATTTTCAATAAGGTCTTTATAATTTAAAAGTTTGTAATTAAGTTCTTATATTGTATAGAGATTTTCAATCAAGTTTTCATATCATATAAAATTTTTGAATCAAATCTCTACTCTTAAATTGTGTCAAATTTTGACTTGACTCCTCTAAAGTCTAAAGTAAGGAGGTTGATAAAGTGTAAAAGTATGGGGTTAACCAATATTGGATCATTTAGCAAGATTTATACATAATGTACACATGATGGAAGTTATTGATTCAATGGTGATTAAACCTTCATTTTATATTTTACTGACTTCTAACTATAAAGAAAACCAATCCTAGGGTAATTAGACTCTTTTGCTTCTATTTTTTCACTAAATTCTTATACATATAAAATGAGACTCAATTTTTGACTTCAATTTCAAATCATCATACTTAAACCATAAATAAACTATACCATAGAGAGATCCAGGTAAGATAATGTAATATAGTATTTGTAAATTGTATTCAATAGAAGCTATTTTATTTCATTCATATAACTATCTGATTTTTATTCTTCAATACAAATTGAGAATAATAATGAATTTATTCTACCCATTTCCTATAAAGCGTCCTACAAAGAAAGGCATATAGCCATAGCATTGAAAAGATTTTGTATCAAAGAATCGAAGAGTAGCTTGTAGACCACACAAAAAGGAATATTTCTTATTTGATCCGTATCCTAACATAAGAAGTCAAATGGGAGCTGTACCCAAAATAGCAATCCATAAAAAAGAAAAAAAAATTGACTCACTTAAGATGCGTTAAATAAAAAAAATTTAATTAAATTATAAAAACTTAATTACAAAATTTTAAATATCCTTGTATAAAATTATGGGACATTGATCATAAAATTTTAAAATTATAGAGACTTAATTGAAAATTTTTATATGATACAAAGACTTAATCACAAGTTGTTAAACTATAAGGAATTGATTAAGAATTTTTGTATAATATATTTTAAAAAAATTTAATTTTGATGTATTGACAGTGTAAAAGAATATTACATTCTCATCAAATCAAATATCTCCTTTTATATTACTTTTTAAGTAGTGCAATGAAAAATAATTATATTTGTTAATATATCATTATATAATTGAATGAGTTAGTGTATCCTTTTTACACTGCCAGTGTGTTCGAGTTAAATCTTTGGAAAAATATATGGAACTTTTGAGTAATTAAACTCCTTAAAAAGAGCTTTCAGCACCCAAAAAAAAAAAAAAAAAAAGAAAGACCCCTTAAAAACAAATAAATGATGTATTGCAGTTTAATTTCATCTTTTTAAGTTAAAACTTCATCATCCAGCCTGTAATAAAACAAATTCTACTGTTACGTGCAAAATCAAATTATCTTTTAAGGGAAAAAAAGAAAAGAAAAGAAAGAGATCTCATTCCCAAATTGCTGGAACCCTCACTTATACAGGACACGGATCCAAAGTACACTGCGCAATCAATCCCCGCCTCCATCCTTGACTATACCAAAACCTGTAACAGAACTCACAACACAACAATCCCTGCAAAAATCCACACTAATGAAACAAATCCTCTCTTAATCGTTTATGGCACAACAACCAAAAACTCAAACTCAAACTCAAACTCCACCCCACATAACCCCACCTTCAAAAGTTCCAATTTTTCACATACCCATTTTGATCCAAACCCTAATCACATAACTTTTTCCCCTTCTAATTTTTTCCCCTCAAAAAAAGGATAAAAAAGAAAGAATCCCCCAAAATCCATGGCCACGGACGCACCCGCCAAATTCCAGAACCCCGATTTCCGGCCGGACTTCCACCCGCCGGAGAATAATGTCGCCGTATCCTCCGCCGCGGCCCACGACGGGCTCCACTTCTGGCAGTTCATGATCGCGGGCTCCATCGCGGGCTGCGTCGAGCACATGGCCATGTTCCCCGTCGACACCGTCAAGACCCACATGCAAGCCCTCGGTTCCTGCCCAATTAAATCCGTAACGGTCCGTCAGGCCCTCCGTTCCATCCTCCAATCAGAAGGCCCATCGGCCCTCTACCGCGGCATCGGTGCCATGGGCCTCGGCGCGGGCCCGGCCCACGCCGTCTATTCTCCGTCTACGAGACCTGCAAGAAACGGTTCTCTAAGGGTAATCCCAACAATCATATCGCTCACGCCGCTTCGGGCGTTTTCGCAACGGTCTCGAGCGACGCCGTTTTCACCCCTATGGATATGGTTAAGCAGAGGCTGCAATTGAGTAATAGTGGATACAAGGGGGTTTGGGATTGCGTGAGGAGGGTTATGAGTGAGGAAGGGTTTGGGGCGTTTTATGCTTCGTATAGGACCACGGTTTTGATGAACGCGCCGTTCACGGCGGTGCATTCGCCACTTACGAGGCGGCGAAGCGCGGGCTGATGGAGGTGTCGCCGGAGAGCGTTGATGATGAGAGGTTGGTCGTTCATGCCACGGCGGGCGCTGCTGCCGGTGCTTTGGCTGCTGCCGTTACGACGCCGCTTGATGTTGTTAAGACTCAATTGCAGTGTCAGGTATATTTGGATTGCTCATGATTATTGCTATTTTCTCAAATTTGGCTTTTTTGAGGTTAATTTCTTTGCACCACAATGTAAAATAATATATGACTTTTACACTGTCATTGAATAGAAATTCAAGATGCACGTAACATTTGAAGTAGTGGGGTTAGAGTCAAACTTCTCTTGCAAATGTGGTAATATATGATTGGATGACCTCATAGTGCATCAAAATTGGACTAGCATTTTTCTTTTTTTGGTGTAATTGGGTTCTCTTTCTGGTTTGGATTGTTTATTTGTTGAATGTTGATATTTGGTTTAGTTTACTAGAGTCGGAATTGCTTAGTGCATACCTGTAAGGTTTAGCATATGAACGAGGATGATGATGGTTAGTTACACATAATACAGAAAAAAAGCACTCCGAGGCCTTTAATTTAACCAATTGCCTGATTTATTTAAGCGGTTAACAGCTTGCAATTACAGTTAACCACTTATTGAAATTTGGAATTTCTGAAAAAAGTACCTTTCAGGTTAATTGGTCATATATATAGGTATGCTGTTGGTTGATTACATTTGCCAACTGGTTAACTAACTACTGCTTCTGTGCAAGCAAAGTGGTTAGCCTAGCAGGTTTGATTGGTCTGATGATGGGTTAATTTTTTCCTGAGGTCTCTGGGGGTTTTTCAGGTTGGTGTAATTAACATTACTCTGTGAACCATGCAATCTTTCTAGAATCTGTGCCCAGTCCAGAACTGTGGGAAAAGGAGTGGATAACAATATTTTATCGAACTTGAATGTGTAATAATTTAGTTTCTTGAATGGGGGTTAGATGCCATATGCTTTCCCATCCTTTCTAGTTGTTTTGCCGAGAAATGGATGTTAAAATTGGTAGAAATTGTATGTTATCTATTCCTTTGATTCCACTCATGCAAATATCTAATAATCATTCTGGCTTATGTTGTGGTGACATTGGTTCCTTGAGCAAGTTCTATTTGCTTCTGCGAGGTTTCCATATGAAGCGATTCTATCACAGCTTTGAATGCTTACCTTAAATGAGAAACAGTTTGTTTAAAATGGGTAAAACTATACAAGACTTATGAAAACTTTAGAACAACTTCTCTAAAAAAATTGCTTTTTGACATAGTCCAATGGATCCTTGTAGCCAACTCCACTTGTTGGGTTAGGACTTGGTTGTTGTTAGTTGGGAGGTCATAGGACATGTGAGGGGATGGTTAAGGGCGGCCTGAGTGTGAGTATTGAGGCTCACTGGGATCAAACCTGGCCTTAGGTTCTTCACCCCATATGTGACACAATAGACTTTGAAAAATAGAGAAAGAAAGTTCAAAAGAGAACTAATCAAGGAAAAATGACAACCTATGGACAAGGAAAGTGGCTTATTTATTTTTCAGTACTAGTTAAGATGTGTGTGAAACTTCACTTAAATATATATGCATAAGAGAAAGGATGAAATGCAGGGTGTTTATCCTACTCTAAACTACCAAAAGTTTATCAGTTAAAGTTATCATCAACTAAACACCTTATTTGCTTTCTAGTAGATGTTTCATGCATGAAAGCATACATGTACGGATCAGACAATGTATTTTCCCAACTTCTGCACAGGTATGCTTGGCAAAATTAGAATTAATTGAAATTTAGTGCTGTTATAGGAAAATGAACCTTGGACCTCTACCCAAATTCCCATCCATCTGACCACTTGAACCTATGAAATTTAGTGCTTTAATCAGTCAAAATGAAGTTGAACTGGAGTTGAACTGGAGTGAAGCTGAAGATGATGGTACTACTGATTGATGAATGATGATAGTGTTCAGATTTGGTTTGTTCATTTTGACTCTTGTTGCTTTTTGGTTATTAGCTAAAAATGGGATGACTTCATTTTTATATTCTATAGAATGATATGTAGATTGGTGAGCTGACACTATCCTCGTGTGTATATCAGCATCCTTATAAATGTATATAATCCTCCCATTGCTTATATATTTTTACTTTGTGATATGGCGTTTGATCTAGTTGGTACTCTATTGGGAAATTGATTGTGCAGCAACTCTTATTATGCAAATGTTTGGTACCCTTTGGTGTAAAAATGATGGTAAATTAAAGGGGGAATTAGATGGCAATTTTTCGAAAGCCCTTATATTTCATTGATGGTGCAGGGTGTCTGCGGATGCGATAGGTTTAAAAGCGGTTCAATTAAAGATGTTATCAAAACAATAGTGAAAAAGGATGGATACAGAGGGCTGATGCGAGGATGGATTCCAAGGATGCTCTTTCATGCTCCTGCAGCTGCTATCTGCTGGTCTACATATGAAGCTGGAAAGTCCTATTTCCAAGATCTCAATCAGCCAAAAGACATTGGCACTGTCACCTAGGTAACACTTGAGTTAGAACATTTTTCAGTTAAATTACAGATTATTCTCTCTTTCAACATTGAGGAGGTACTACAAACAGGGCCGTGAACTTGCAAACCTTTTTCTAGTCCGGAATTCTGAACGCCATACAATATGCTGAAGGAATCGGATTAACCTATGGATTGGGAGCCTATTTTGTTGTACACAATGTCAATTAGAATAATCATTTAATTTTTTTTTTTCTGGTTTAGATTTTTGCCAGTTTCATTCGGGCGGACACTATTCCATGAAACTACCTTTACATGAAATTTTGGTCCTAGGTGTCTTGAGAGTCTCATGTCAATGTAAGCCTTTAATGTTAAAGATTATTTAACAGCGGAATTTAAGGGGCTTCATTTCCTCTCTTTTATTATTTATTTGTTGGTATTTGTCTCCTCCACTTGTTGCTCAGTTGTTGAAATCATGAAATGCCGTATAGGCTGGGCTATTATGCTGATTATATATATTTTTCCATAGTCTTTCATATACATCCTATATTATATGCACTCTATATAATTAAGTTTATGATGATATATTTGTATGACTGTTGTGATGACCTATTCTTTTATGTATTAAGATGTCCCTAGAGCAGGGTTCTAAGGCAATATGCTATCAGAGTAGCTGTAGAATATCAATGGAATGGAATTTATGAATTTAATAAATTTATGGAATTTAATAATTTTTTTTAATTTTTAAATATTCTAACTATATAATATTTAATTTAAAAATTAAATCAATTCTGAATTTAGTCCCTTGCAAACATTGCTAGGTAAAATGTTTAAAGGATATTCTACATGTTTATGTTCACTTCTTTAATACTAGTTTATACAAGAGAAAATGAGATAAAAGAAAATAGAAAAAAGAAAAGAAAAGATGAAGAGATTAATACCTATTTGAATCTATACTATTAATATTCAAGAATCATTAATAGGAAACTTATGCCACTTGACAATTTCTAAAGCATGCTATAATTCAAAATTTTGAAATTTTTACTACAAAAGAAAACTATTCTAACGTATGATATATAACTACTTATAGATGGTTATCCAAACAAGATTATGGTGCAACATCTCACTTCTCAATTGCAAACAAAGAACAACACTGCCTCTCATTGCATTTCATGTGAATTTTCCAAGAGTCACAAGATGCCATTCAACAAATCTTCTATTTGTGTACTAGGCCTCTTGAAATCGTTTACACTGATGTATGAGGCCCTGCTGTTGTTAGGTCTTTAGATGGTTTTCAGTATTATTTAATTTCAGCTGATCATTATTCCAAGTACATTTGGTTTCCAATCACTTTTCACTGAAAAATCTTGGTGCACCTCAGTATTTTCTTGGTGTTGAATTACTCCCTCACAAGTCTAGATTGCTTCTCAATTGGCATAAATTCATCTACAACATTCTGGAAAGATTTGACACGGTGGGGGAGAAACCATCTCCCACTCGTTTGTCCTCCACATCCCAAATACAATTGCACAATGGCACACCACATACTGATGCAACTTAGTATTGCAAAATCATTGGGGCTCTTCAATATCTCAACATGACTCGGCCATACTTTTGCAATCAACAAACTATCCCAATTTATGCATCAGCCAACCACAATTCATTTACAACATCTAAAAAGGCTCTTGCGGTATCTCAAGTTAACTATCAATCATGGCTTGCTGCTGCAAAAATGATCTTCTTGTCATTTAGTGACTTGTCAAATGCTGATTGGGGTGGGAACATGGATGATTGCACTTCTACATCGACTTTCATTTCTTTTCTTGGTAGTAATCCTATCTCATGGTGCTCTAAAAAGCAAAGAACAGTTGCTCGCTCCTCTACTTAAGTTGAATATACATGTGTTGCTTCTGCCACTGTTGAGGTTATGTGGATTAAAAATCTTCTTTCAAAATTAAATGTTCCATTATCCACTACACCTATATTTACTATGTGATAATATTTGAGCAACTTATTATGTGCCAATCCTACTAATCATTCGAGAATGAAACATATAGCGCTTTTTATCATTTTGTCCATGAACAAGTCCAAGGTGGTCACATTATGGTCCCTCATGTATCCACAAAAGATCAAGTTGCCGATCTGCTCACTATGCCTCTTCCACCGTCAAAGTTTGAAGATCTTCGATTCAAGACGAAAGTAACTGATGGTAACTCCATCTTGAGGGGGCATAATAGGATTATTGCAAATCAATTCAAATAAAATTGAATCAGTCCACATCAGAAGATGCAATCCCGAAATTGAAGCAACTGGTGCAATCCTGAATTTGAAGCAATTGATGTATTCGTATTAGTTGAACTTCCCTTTAGCTACAAGTATATAGTTTGAACTTTTGAATTGTTGTTGCTATCAGTTCCTACATTTTAGGACCTGCCTTCTCTATATATGTAATCAATATCAGGAAATCAATAATCAATCCATCATTCAATTACTTTTCTTATACTATGGTGGTGGAGGAGGTGATTTGACCAATCTACCACTGGTGGCAATGATAGTGGTGGTAGAAGTTGTGAAAATGGAGGGCGCGAAAGGGAGAAAGGTGAATGATTGAAATGGAAAATTGAAAATTTAGAAAGGCCAGTTTAATAATTTGTGGTGGATCAAGAGATGATCCAAATCATATCTGAGCCATGATATTCCACCTTGTATGAGATAGAGAAAACACATGAAGACAGGAAATAACTCAAGAGAATAAAAGGAAAGCCTTGGGAACATTCGCGTCAATCTAACATTCAAATAGAGATATTAATATACAAAACCCCCTTTTTCAAATACAACAATTTATGATTGCAATATTTCTTTCTTTTTTTTCTTTTTGTATTTTGTCACGTTCCTTTTAACCCTTGAATGTGCTACGCTTCCATTGTATGTTTTATTCTCTATTCGCCACTTAGAGTAGATAATGTGAGAGTTTTATGTCATCACATGAGATTGTTTACTGTTTAGATCATTATATGTAAAGTTCTGCACCCACAATTAATCATTTTATTTTTTCTTTTTCCCTCTTTGGTTTTGAGTTTCGTTTTAGGTTATCACAACTTAAATCGGAATGTGCTAGTGATACAATATAATGGTAAATTTTAGTGGAATAATTCGCATGGGGTTTTAAGTCATGCCACCAATCGCAACCCTTAAAAATCTTAAAAATTGAATCAAACATTTTAGATCAATTCAAACTCAAATTCATATTTACATTTTAATATTCTATAAAATAATCTTATAAATAATTTACCTATTTCTGCACACACATAAATGCAATAGATCGGAGTGAACCATTTTATTTGGATGACAACGAGAACGATACCCAAACAATTGTGTAAGAGAATGAAAAATTAGTTCTTTCCTATGAAAAATATTCACATAAATAGTCCAAGAAGGCCTAAAACTGCATCACTAAAATGATGTGATACAAAAGCCTTTTGAAATGCCAAAATTGAAGTGCTGTTCTCTAGTCTTCACAAGTTATATAGATGAAGCGAACAAGTGAATAGAAGAGGTCAATGGGGTTTTGAATACATTTGCCAATGTTGGTGTTCAATAGCTGGATGCCTGTACTTTCCTGCAAAAATAAAGCAGTGACAATTTTCATGGTTCAATTCTTCTTTTTTCATTTTTTTATTATGTTCCTTTCTTTTTTCAGAATATTGCAAACTTTGACAAGTAATGATAATATAGTCTAGGTTCACGTAAAATAAAGCATAATTTAAAGTTTAAAATATATAAATATTATAATAGCATTCGTTGAAATTGTGCCACGTGTAGAATTCACCATAACTCAAGTCTATATTAACATTTCCTACTTCAGCAGGTATGAAATCATTTTTAGGCCATTGTGCTTTTTACCAGATCATGGGAGATATAAATTAAGGTGGGGGGCACCCCTTTTTGGGTGGTACGATTCAACTTGCATATGATGCAACACCAAGGTGTACTGTCATTGAATAGAAATCACTTCCAAATTTTCCATTGAGTTTGTAAAATAATCAATGGACAAGTAACTTGTAATTCAATATACCTAGTAAATCATTTGTTTGTCTCTTAAGTATAGGCAGCAGCCTCAAGTTCACTGTATCTGTCTCTTTTGCTCCTTATAACTCTTGCTTTATTGTCTATAATTTCTAGAACCTGGAAAAATTTGAGGTCAACCATAAATCTCAAGAACTGCATCTACTTAATCAGGATTTGAAAGAAACAGCTACTAAGAGAGTAACAAATTTGCATGATTAACCCATCTACCTAATTTACCAGATGGTACCCATAGTCCCATACCAATTTGTTGTTATTAACAATATCACTCAATCATGAAACGAACATTATAAATTGAATTGACTTAATTTACATTGTTTATAAGCTAAAAATTTGAGCTACTTCTGTAGGAAAGTTCAAGTTTTTCATGCATATAAGTCCAAGGAATTTTGTTACCTCTGGTCTTGAATTAAGAACTCCACTGGACATTCCAACGTCTACGCGCCATATGCTGCAATTGTATTTACTGTAGGAAGCAAAGAAGTGATTTCAATGAATAGAAGTAATTTGAGCACAATGCACTAAGAAGATCTAGATAAAGTATGAGGCTCTGTGAACTTGAGGCTATTTTTTACCATTCTTAAAGAGTAATCTTCCCTTACCAATTCACACCAATAGTTTGAGGAGTATGCCCAACCACCATTGCCTTGGCACCAATTGCTTGCAGTGTCTCCTCAAGAATGGAATACACCTGAAGATTGTATTGTTTAGTTTCAAACTATCAATCCAAGTCAGCTTAAGATACAATTCATTAATCTGCTAACTACTGATATAGAAATATTTGATGGAATAGTAGTAAGTGTCCATCACAGGTTAAGTCTGTTATCATTTTTTTCATAACCACAAGAAAATGTCCTCCAAAGATGGAATGAAGAAGCTAGTGTCCAGTCAAACTTGCATTTCTTGAGATAGCATATGGACATATTTGCAGGAATAAAATTAATTTTGCGACTTCTTCGTTGCACTTTGTGGAGACTCATGTTCTCTAAGCAATACCAGTTCAAGTCCAGTCAGTTCTTAACTTCATCAGTTAATTTTTGTTTTTTGCTTCCTTTATCTTTTTTGTTGCATTTATCTCTGTTGTGTCACACTAAGTCACATGTTTCTTAGATTAGACATAGTTGTAGTAGTGTTTTGTGCTTTTATTTTTAACTCTTGGGAGGAATACATTTTGTTGGCTAATCTTTTTACTATATGTTAAGATCCATGACAAAGCAGGAAAAAAATAATCAGATAATAGAGGAGAGAAAATAGTAAGATGCCATTTTACTATTTTCTATCACTATCATCTGATTATTCTTCTCAGCTCTGCCATGATGGATCTTAACACTATAGAAGTGCATTTGTGTCAACAGAATTCCCAAGTTCTTTGGCCTTATAGCATGGACTGAAGAAGAAAGCAAACATAGATCCAATGTAACATAAAAATGAAATGAAATACATAAATATGTGAAGCGGCCATTAGAAAAGAAAAAGGAGAATTAAACTTACACACCACGAAATCTTTACAATTTCAGAAGGGAGGTGGTTGGGGGAATGGTTAACATGTTTCTATTTACTACACATAAGATCTTCCTATTTATTAGAGAAAACTATCACAATTTCATCAGCATAATTACCTGGTTATCCTGATAATCCACCAAATCCGGTGCATCCCTTGAGTATAAACGATTCCAAACAACACTGTCATAGCCCCTGGTGGCAATGAAAGGAATTTTGGGAGTACTGTCATTCTCTCTCAGACCTCTCATCCACTCGGACACTTCTTTGTTCATCCTCTCTAAGCCATATTCAACTAGAAAATGACAGAAAATATTATCAGGCATTTGGAATTTAAGGTTGGACAAATTTGAAACAGGAACCAATACCATTGTAATTACTATTCAAGTATGACTTCAAGTGCAAGTTAAACAATTTCAAGATGCCATGAAACAATTACCATGGTGAGGAAGAAGGCCACCATGACAAAAGACCCAGTCATTGACCTTAAGTACAACAGCATGCCTTGCAAGCTCGCGTGCCAGCAGCCCACCAGGCCTAAAGAGGATTGATCTAGCAATGACTCCCTTTTGCCTCTGTCCTAATGATTGAAAAAGTTCATCAAAAAACAACAGTAGAATTTCATATTACAATAACATAGAGCTTCATTTCTGAAATAACAAAAATTATATACCACTGATAAAAGGATGAATGATGTCTATGTAATCATTTACATTTCCCTGTAATAACTGGGAAGGGAATAAGAATAAGCACTAATGTTAGGATTTGCAATTCTTTTTCTACTATCTTGACATAATGATTGGGGATTTGGGGATATAATCTTTTTTCTAATTACTTATCTTATTATCACGCTGTAGATTTGAATGGGAATAAAAGAGTACAAATAACAATTACTAAAAGCAATTTCAACGGGGAATTTGTGCTTAATGAGGATTAAAAAAAAAATGCAGTGACTTAAACAATTTGAAGTACATATTAAAGAGAAGTGAGATAGAAATTTATGATACCTTCACTAAACTCCAAGGACCCCAATAATTACTGGACATTTTTCGATCTTCTTTCCACCTTTCAGAGACATCAACCCAACCAGTAAAAGTTTCTTCCCAGTCATCTTCCAAACCATTGACATATTCCAAGAAATCATTACACTCATCAAATCCCGCAGATTCCACATATCTGAAATCGCCTTCACATTCATCGTCTCATGGTTTCCATTTACCTAGATGAAGCACATCCAATTATGGAAAAATTCTTCAACAAAAATGTATCTATAAGAATATAATGAACCAGATTCTTCATACCTTACAAATAACTCCTTCTTGATACTTAATGAAGACAGATATTTTATAACAATGACAAGGGAAACTACACTATGATATATAGCCATATAGGGAATTGCCATTTCCTTGGAGGCTTTGTCTTAAACATTCAGTTACTAAAGATAATAACTCTAGTGCCTTATAAGTTTGTATAACAGTTACCAAAGCCATTCTAATTTTCAAAGCTACAAAAGGCAAACCTGAAACACAGCTCCACCTTTTCCTTTGCTTGTTTATCCAATGATCGCAGCAAGGACATGATAGCAATTTCATCTTCACCTCGATCTAGTATATCTCCAACTTGAACCAACACCTAGTACAGGGAGGAAAAACAAATTGTCATATGTTAAAATGATAACTCTCTAAACAATACTGATAATTCTTTTTTTTCCCCTACCACAAGTGTAGATAGTGTATGATTAGATGACAGTAAAACACAATAAATTGAGTCCTTTTCAACAACTTTAGTACATTAAATAGTATATACAATAGAGACTACTGATTCCAATCAAAATTAAAAGCTATCCGTTTAGGAAAACAGGAATCATACAGTTTCTCCACCAGTCCATAAGTCTTGACCATCAGAGCTCAATACACCAGCCATTTCCAGTGCAGATCTAGCTTGCTTAAGGTCTCCATGTAGATCTCCAACTATACAAGAAAATCAGCAATCAGCATCAATCAGACATAAATAAGACAGAGAGCATGCAATAAAGATCAAAACTATGTCAGAAACTGCTTAGCAAGAACAACATCACAGATAGAGAATTAGATCACTGGAAAACATCCCACCACAGAAAATCTTCACTATTTTGAAAATTCATACAGAGTCCCACAATCCTATCTTATCAAAAGAACGTAAATAAATTATGTAAATAATTACTCATATAGGCTACAAAATCACTAGAAACAGTTAGTAATAAAGAAGTGCATTTCTTGTGGTATTTGGATTCTATCACAAACTACTAGAGAGTAGAGGCTGATGCACTATCACTCTAAAAGCTTAAGCTATTTGCTAGAGTCACATAAATAGTTTTATATCTAATGCGTCCCTTCATGCAAGAGACTCTTTTGCGCTTGAATTGTGAACAAGTTAAAAGAATGGGGGACAATAAGAATTGAACTCTGGACTAATTAGTTATCGAAACTCTAATACTATATCATTAATTAACCATTTTTCCCAAAAGCTTAATGCGTTGGGTAAATACACATGAATGATTTTATATTTAATAGTTAAGAAATATGTGCTTGACATCACATGATAAAGATTCTGAAAGCAAGGCTGACATAAAATATTTCCATATCAATTTGTAAGAGGTCAACAACATTTCAGTTCAACTTCAACCAGAAAAATTATTAATTTGCATTTACAAGATAGAAAAAAAAAAATCACGGGGAAGACAGCAAAGAATATGATCCACATTTGGTTCATGCCAATAAATATTAGTCCAAGCATTCAGCCAATACACACCAAATTTGAGTATGCCTACTGCCTATGGTAAAACATAAATATTCCATAATAATCCTTTGAAGCTCTTTCATTAAGGGGAAATATATTTACAAAAAAAAAAAAAAACAACAACAACAAACTAGGCCTTTCCTAATGAAAAGATGAAAACAAAGGAATATATACTGATGCAACAAAAACAAACCAGCCAGAATTCTGCGACCAGGAGCAGAAACAAAAGTTGGGGGGTCTCCCCTGACAACTATGGGCTTCAAGGCACGTGCTGTGCTATGATTATTGTTGGTATCAAGAACCAAAGAAGAAGAAAGAGAGGTTTCAGTGAGCTTGGGAGAGTGAGAAGCTGGTGGCAATGGCAATGAGTTTAGACAGAGTGATGCCATGGGTTGAGAAAGACCATCTGCTATATGCTATGTTCCAATTACTGTGAGTGAATATAAATAAATAAAAGCATGAATGGGAGACAGTGTTTTATGGTATGACACGAAACACACAAAAAACTGAACTCCACAATACTGAAACTTCCTCAGCCAAGCGTTTGGTATCCTTGTCTGTTTCCTAGGCCCCTGTGGATGAGAACTACGAAGATAGCATTTTCATGTGTTTCTACATTATTATGGTAGATTCGTTACATTACTTACTTTTAAATTTTAAATTTATTTGGATTGGATAATAAAAGGTAAAAATTGTAATTTAGAGTTACTCAAAAATTGTAATTTAGATAATTGCTTGATTATTACTTTATTTTATTTGAAGAAAACAACAATCAGCATGAATGCAGAATTGTCAACTTAATTTTGAATTGTAATCTTCTGCTTTGTAAACAATAATAAATCATATAAGTCGTGCTTAAATCGCGGTTGGAATGTTTTTTTAAAAAATGAAATAAGATTTCTCTTGGATTAATAAAAATGGTTTTTTTTTTTTACTTGATTTGAGTTCACTTGATTTGATTAAGTAATTAAGTTTATGTGTAAAATTTGTCATCAAAATCAAACTAATTCTGATCATATCTTATTGAACTTGATAAGATTTGCAAAACTTACAAACTCTCAAATATATATTTTTGTTGTTTTAAAGAAAATTCAAACACGATCTATTACTTACAGTTGCTGGTGGCTTTTTCTTTTCTTCTTTATCGTTATGTACCCAAAAAAAAAAAATCACAGTAATTGGCTGTTTAGGAGTAAAATGTAGTTCATACTTGTTGTGCTTAAATCGCGGTTGGACCGTTTTAAAATATGAAATAAGACTTTGTTGAATTATAATATATCTTTTACTTGATTTGAGTTAATTTAATTTGATTTAGAAATTAAGTTTTAAGAGTAAAACTAGAGACATTGCCGTGCGTTGCACGGATTTATTAATTTTTTTGTTATAATAACTTTTAATAAAAATTAAAATAATTGTGATTGTATTAAAAATTAAATATAGTAAGAATTTATTTAATTTTATTTTGTCTAATTGTTTTTTACAATAAGGCCTTTGGGATATGCTTATTAAAATACTTAATTTGATAAATGAGTACGTTTGAACATTATTTTATGTTTATACAAAAAAGTATAAAATCATAAAATAAACACTTATTTTGAGGAGTTGGTAGCTATTGGTTTTTAAATTTAGACAAAAGCAATGAAAGAGGTAAAAGTGTAACATAAAAAATAGAATTAATTAATTCCGCATCCAAAATATTATTGACATATTTCTAAAATAAAAAGGATTCATTTGGCTCCCCTTTAAAATCATATCAAGCTCTGAGCATAAAAAAATAGATCATTGTAACATTTAATATTGGTATATATTAAAAAATATATAAATGTAAGATAATTTGTAAGTGTATAAATATATATAAGTTGGCTTGCTTTATTCTATGAAATTAAGACAACTTTTATTAAATTTTAATAACCAGCAAAAAAAATGTTTTTAAATAATTATATATTTAAGTAAGTTATTTTTCAATTTAATAAACAAATAACATAAAATAAGTATGATTTTTTAAAAGTTTTATCATATAAAAAATACTTTTTATCCAACTACATTTATTAAGAAATAATTTTTCATACCCTCAACTGTAATTTTATATGTAAAAATATTTTTATATATGTCACATATATTTTTTGGTTAATTTTTTAATAGTTTAATTTTGATATCCTGATAGTGTAAAATATTTTACATCATCCAATTAACATATTTTATTTAGATAATTTTTTAAATAGTGAGTGTAAAAGTCAACTATCATCACTTATATATGTGACAATACATGATTAAATAATATTGTAAATTTTTTTTATGCACTTGGCAATTAAATCCTTATTTAAAAGCTTTGGTAATTATATCCAAATATCTATTCTATTATTATAATATTTGAGAGTCATTTCAAGGAAACTATGACATGTGTCTTTCATATAGAATTTTAGGATATACGTGTCATTCATATAGTGCTTTAGGACCCACTTTTCTCAACATGTATGTTTAGAGATTTTTTAACTAAATTTACAATTAATTATTAATACAACAATCAAATGTTATAATAAAATCAAACATTATAATCATTAAAGAAGATTACATGAATCTATAATAATAATATTTAAGACTCATTTGAGGAAACTTTTCCATATGTCACTTCTAGAGTAATTTAGGGCCACAACTTTCAAAGTTTTAATAATTAATAATTAATATTTTTTAAAAAAATCATAATCATAATTATTATATATCATTATAATATCATTCAAGATTATTAGCATTTAATAGTAAAATTACGTTGCAATGATTAATTTAGGAATTGCAAATTTCAAAACTTTAATAATTAATAATTTTAAAAAATAACTATAATTATTATATGTCATTAAAATATCATTAAAGATTGTAGTGCAATTTTACTATTATCAACATATAATACTATAATTGCACTACAATTATTAAATAATGAATTTTAAATTTTGAATTCAAAAATTTGTTTTAAACATATGTAAAAGACGAGCTAAAAAAAGTGTAGAGGATGATAAGAATAAAACATATGTGAATTTTATTTTTCTATTATAATGATATAAACATTTTTAGTGTATCATTAAAACATGTGTAAAGGACTAGCTAGAATACATTTGATTTAAATATCAAAATGACAAAAATTAACATTTGAAGGGTCAGCATAAATGAAAAAGAATAAATGGATTAACAAATCCACTCAAAATTTAAAAAATAAAAAGGTTCCAAGATAAATGATCCATTTAATATGATATCATAATTAATTGACAAAGTGCCACAATAAAAATGAATCTACATTAAATATATGTTTAAAAATAAAAATAAAATAAATTTTCTTAATTTTTATGAGATATCAATTATATTCATCAGACTTAATTAATAAATGCCAATCATAATAGTGTCATAATTAATTATATAGATCATCGATCATAAAAAATAAGGATCTTTTTCAATTTTTTTGTGTGCATAAATTAGTTTCAATTAGTTTTGGTATGTAATTTAAACTTTTACTTGCAAAAATCAATTTTAGATATATGAGCAAAAAACATAATTAATTATTAGATATAAATTATATCATCATCAATGATAAATAAGTAAATTTTTAAATTTTTTGTGCATAAAAAATTGATTAAATTATATTTAAGAAGAAATGACGATAAATACTCTCATTTTCTTAAAATTTATATTTTTCAAAAGATTATTTTAAAACCTTATTACAAAATATTTAGAAAAACATTACAAAAGTGTAAATTTTCAATTCCAAATCAAATTTTAAATTTCAAATTAAGTGAAATCAATGTTATTTTCATATTTTGAATTTTAATTTAATAGTCACAATTTAGATCTTCATATACTATAATCATATCATATAATAATTATAATACAATTAAAAATCTATTCTAGGTAAAACTTTGCCACATAGCAAATTTTCTTTCAACAATAATTTAATATGTGAAAAAATTTTCTAAAAAAAAAATCTAAACATTCGTATCCTATATATATATTGTACATATATCATTTATGCACATTTAAGTTAATTTATTATAATATTTAATCAAATCATTTTATTATGACATAATATTATCATAATTAATAAATATAATAAATTTACACATAAAAAGATCAAGCAATCACAATCTAATAATTAATCATTATCAAATTAAATTTAAATTATATATATTTATTTATTTATTTATATATGTTGATAGATAATTACAAACAATGCCTATTATATATATGGAAACAGTAGTATATTTGAAATTCAAATAGTTGCCTATTACCACACTACAATTTTATTATTGTTAATTATTATTGATGAGAGAATTATGTTGATTTAATTGAAATTTGTTTCCTTTCAATTGTAATTTTTTTCACATTTTTTATTTTAGATGCCTATATAACAAATAGTTCATCCTATTTTTGTAACTTCCTTCACTAACTATACTACTTCCTATTTTTATTGTGTCTTCATTTAGAAAATAGTGGCAACAAGGTGGTTTCGTAAATGGTAGTAGAGAGGTCTGTCTCAAGTTCTTCATTTTTTTAATTAATTTAATAGTTTTTCTTTATGGTTTTTTTTTTAGAATATTTTACCCCTAAATTGGGATGTTTTTATCATCTTCTAAGGTGTACTCTAGAATTTCTAATTATTGTTCTCAGTTATTAAAAAGAAAAAACTTTTATTGCCTTGAATCCGCTACAATGTAATTGCATTAAGATGATTTATACTTTTATGAAAATATTGTGCCCATTGTTTTGAAATGATTCGCTTAATGAGAGCCCTAAGTCGTAATCTCCCATGTTATGACCAACTTGGTTGACGATAACCACCTTCTCATGAGAAAGTTTATGGACATGTTGTTAAGACATATTGCAAGCAAAACAAGGTGCTATGCAGGTTGAGGGGTTGTGCTGTGGCAATACGTATTGCTTGGACATTAACTCTTGCTTTTTGAGTACTAAAATATAAAATATGACAATCATAATTAAAAATTGGAAATCAATTAAGATATACCTATGCTATCAAGTGCTTGCTCAAATTATTAATCGTAAATTTTACACTATCAAATAATAATATTAATTAGAAATCAATATTTGTGTTAGTTTTTTTTCCTTTATATTTAATTTTAATCTTCACATTCTTATTAATCCTTTTTAACGTCTTAGTGTTATTTGTTTTCAAGTCTTAATGGTTGTTGTAATATACCAGTACCATGTTGCATAGATAAATTCTATAAAAGAGCCATTGTGTTTTCATGTTAGGATTATTTGATAGTGACATATTCTTAACTTTGAAAATTCAAAGCTTCCATATTGAAGTAGTTTTGATTGACGAATATGTAAGTATCACATTTTTTTTGTTCATTTCTATTATATCTATGTATTTATTAATCTATATCACTTTGAAAGGAGGAAATATTCATGCCCCAATCAAAAAATGACATTGATTTTTAAATTTTTCAATAAGCTAGAAGATGAGGAATATCAAATGTCCAATTTTGGTATTGCTTTAAATAATAGTGATTTTAAGATTACCAAACATCAATACCAGCTTGATTTTAAGCATCAAACTCTACTAGAAAGCTCAAAACATCAAAAAGTTCATATTTAAATATAAAAAATAAAATAAAATTTCATAATTATTGTGAGATATCAATTATATTCATTTGATTTAATTGATAAATATCAATCATAATAATCATAATTAATTATTAGATATCAATCATATCAATCATCGATGATAAATTAGTATTTTTTAATTTTTTTTGTCATAAATCAATTTCAATTATTTTTGGTATTTAATTTAATCTTTTTTTGTACAAAAATAAGTTTTTTTATATATCATCACAATCATAAATCAGTTTTTTTCTTCTGCCTAAAAAATTGACTAAACAATTTTTAAGAACCAATAAATGCTCTGCGTTTTCTTGAAACTTATACTTTTAAAAAATTTATTTTTAAAAACTAACTACAAAATTGTCACAATAAATTACAATATTTAAATTTTCAATTCAAAATCAAATATTAAAATACTAATTAAGTGCATTCAATTTTATTTTCATATTCTAAATATTTTAAATTTAATATATATTTCTAGATATTATAAATAACATATGTTCCTTTTCAATTCGAATAGCTACATGGTTGAATATAACGAAGAGGGAGATGAAATTAAATCATTAACTAAAAGGGGTAAGAGAAAAAATGGGGTTAATTTTTTTCTTCAATTGTTTGATCATCATTTAAAAATAGAAAATAGTTGCATTTTATTATTATCTGTAAATATTGATTATCAACTATTTATGAATTATTCATAAATTAAATTTATCTATTTAGATTAAATTTATTTATAATTTAAGATTTTTAGAAAATATTAGTGAACTGTACAAGTAAAAAAAATTATTAAGAGAATATTATGAATATACTTTACTTTGGTTTATAAATCTAATATTTAATATTAGTATATTAAAGAACATACAACAAAAGAAAAAGCACATAATTTTTATTTTAATTATTGAATTTCTATTAAATTTTGTACAAGTATATTATAAATAAATTTTATTTGTATATTTTGTGCAGATTTTCTTCAATTTGAATTTGTTAAACCACTATTAGGAGTCAAATTGAGGGATAGAAAGGGACATACAATTTTTTTTAATTAGTTAATCCTTAATTTTTAAAAAATAGAAAATAAATAATAAATAATACTTTCAAGTTGATTCTAATTAACTATGTTGTGTATAAAATGATATAATAATATAAAAATTTTTGTTTAAAATTATTGTTATATGATTCTTATTATTTAAATATAAAATTTTTAAACATTTATGAAAAATATTACATTTTCCATAGATTTTAAAATATTTGTATATATTAATTTAATATGAAATAAGTCTCGTGCATTATGTGGGTAAAAAACTATAACTTTTTTTTTAAAAAAAGGACTATGCCATTTTTCAGGATAGAACATTGCTCGCACCTACCCTTGAGGTAGTTGAAATGATCAATGAATTTAATTATTCTTTCTCATATTCTTGAGAAAATGAAGTATTTGAGTTTTAATTCATATTGCATAGCATATGAAGATTTCAACAATGAGGCAGATTAGATAAGCTGGTTTTTAACTAGATAGTGTTTTAACATTCCAAATCATAAATTAGTTTTGAAGAAGGAGTCCCAATTATGATGTTAAGAAACATGATCAATTTTCTGGATTGTGTAATGAAACATGGTTAATAGTTGAAAGTTTGGGAAATAATGTCATTGAAGCAATTGTAGTGACGGTAGGTAATAAAATTAGAGAAAATGTTTACATATCTCAAATGAATCTAATATATCATGTCTCTCAAGTTTCAAAGGAGATAATTTACGGTCATCACTCTATATTTTGCTATAACCATTAGTAAAAGTCAAAGGCAATCTTTGTGATTTGTTGGATTGTTTATATCCAAATCTATCTTCACTCATGGATAACTTTATGTGGCTTCTCACGAATAAAATCAACAAATGATTTGAAAATATCAATATTGGATGATAATGGGTAACCTTACAATATAACCATAAATGTTGTTTATCTAGAGGTGTTTCAAAAGATTTAAAGCTCAAGTATAAATCTATGTTTTATATTTTTTATTTACTTTAATTTATTATATAACACATTCATTACATTTTATTGCCAAGTCTTTACATACTTTAGTACTAATATATATTTATATTGTATAATGTAGGATATTATATGAAGATCAAAATTTGAAACAAAGATCCTATATAATTAATCCTTTGTAATATATTACTTTTAATTGTAAACATCATTGTTAATTATTTATTGTTGTTAATCAATTTAAAAAATTGTCATAAATTAATTTTATTATTTACTAAGTTTTAAACTATTATTTTACTTATCATCCCGTGCATCGACATGTTAAAGTACTAGTTCAATTATAAATCAAATATCTAAATATATTGTCATAATATGTAGTACAAAGAACTAAATGCTTAATTGGTTGTTAAATTATTCATTCACTTGTTTCAATATGTATGTTGGCATATAATTATTGATTAACCTTATTAAATAATACAACTCAACCGTAATCAGAAGCACATTGTAATTTTACTCATAAAATATAGTGACATATGTAATTAATTAGAAGGACACTGTAATTTTACTTATAAAATATAGTACATATGTAATAATTACATAAGTTTGTGTAAGTATTAAACATACAGTTAATTTTATTTTTTATATATATGATATGATTGGTCACATACTTGCTGATTCAAATATTCACCTTCCATTTTAATTTTACATTAATAGTATTTAAGTGTTTGTTTCTTGTTTCTTAGATTACTTCACCTTTTCATTTTACATTAATGGTTTTTAATTAATTGTACCTTTTTTTTGTTGTTTCTCAGATTACTTCGTATTTTATTGTGATTAATGGAAAATGAAAGTATAATATTTAATTAATAATTTTATTGCTTTATATAAATTTGAGTGACTATATTTCAGTTCCAATAAAGTTAATATTTTTTATGATAAATTAACAATCTCTATTACAACACAATTTAGTTGACAAAAATATAATTTTATAAATTTCATAAAATGAAGAGGCTAGGCAGGTAACTGTAACATATTTGCCATCATTATAACATAATGCTTCTGTTATATTGATTCGATTTAATGCATTTACGGATTTTAAATGCATTTATGTCAATTCATCGACCATGATTACAATTTTTATATCGCAGTCATTTCATTTTTAAATGCTTTGCTATAATAAAATGACACACTCTCAATGACTCCTTAAATCTTAAATCTTCCCAAACATAGGAGTCTATTCATAATAAATTATTATAATTTCTGCGGTCACTTGAAATTCATTCAATGGAATTAAATAACATAAAATTAAATAAGAATATTTAATTTAAAATATTTATAAAATTTTAACTTAACAACATGAAATAATATTTATATATATATAATCTAAATGAAAACAATTTCAGATTAGATAAAAAAAAATGGAATTTTGAAATTTTAAACACTATACCAAATAGTATGTACTTATAAAATTCATAATTTTATGAATATAACATAGAACCAGATATATTAATAAAATAAATTTTAATCATTAATGTTATATTCATTACTTTTATAGTGTACTGCTTAGTTTTGATTTGCTCATAAAATATATTTTTGAGTATAGAATTAAAGTAAAATAAGATTTTTTAATTAACAAATAGAATATGCATATAACATTTAAACCTAAAAGCATAATCTAAATTAAGACATTTTAAAATTAGATCAAATTAGGAAACTAAAAAATTTTAAATATTGTACCAACAAATGTATTAATTAAATTCATAATTTTTATGAATAATAAATATAACTAAATATAATATTTAAATTTAATTGAAATCATTAATGTTATGTTTAATTAGTCAAATAATGATAATGAAATTAATTTTTTTAAGTTTTATAATTTAATATTAATATTGTATGAGAATTTGAATAGGCAAAACAGAATAAAAACATTGCATAACATGAAAAAAACTAATACCAACTTAAATGAGATCATATCATTATTTCCACAAACTTGAAAATTCTCATTACAATAAATTTAGTAAACCAATATTATATTAAAAACACTACTATAATCTTGCAAGGTTTTTTTGATTAAGATGGTATGGTTCCTCATCATGTTGTAGCCTAGAAAGATAGAAAATACAAAAACTCTACCAAATTCAACATCTTTCTTAAAAGTCATTCATAAACTAATATGTTTGATACCTTAATTTTTTTCTCTCTTTTTTTTGTTAAATATAAAGATTCATTTGAGCAGCTAGTTATTTGAATTTTCTAAGTTATCTTCCTTCTCTAGCTGTAATAACAAAAAAAAAAAGTTCAATTTAAAACTTGTGAAATTATTTTATCAAGTTTTTTCTTAAAAATAAAAAATTAAACTCTTATCTTCACTTTTGACTTTAAAACTTTATTTGTAGTGAAACTCTGGTCCCATGAACTTTCAAAATAAATGTTTAGCCTATAATTTTAAGGACTTGTGGAGTTTGATATGAGAAAAAAAATTAAAAGAAACTAAGAAAAATATAAGTTTGGTAAAAAAAATATTATGTTGATTAAAAAAGAAATTTTATACTTTCCTGTTCAAGAAGCTCTTTTAAAGTGGCCATGATCAAACTTGATTCAACTTGTGTTGCTTTCTATCTTCATTTTTGCATCCATGCTTCAAAGAAGACTAAATGCTTAAAATCTCATTTGGTTAGTTCTCAAGTTATCAATACCTTGATATCAAAGTGCGTCAACACTTTGCCAATGCAATATATTGGAGGAAATTAACATTAGTTCTCTTTGAATAATCTTCTCTACGGTATATACAACTTATTATATTACATTTCAAGAGAATAAAGCAAAACAAATCAAGTATATTAGAATCAAGCAAACATGAGGGATGCCAATCACTTTGCTGACTTGATAACGGGCATGAAGCTATTGAGGATGACAGGATGTTGATCAGGTGTGGAGTTAACCTGGGGAGGACCTAGCTTGTTGCTCAAGGGCATGGCTACATGATTGATACACAAAACAACAATATATAAGGGTGGAGGTGTCAAAGCCGAAAGCTCTTTCTAATAGGAAGCAATAATATATGTAATTACGTTGCATAAATTCATTTAATTTTGTTTTTTACATTTATAACAATAATTTCTAGCATAATTTTTGGACTAATTTATTGCATTTTCGCTTCAAATGCTTGTTGTTGTGGAGTATGTAAATCCTTTGAAACGTTAACTCAAATAAATTAAGTAGGAGAAAAAAATGTGTTATACCTAGATATTTATTTCCGTTTCAAATTCTAGGCCTTTTCAATTGCATAATAATAATTAAATAAATAAATTTAATTATAGGCTACAAATGAGTTCAACTAATTCATATAGTTGCAGAGCAAGTGGCAAGCAATTTCTGTTTCAAATTCTAGGCCTTTTCAATTTGCGAAATAATAATTAAATAAATAAATTTAATTATATGCTACAAATGAGTTCAACTAATTCATATAATTGAAGAGCAGGTGGCTAGCAATTAGCATATAGTATTAACCGTATAATTATTAATAAACTATAAGCATCTTCGGTTACAAGAAGGTTTAAGAATTAAGGTTTATAAAGTATGTAATAACATATATATTAAAAGAAAGTTTGTATAGCACTGTAACGTTTTTTTTTTTAAAATCATCATCAATTTATATTTCTCTATATGTGTAATAAATGTAGGCCCAGTGAATTTTACATATATATATTGATTTGTCATCGAAATTTTATCCCAAAAAAATTGTCAAAATCAAATTAATTCTGACAAAATCTTATTGAACTTGATAAGACTTGTAAAACAAATAAGCATACAAAAAATATTTGAGATTTAGAAAATCAAATATTTTTTATTAAAAAATTCAGACGTAATCTTTATGTTCAATGAATATTTATATACTAGTATTATACCTGCATGATTCATAGAATAATAAATAGAAATATATAAAATTAAATACATTTCAACTTTAATTTATGGAATGACCATATGATAAAGATATTGTATAGAAATATTAAACATGTTAATAACACTATAATATAACAAAAAATAAAATAATTGATCTGAAAAAAGTATTTATAATTTGATCTCATTCTATCTACATATTGATTTTTCATGATTATCAAACACTTTTTTTAATTATCAAATATATATTATCTATCAAAAATCTGATTTTATTGTAACTAATATTTTTAATTTGATTTTATACAAATCAATTTTGAAGTTTAAAAAATTAGATTGATTAAGAAAATTCATCAATGAGTAAATTTATATCACATGTTTGAATAGTATAAATTTCCTGTTAATGGCTCTTAAATATTAATAGTATAGACGTAATTACCCTAGTCAATCTGGAGTGTAAGTGGACAAGTAACTTGCAATTAAATTGATTCAAATTGGTATGGGTCAATGGGTCATATAGAATAAAAATCAATTAAAACTGATAATAATTGGTTGTACTATTAGATTTCATAAATTTAACTGATAATTTGACCTAATCATGAGCTCGTAGGATAAACTTCTGGAAGAAAAAAATATTTTTTTCAATTATTAAAAAAAATACTTCTAAAATTCAATTGCATGTTTGTTTGTGTTTTTAAAAAAATGAAAACGAAAATAATTAGGTTTTTTTGCATTTTTTAGAAGTAGGGACTAGCTTCTAGTATAAACAGAAGTAGTAGAAGAGAATGTTATTGATTATCTTTTAAAATTATTTGAATTACAAATCATAAATTTCATGAAAAGACAAAAGATAACTTTTCACTCAATTACTCTCACCTTACCATTTTTAAGTTACAAATCACATCCTTAAGGTTTTTGGTTTAGTACCAAAGGATACCGATACCCTTTATGTAATCAATAGTTATGATTTGATAGATTTCAAAAAACTTAGATTAGTGGAAGAAGTGGCTCATTCTTAACCACAAATAAGTAAAAAGTCAAATAACCTTGAATTTTATACGTACCAAAAAAACTCTCTATCCTTAATTGTAATTTTACACAAATAAATTACTTCTATATCTATTATATCCAAACAATTCAACAATTTCTGATTATAATAAAAAGTGCATCTATAATTACATCCAAACGTTTAAAATTTTTTTAGTTGTGCTTTAGCTTTTGAACAGTATTTCTCCCTAAATTTTAGCCAAATGAGCCCTATACATTATGTAACTTCTTTCATATTTTTTGCTATATATAATATGTGGTTAATAAATCATACTTTAATTATGTCTATTAATGTTAAATTAATATAACTTTTGGAGATTTAAAGTTTGTTTTTTTAAAAAAATATTATGTGATTTTTGTTGGAAAAGTTGGCTCATGTATATTTTGGTGAGATAATGATTGATTTTATTTATATATATCCTTTAAATGTGTATTGTAAAATGTATATCCTAAGATATGTATCCTTAGATTTAAAAATATTTAAATTAAAGATATGTTAAATATGGCAAGATATGATAAATCTGATAGAATATGTGAAGTCTGATAGGATATAATATAGGAAATCCTTTTAGATTTGAAAAAATAGTTAAGATTTTATTTTAAAACCCTTTAGTATTTGGAAGGAGTGTTGGAGACAAAACCCTTGGTTATAAATAAAATTGATAACCTAGGAGCATGGTAGTGTGAGAAAACAAGAGTGGTAGACTCTATCATGAAAGAGGGTGTGCAAGGGGCTTTGGGAGTGGAAACAAAATGAGATTCTTGTACTTTTTTTTCTCATGGTGAAAGTGTTTATCCTCTGAGATAGATATAGGTATTCATTTGCCGAACCACATTAAATTCTTGTGCCTCTACACTTATTATCATCATGTTTATTTTTTTTTCTTTGTGTTTTTGTGTGTTTATTTGGTTTATTTGGCACTTTGATTGAATTAAGTATAAAAATGGAAAAGGAAAGGTTATAACATGTTTCTAACTTCTAAGAACATGTGCACGTCCTGTTAGAAAAAATCTTCCTCCGCTTAATAAATTAGAGAATACTCGACTTAGAGTAGGTATGGTGTTTGGATTGGAATTTTTGGGTGAAAATTACTTTTTCACCTAAAGAAATAATTTTTCCTATGTTTGGATAGTTTTATAGAAATAATCAAAATCTAAAATGAAAGGTAGTTTTAGTCTTTTTCTAGAAACTAAAAGAGTGGCTTTTTTACCATAAAAAAATGGTTAGTTAGATGTCCATTGTTTTGATATTATTTACCTATATACATCATCTTTTGAATTATAGCAAAACGGCTTAGTATAACAAATTACTCACATATCACGTTTGATTGTAAACGAAATATAGGCTGTGTCAGTTTAAAAAATAGCCAGTTGTGAGTAATGTGTACGCAATATGGTCAATAGCCAAATGAAATACAAAATACATAATACGTTTGGCACTTCGTTGTTTTGTATTTCGTTGGCTATTGGCCATATTGCATACATGCATTATGCATACATAGTTGGCCGTTTTTTGAACTCACATAGTCTATATTTCATTTAGCAGTCAAATGTAATATGTTAGTAATTCATTTCATTGTAAGTCGTTTTGCTATAATTTAAACAATGGTGTATATAAGTAAATAATATTAAATGGATGGACATCGTAATTAACTAATTTTTCTTTTTTGGTAAAAAAGCTAAAGAGTAATTCTTGGAAAAAAAAGATCAATTTTCGATATTTTCAGTTATATAAAAAATGTAAGTTTCATAATCACTTTTTTTTATCGAAACAAACGCATCCTTAATCTCTTTAGTCACAACTCATTCAACTTTCCATTAAACAATTACATCTATTGTTGACTTGTTAACTTTTATTATTTAAATTTTTAAACCCTTTTAAATTGACTATATATATTATTTATTATTTATAAGTGTTATTTAAATTTATTGGCAAGAGCAAAGATCAATTGGCATGGAGATTTTCTAGCATAGCCAAAGGTCTCTGATTAGAACCTCACATATGCGTTAAAACTCAAAATAGAAAGCTTTTCGCCTTTAATGATCCTACCCGCACTAGCAGAGCTTAGTTGGGGCAGAGGAGGGACAAAATTTTCAATTTTTTTTTTATATATATAGGTATAATTTTTCTCTTGTTATATAAGAGAAAAAAGTTACTAATATATAATAAGTTTAAGATTTTTTTAATTCTTTAATTTGAGAAAGAAAAAATCTTAGTAAGAATTATGTGTCTTCTACGTTGCCATTAAAACATTTCATTTACATATTAGTATTTTAAAATTTATTTGGTTAATATATTTACTGAGAAATGATAAATTTTCTAATTAGTGTCCATAAAAATTCTCTTAATTTAAAATTTTATAAGTGTAATTTAAAATTAAGAGAATTGATGGTTGGGAAGATATATCATAACTATATATTTGTCGCCCTCCAAAATTTAGTCATGTTTCACAACCTGCTCGGCTTGAGCAAAGTAGCATCCAGGTAGGATGATACATGTGGTTTTGACAAAAAATGTTATCTAAATTTAAGGTATGTTTGGATTGGTGGAGTTAGATAAAGTGCAATGGAGTAAAATTTTTATTTGCTCTATTGTTCCAAACTTATGGAATGGAGTGGAGATGGATAAACTTTCCATCTAATTATACCAATTCTTCTAAATTTTCTTCCTCTACTTCCCTCCCTCCTCCCCCAAAAAAAATGGAGGAATGAGATGAAATAAAAGATATCTAAATAATGGAGTGAAGTAATTATTCCACTTCGCTTCGCTCCACTAAATTGACCCGCTCCACTCAACTCTACCCTGCTCCACCATGATCCACTCTTCTCAAAATATTGACCCTTTTTGAAGAAAATTACACTTACCTTCCCTAAGATTTGATGAAATGCAACTTACATCCCTTTATTTTTAAAATTTGCACATCCTCTCCCTATGCTAGAGAAAGGGGCAAATGGGAAAGTGATGTATTTTTATCATTTAATAAAAGAATAATATGATCATTCAATAGTTATAAAGTCTTTAATATTTACATCAATGCTATTAAATTGTGTTATGTACATGTATACTTTTCTGTCAAAGTCATTTACGGACTAACATTTAAAGGAGGTCGAGATAGGATTTTTCAAAACTTAGAAGCTTGTCGTTCAAAGTTTGAAAATAGAGGAATGAGAGTTACATTTCATTAAACCTCAACGAAAATAGGTGTAATTTTTCCCTTTTTTTTCTCCATGTATCATGCTAGACAATAAGAGCTTTCTCTTTTCGTATCATAACCATATGGCATTTCAATACAGCGATAGATACATTATCAATATGAATTGTAGTGTTTCTTAAAAATTCTGATAATGGATTGAACGGCTTAGTTGGTCACTAAATATTTAGGAAAGGGAAATTGTCTTATTTCTTATAAAGAGAACTTACAGAGTTGAAGTAGCACTTCAAATTCACTAGTTTGAAAAGATCTCTTGGGCAATTAATGCATAACAATAGAGTGATACAGCTTTTTGTAATCGGCATTAAAAAATGATTTTGTAAGCTGTCTTCAGCCTAGACGAATAACATGTCTAATGTTCTGTTTGTACAACTCAAAATCATGATTTGCTTCTACTCAAACCATGATTTGGGAGCTGCAAATTGAAATCCAATCATACACATTAAGGCTTGGTACCTTGTAATGCCTGCCTCATAAAGGCGTTCATATTAGTTTCTGATGACCCACCATCTTCAGTTGCATGCTGACATACCTGCTGAAGCTCTCTGGCCCTTTTCCTCATTTCTCTCCCTTCAACACTATCCAAATCCATAAATTTCCTAATAATTCTAGCAATTTCATCTCTTCTTATCAAACTCTGTTTAGCTTCTGTCTTCACCCTCCACCCAACCTTCCAATCCTCCACTATGTACTTACTATTCAGCGGTTGGTCCATGAATATTGGAAAAGCAAGAAAAGGGACACCACTAAAAACCCCTTCTCTAGTGGAATTCCACCCACAATGTGACCAAAACCCACCAACAGCATGGTGTGACAACACCCTCAATTGGTCACACCATGGCAAAACTAGCCCCTTATCACCACACATCTCTTTCAACCTTGAAGCCTCCCCATGCTGCACCCACAAGAAACTAACACCACTTTCCCTTAAACCACATGCAAGCTCGTCAACTTGGTCAGTAGAAGTTGAAAGAAAGCTCCCCTGTGAGACATAAAGCACTGAACCAGAAGGTTGACTATCGAGCCAATGCATGTAGTCAAGGTCAGCATGCTTGGTAATGTGGTTATTATCAATATTATGACCATAATAAGGTATGGCAGGGCCAATAGTGTAAACTGGTATAGAGAACTCTTCCCTCAAAGCATCAATGGCTAGTGGCTCAAGCTCATATATAGAAGGGAATAAGAGATACTGTGATTTCTGCATCCACGGTATAACATTCAAGGACAATTGCAACAGTTTTCGGGAGCGCCAGCTTTCATCGCTGAGTGGAAAATCAGCTAGGCGAATTGAAGTGTTGCCAGGGATATAATCCACACGTTTGTCACCGTTTTCTGTATTAAGTGCAAGTGCAACCAGTAAAACAATTTATACAGTATCACAATCAATCATTGAGATAGAAATGCTCATGCTTCAGTAAATAGAAGTTTATTTTACATTACCAAATTGTTTACCTAGACTCGTTAAAGTATTTATAGGATATTCAAATAGTATTCAAACATAATTTATACTACTAACAAGACTAAATCTTTAAGTTGGTCTATGACAAATATTTTGGGGGACATGCTGGTATCTCAAAATTTGAAATTGAACTCGAGTTTAATTAAACTCGTTAAAATATTTATGGGATATTATCTAATATTAAAACATAATCTATACTACTAACAAGACTAAATCATTAAGTCGGTATGTGGCAAATATTTTGAGGGGAAAATTGATTCCTTCGAATTTGAAAGTCTTCTTATGGTCTCTTATTTTTCAAAAATAACACATTATAGTATTTTTGTTAACTCAACATTCCAATATTTGACAAAAAAACACACATGATCCATTAAATCTTTTTATTTGAATCACCGTTAAGGTGAAAAATTACATATTACTAATCTTAATATCTACATACAAATAATTATCCCCTTTTTGAATCCTTAACTATAACCAGTGCCCTCAAAGTTACATACAAATAACTTTTCTCGCTCCAGACAATTGGAAGAATATTTGCTAAAGTTCTAATGTGAAAATTGTTAAATGTTTAATTTAGTTTGAGTGCGAGATTGTTAATTTCTCGATAAACATGCGAGATTGTTAATTAAGCCTATCAAACAATTGTAATGACTACAGAGGAACCATTTACATGCTTTTGTTCTGAATAAAAAGTGTAACTGACCTGTCACATTTACTGGGTAGTCACCATTCTGCTCCAGAAGATGGTAGTGATTGAGCACCTCAAAAAACGACGCCGACATTGGCCAAAACGACGCCAATGGAACGCCCCTACTATTCGCCACGCGAACGACCCAGAAGAGGTAAGCGTCGTATATGATGAGTGTCGGCGGCGGGTCTAGGTGGTCAAGGAAGCGCTCAAAAGGCTCTTCCATTTTGGTCATAACGGATTCGAGGAAACCGACGAAGTCGTTGGCTCGACCCTTTCGGAGGGAACAACGTTTGGGATCGTGGCGAATCGGAAGTTTTGGGGCTTGGGGTTCGGGTCGGAGCCTATGAACCCGAGCCACTCTTCGGTGACGAGGAAGGTTACGAGGATGTCGGGGTTCTTGGTGAGGAGCAGCTTGGCGAGGTTCATCATGGGGTTCACGTGGCCACGACCTGGGTAGGGAACGGTGACCACGTGGCAGGCGGTGATTGGTGGAACTGGAGCATCCATGGAGATAAGGATGTTTTAGGAGAGTGAAGGAACTCAAGGAAGGAAGGAAGGAAGGAAGGAAGAGAGTTGCTTATGTGTCGGGAATGATGAGTGAAGCGAGGAGTGGGAGGAATCTAGAGTCGATTTGTGTTGGGACTCTTTAAAAAATGCTGAGGTATTTATGTTGTTGCGTGTCCGGATGATGATGCAAGCAGTGGCTAGTTATGAGGCATTTTCCGCTTTTCCGGGAATAAACAAAGATAGCATTAGAGATTCTTTTGTCCGAAATCGTCTGCGATCTGTCTCCTCCTCCGAAACAGTAATAGATATAAAATTGTTGATGTGTTACATTTGGATTAAGTAATTTCATAATAAAATATTAGATCCTTTACAATCAAATGATCTCATTCACCAACTTAAATTTTCGGACCAAGCGATTTCATAGCATAGAGATCATTAAAATAAGAGCATGAGAGTTTGATTATATTTCATTTCCCTACCTTTGCACTTAATCAATCCCCTCATCATTCAAATCCCTTCCTCTGCACCCCTCAAATTATTGCGGCACATTGATGCAGGAATCTAAAATCGATCTATATGCAGACTTTTATAATATGTTTGTAAAAAGTCCTTATATAGAGGCACAAATCTAATGCACTATATTTAAACACACTAATAACATGTATAAAAAAATGACACATTAATAATAAAGATGGGTTCCTGAACATTTATTAAATATATACTCATCTATAGATTTCACACTCTTTTATGTGAGTGTACTTAAAAAATAATTCTTACATTATTTGTATCCATACAAAAATTTTTCTATGTTTATTAGTTTGATTTTGCAGAAAAATGTAGAGAGAGAGAAATTTATAAAATAAAATTTAAAAAATTTATCATCTTTCCCCGTTTCTATAAAAGCTAAACTTTCAATACATTCTTTAAGTAGAAGTTTAGGCATGGTGATGTGTGGTGATGATGATGCAAGCAATGGCTAATTCTCTATGGATTATGGTGGAAATTTTCAAGCGAGGCAGATTTTCCACTTTTCTTGTAATGAAAAATTTATAGCAGGGGTCCTTTTGTCCTTGAGGGAGCGAATTGCTCCTCTTCCTCCACAGCGTTCAAATTATGCCATATGGAGTTGTGGATTCATATAACTTGCTTAACTATCAATGGGTAGTTTGTCGAGATAAACTTTAGCCATGGTTGATATCTAAAATTTGTGTTAAAATCTTTAATTAGGTTTATCTCTATTCAATATAATTGGTAAAGACTAAGTAGAATATTTATTTATTGACATATCAATCATCGTGGCACATTAGTAAAGAAGTGGGCACATAATAATGGAAATAGGGTTAAAAACTAATTTAATTCACATTTTATAATTTAAGGGATTAAAAAAACTTAGTTGGAAGTGTTTTTTTTTTAAGTTTTCTAAAACTATTTTTAAAATGTAATTTAAATTCTATTTTTAAACATAAGAGAACAAAAAATATGTGTTTGGTAGTTTTAACTTTTAAAACAAGTTTATAATGATAAAAAAAATACCAAAATTTGTTTTGAGTACCTGTTTTTTAAAAGCGCGAGTTTTAAAAATGAATTGATAAAAAAAAAATTCAATTTGTTTTTTTAGGAGTAGGTGACAGACATTTGAATTGGTGCAATGAGATAGTAGGTAACATGTCATAATTGGATGAAAAAATAAAAAGAGGCATAAATTGATGTGGGTGAGAATCAAATACAGATAGAAATAATAAAACACCAATATTACATTAATATCACCGCGTGGTTTGTTCTTTCCAAAAAAATCTATATATTGTTTACGAGCTTTTGCTTTTTATAAGCCATATTCAGTTTTTTTTAAAATCAATATAAATAAAATAACTTACTAAACATGTTATTTTAGTTTTTTGGTTTTAAAAACCAAAAACTATTTTTAAAAACACTTTCCAAACAGCCATTCATTTCTAAATTTTAAAAATCAACATGACTTATACCTATACAACTTCAATAACCAAATTGGAAATTTACTCAAATGGAAGCCTTTGATTAAATGATAGTGAGTGCATTAAAATTTAACTTTTCTTTTAACATTACAACTTTTGTAATACCTTAAATTTAGGCACACCTATAATAAAGTTATTGAGATTTATAAACAAGTGATTGTATTTCAAATAAAGTTTATGAAACTCACTTTTATTGTGAGTATTTAAATATAATGTATTAAAATTGTGTCCATATAAAAATCACTTTCATTGAAAATGATTTTTTATGTGGTGCAATTAATAAGGTATTGAGGTAGAACTATTGAAATGGTCAAAACAATAGCCCAAAAAGATATGCAGGTTGAGATGAAAAAATTAAAGTAAAAATAAAATTAAAGTTGGTTCGACTCAACAAGCCTTGATGACCAAAATATTGATTTTAAAAAAATTAACTACAAATATGAGTCATTACTACTTGATCTTGGTCGTTTGGCCCATTTATTTACTTAAAAAAGTTTAAATTAAAAACAAATGTTGATAAAATAATATTTTTTAATTCACTTCACTTTAATATCAAGTTAAGTTATTAAAATTTAGTTACAAAAAATATTAGGCTTCATTTCTCATTCTCACATAAGCAAGAATAAGATCATTACTTGCTCATTTACATTTTTATCCATTTACTTTTACATAAACTATAAAGTTAAACAAAAATTTGAACAAGAAATTAAAAAAGCAAAAAAAATGGCACAATGGGCCTTTATGACCGAATAGGTTAAGCTGCTAGCATTTTTCTAGCCCAAAACTACCTTAGCTTAATGGGTTCCAAAATTGGACTTGGCTCAATGTGGGTTAGACAGCCTATTTGACAGCTCAACATTACATTTTGATTATTTGGCCATTACTAAATGTTGCATAGGATGTGTTTGGATAAAACTTCTTATACTTTTCTTTTAACTTGTCAAAAGTCAAAAGGCACATTTTTAACCGTTTTCTTCTATTTTGTTATACAACTTATTACTTCTCAAAAAGTCATTTTTATTATTTGTTGAGAAGTTAAAATATCTAGGACATATTTGATTTGAGTTTCCAGTTTTAGTTTTCCAATTTTTCAAGAATTTGTGGAGGAAAAACTGAAAATTCTGAAAATTGAAATTTGTAGTTTTTAGAATTTTCAATTTTTCTTCACAAATTCTGGAAAGGCTAAAACTGAAAATAAAAGCTAAAACTGAAAACTCAAACCAACAATCCCCTAATTTTTCAATAACCACTTTTTAAAATATTTAGAAAAAGTATTTTTATTGTTACGCATTTAAATACAAAATAACACATTCATAAATTATTTCTTAGAAATTAATTTTGCATAAACATTTAAATGAGTTATTTACTCAAAATGCGAAAAATGAATTTAACCACAATTTAAACACATGATTAAATGACGTGGCATTCAAACATTATTACACCTACCTTGTTGGTTGTTGCACCATAACTTTTGTCTTTTCAGATTCTTTTCATTTGAAGAAATGTTTTTTTTTAATTCTTTTTACTTTAGACCCTGTATTTACACACAATATTTATGCACAATCTATCACTTTTAAATTTTATGTGACTTTTATTTTTCACCTTTGGATACATAAAGATGTCAAAACGAGTCAAGCTTGTGGGTTAAGCCAACCCACCATTTTTAGCGGTTGGGTTGAAGTTTAGCGCTAATAAATTTTAACCTACCTAACCCGCCCTGCTTAACTCGTGGACTTAGGCAAGTGGGCGGGCTTAGCCGGGCCAAGACTTTTGTATTTTTTTAAAAAAATTCATAATTTATTGATAAAAAAGTAAGAAATATATGACCAAAAAAGGAAAAAGTGAAAAATATATACACTTACCAATAAGTATCATTATATAGTTGATATTATTCATTCAAAGTTAAAAACTTAAAAATAAAACAGTGTCACAACTCACAAATAATACTATTAACAATAATATTTTTTAGTCAAAGTTAGTGTATAATTGTTATGAGTATTGAAAAATTGGATATACATAGATAAAAAATATTTTTTAAAATATTTTTTTTAAAAAAAATTCATCAAAATATTAAAAAATATTTTTTTAATTTCTTTTTATTTTTTGACGCCCGCCAACCCGCCCAAAATGTGTAATTTCACTCATTTTATTTTCCCTGAACCACCCCACCTATTTTTTGTTTCCTATGGAAATGGGCAGGAGTCATTTTGATATCTCTATATACATGTAGGTATCAATAGACATCTCATTCTAAATATTCAAATAATGCCACTCGCATGGATGGATGCAGGGGGCGAGCAGGGGCCTACTCCCAAATGTGCACGTCCTCTGCTTAATAAATTAGAGAATACTCGACTTAGAGAAGCTTTGCGGTTTGGATTGGATTTTTTTGGGTGAAAATTACTTTTTTTACCTAGAGAAATAATTTTTCGTATATTTAGATAATTTTATAAAAATAATTAGAATCTAAAATGAAAGGCAATTTTAGTTTTTTTGTAGAAGCTAAAAAGAGTAGTTTTGGACAAAAAATTAATTTTTGATATTTTCAGTTATATATAAATTTAAGTTTCATAATCAATTTTTTTTATCCGAAACAAACGCTTCCTTAATCTCTTTAGTCTTAACTCATTCAACTTTCCATTGAACAATGATATGTATTGTTCACTTGTTGTTAACTTTTATTATTAAAATTTTTAAAACCTTTTAAATTGACTATATATATTATTTATTATTTATAAGTGTTATTTAAATTTATCTGCAAGACTGTAGATCAGTTATTATGGAGATGTTCTAGCATAGCCAAAGGCCTCATATTTGAACCTCAAATATGTGTTAAAACTCAAGATAGAAAGCTTTTCGCCTTTAATGATCCAACCCACACTAGCGGAGCTTAGTTGGGGCAGAGAAATTTTTCAATTTTTTTTTTTTGTATATATAGGTATAATGTTTCTCTTGTTATAAGAGAAAAAACTTACTAATATATAATAAGTTTAAGATTTTTTTAATTCTTCAATTTGAGAAAGAAAAAATCTTACTAAAGAATTTTGTGTCTTCTATGTTGCCATCAAAATATTTCATTTGCATATTAGTATTTTAAAATTTATTTGCTTAATATATTTATTGCGAAATGATAAATTTTTTTATTAGGATCCATAAAAATTCTCTTAATTTAAAATTTTATAAGTGTTATTTAAAATTAGGAGAATTGATGGCGAAGAAGATATATCACCACTAAATATTTGTCACTCCTCCAAAATTTTTAGTCATGTTTCATAACTGCCTCTCCTTGAGCAAAATAGCATCCAATAGGAGGATACATGTGGTTTTGACAAAAAAATGTTATGTAAATTTAAGGTATGTTTGGATTGGTGGAGTTAGATAGAGTGAAGTAGAGTGAAGCGGAGTAAGATTTTTATTTATTCCATTGTTCCAAACTTGGTTGGAATGAGAGATGGATGAACTCATTCCATCCAATTACACTAATTCTTCTCTATTTTCTTCCCTTCCTCCCTCCCCCCTCCCCCACCCAAAAAAATAGAAGGAATGAAATGAAATAAAAGATATCCAAAAATGGATTTGAGTAATTATTCCACTCTGCTCAGTCCACCACTTTGCCCTCTCCACCATACTCCACTCTTCTCAAAATATTAACCCTTTTTTTGAAAGAAAATTACACTCACCATCCTAAGATTTGTCAAAATACAATCTACACCCCTTTATTTTTAAAATTTGCACATCATCTTCCCATGCCGAGAAAGGGCAAATGAGAAGGTAATGTGTATTTATCACTCAATAAAAAGATAACATGATCATTCAATAATTATAAAAGTCTTTAATATTTATATCAATGCCATTAAAAAGTGTGTTGTATACATATATCCTGTTATGTCAAAGTCATTTATAGACTAACATTAGTAGAAGAGGTCGGTGTAAGATTTTCCAAAATTTAGGAACCTCACTCAAAGTTTGAAAATAGAGAAGTACCAAGTTGCATTTTACCAAACCTAACGGAAGTTACGTGTAATTTTTCCTTTTTTTGTCATTTATCATGCTAAACAATAAGAGCTCTCTTTTCGCATCACAACCATATGGCATTTCAATATTGGTGATAGATACATTGTGAATATGAATTGTACTGTTTCTCAAAAAATCTGATAATGGATTCAACGGCTTAGTTGGTCACTAAATATTTAGGAAAGGAAAGTTGTGATTTCTAAACTTTTATAGAAAGAACTCACAGAGTTGAAGTAGCACTTCAAATTCACTAGTTTTAAAAGATCTCTTGGGGAATTAATGCATGACTATAGAGTGATACAGCTTTTTGTAATTGGCATTAAAAATAGATTTTGTAAGCTATCTTCAGTTCAGACTAATAACATGTTTAATGTTCTGTTTGCACAACTCAAAATCATGATTTGCTTCTACTCAAACCATGATTTGGGAGCTGCAAATTGAAATCCAATCATACACATTAAGGCTTGGCACCTTGCAATGCCTGCCTCATAAAGGCATTCATATTAGTCTCTGATGACCCACCATCTTCAATTGAATGCTGACATACCTGCTGAAGCTCTCTGGCCCTTTTCCTCATTTCTCTCCCTTCAACACTATCCAAATCCATAAATTTCCTAATAATTCTAGCAATTTCATCTCTTCTTATCAAACTCTGTTTAGCTTCGGTCTTCACCCTCCACCCAACCTTCCAATCCTCCACTATGTACTTGCTATTCAGCGGTTGGTCCATGAATATTGGAAAAGCAAGAAAAGGGACACCACTAAAAACCCCTTCTCTAGTGGAATTCCACCCACAATGTGACCAAAAACCACCAACAGCATGGTGTGACAACACCCTCAATTGGTCACACCAAGGCAAAACTAGCCCCTTATCACCACACATCTCCTTCAACCTTGAAGCCTCCCCAGGCTGCACCCACAAGAAACTAACACCACTTTCCCTTAAACCACATGCAAGCTCATCAACTTGGTCAGTAGAAGTTGAAAGAAAGCTCCCTTGTGAGACATAAAGCACTGAACCAGAAGGTTGACTATCGAGCCAATGCATGTAGTCAAGGTCAGCATGCTTGGTAATGTGGTTATTATCAATATTATGACCAAAATAAGGTATGGCAGGGCCAATAGTGTAAACTGGTATAGAGAACTCTTCCCTCAAAGCATCAATGGCTAGTGGCTCAAGCTCATATATAGAAGGGAATAAGAGATACTGTGATTTCTGCATCCATGGTATAACATTCAAGGCCATTTGCAACAGTTTTCGGGAGCGCCAGCTTTCGTCGCTGAGTGGAAAATCAGCAAGGCAAATTGAGGTGTTGCCAGGGATATAATCCACACGTTTGTCACCGTTTTCTGTATTAAGTGCAAGTGCAACCATTAATCAATTTATACAGTATCACAATCAATCATTGAGAAATGCTCATGATTTGCAGAGCATTTGAAAACCCTTATAATTTAATTTTATCAAGGATTTAAATTGAATTCCATGGTTTGAATTAAGTAAAGAAATTGAGATTTCATATAAATTGAAATCCAACAAAACTAAAAAATTAAAATCAGATCCAAATGAGTGTAATTTAATATGAGAATTGAATTCCAACAAATGAAAATATCAAAATAATATTATTTGAATATAATGAGTCTTAAATATTTAATTGAGAATAAATTTGATAGAAATTAAATTTTTAATTTTTATCGTATTAAAATCAATTAATGAGCAATTCATTAACAATGTGACCTGCCCATTTTCTGTAGAGCAAAAAAATGCTGATCTTAAAGGTTATTTATTTTATAAATATTTTCTTTTTAATTTTTATACTACATTCATAATGTGAGGCTATTAATGATTCTTAATTTTAATTGGGGATCATAATTATATTGACATGGATCCTCTCTTAGTGTAAATTATAATATTTGATGATTGTAATATTTGATTTTATTTCATATGAAAAATAATTAATAAGTAAATTGTAAATTAAGTTCAAAAAAATCTTTAAACATAAAGATTGAGAAATATAGGACCTAAATCACTATATGAATGACAAGTGAAGCCTAAATCACTATATGAAAAACACATGTAATAGCTTCTATGAAAGGAGTCCGGAATATTAGTATAGTATATATTTCCTTTTTAATTTTTTATATTACCCTCATAATGCAAAGTTATTAATGATTCTTAATTTTAATTATAGGCAATAATTATATTAACATGGGTCCTTTTTTAGTGCAAATTCTAATATTTAATGATTGTAATATTTAATTCTTTAATGATTATAATATTTGATTTTATTTCATATGAAAACAATTAATAAGTAAATTATAAATTAAGTTTAAAAAAATCTTTAGACATAAATATTAAAAAAGGTAGGACCTAAATCACCATATAAATTACATTGAAGTCTAAATCATTATATGAATGATACATATAATAGTTTTTATAAAAGGAGTCTAAAATATTAGTATATTAGATTAGATATTAGATTAGATTAGATTAGAATATTAGAATAGATTATATACGGCATTATCATTTGATATACATGTTAACATTATTTGATTTTTTTTTTGTGTCAACATTATTTGATTTGATATTATATATGTTATATTTGCTATCTGTCATTTATTAATACTATGTTTCACGAAAAATTGATTTGATTTGATAATTTAATTTAATCTGATATGTTATAATAAAATGATTTTCAATTAATAAAATTGTAGGATGCACAAATTTAGAGAGAAAAAGACTATTTTTTATATTAAATATAAATTAAATAGTGTATCATTTAAAAAGATTTATTGGATAATTATTAATCTTGTTTATCATATTAAATTAAATAAAAATTTAAAGAAAATTATGGGGTACAAATTGTTATAATGAATTATTCCCTTTTTGAATCCTTAACTATAACCAGTGCCCTCAAAGTTGCATACAAATAACTTTTCTCGCTCCAGACACTAGGAAGGATATTTGGTAAAGTTCTAATGTGAAAATTGTTAAATGTTTGATTTAGTTTGAGCGCGAGATTGTTTATTTCTCGATAAACATGCGAGATTGTTAATTGAACCTATCAAGCAATTGTAATGACTATAGAGGAACCATTTATATGCTTTTGTTCTGAATAAAAAAGTGTAACTGACCTGTCACATTTATTGGGTAGTCACCATTCTGCTCCAGAAGATGGTAGTGATTGAGCACCTCAAAAAACGACGCCGACATTGGCCAAAACGACGCCACTGGAATACTCCTACTATTCGCCACGCGAACTACCCAGGAGAGGTAAGTGTCGTATATGATGAGTGTCGGCGGCGGGTCTAGGTGGTTAAGGAAGCGCTCAAAAGGCTCTTCCATTTTGGACATAACGGATTCGAGGAAACCGACGAAGTCATTGGCTCGACCCTTTCGGAGGGAATCACGTTTGGGATCGTGGCGAATCGGAAGTTTTGGGGCTTCGGGTTCGGGTCGGAGCCTATGAACCCGAGCCACTCTTCGGTGACGAGGAAGGTTACGAGGATGTCGGCGTTCTTGGTGAGGAGCAGCTTGGCGAGGTTCATCATGGGGTTCACATGGCCACGACCTGGGTAGGGAACGGTGACCACATGGCAGGCGTTGATTGGCGGAACTGGATCATCCATGGAGATATGGATGTTTCGGGAGAATGAAGGAACCCAAGTAAGGAAGGATGTTGCGTATGTGCTGGGAATGATGAGTGGGAGTCTTATAGATGATGAAGAGAAAGATAAAAAGTAGAATATAAGAGATTATACTACTTATTTATTTGGAAGTTTTTATATTTTTTTCTTGATTTTTTAATTTAGAGAATAAAAAAATTTAGTTTTGAGTAATAAAAAAAAATACATTATTTTTTATTAGACATATCACTTTTTCCAGTAAAGTTACTTTTAGACCGTGTTCACTTAATTTCAATCTTATGTTTCTTTGCACTCCGTCTATTTTCGTTCTTCCAATAATAGTCCACGAAGTCGATTTGTGTTGGGACTCTTGAAAAAAGAGTTGAGGTATGTTGTTGCGTGTCGTGATGATGATGCAAGCAGTGACTCGTTATGAGGCATTTTCCGCTTTTCCAACAATAAACAACGATAGTATCAGAGATTCTTCTGTCCGAAATCGTTCCTGACTTGTCTCCTCCTTCAACATAGTGGTAGATATAAAATTGTTAATGTATCATATAGCTTAAACTTTTGGATTAAGTAATTTTAAAATATAATATCAAATCTTTTACAATCAAATGATCTCATTTACCAACTTAAATTTTTAAAACAAATAGTTTCATGACATACATTAAAATAAGAGCGTGAGAGTTTGGTTATATTTTAAATCCCTGCTTTTTCATTTAATCAATCTCTTCTCTTTTCAAATCCCTTCCTCCGCACCACTCAAATTATTGTGGCATATTGTTGCAGGAATCTGAAATCAATCTATATCCATACTCTTATGATATGCTTGTAAAATATTCTTATATAGACATAAATCTAACACACTATATTTAAATATACTAATACTATGTCTCAAAAAAAGGCACACTGATAATATAGGTCAGTTTTTGAACTTTATTAAATATACACACACTTGTCTATGAATTTCATACTCTTTTATGTATGTATAAGAAATAATTCTTACACTATTTCTGTCCATATAAAAATTTTTCTATGTTTATTAGTTTGATTTTGCAGAAAAATGGAGAGAGAGAGATTTATAGAATAAAATTTTAAAAATTTATCATCTTTCCCCGCTTCTATAAAAGCTAAACCTACAATACATTCTTTAAGTAGAAGTTTAGGCATGGTGATGTGTGGTGATGATGATGCAAGCAATGACTAATTCTCCATGGAGTATGGTGGAAAATTTCAAGTGAGGCAGATATTCCACTTTTCCTGTATCGAAAATTTGATAGCAGAGGTTCTTTTGTCCTTGAGGGAGCAAATTGCTCCTCTTCCTCCACAGCGTTCAAATTATGCCATATGGAGTTGTGGATCCATGTAACTTGCCTAACTATCAATGGATAGTTTGTGGAGATAAACTTTAGCCATGATTGATATCTAAAATTTGTGTTAAAATCTTTAATTAGGTTTATCTCTATGCAATATAATTGGTATAGACTAAGTAGAATATTTATTTACTGGCATATCAATCAATGTGGTATATTAGCAACGAAGGGGGAACATAGTAATAAAAATAGGGTTAGAAACTAATCAGACTCATATTTTACAACTTAAGTGATTAAAAAATTTTGTTTGGAAGTTTTTTTTTTTTAAGTTTTCTAAAACTATTTTTAAAAAGTAATTTAAATTCTATTTTTAAACATAAGAGAACAAAAAATGTGTTTGGTAGTTTTAACTTTCGAAACAATTTTATAATGATAAAAAAAAACCAAAATTTGTTTGAATACTTGTCTTTGGAAAACGCAAGTTTTAAAAATGAATTGACAAAAAAAAAAATCAATTTGTTTAACTTTGCAGGGGTGGGTGGTAGGCATTTAAGTTGGAGCAGTGAGATAGTAGGTAGCATGTTATAATTGGATCAAAAGACAAAAAAGAGGCACAAATTGAAGTGGGTGAGAATTGAATATTGATAGAAATAATAAAATACCAATATTACATGAATGTCACTGCATCTTTTGTTATTTCCAAAAAATCTATAAACTGTTTTTGAACTTTTGTTTTTAAAAGCCATATTCATTTTTTTTTTTTTTAAAATCAATTAAAATAAAACAACTTACCAAACAAGTTATTTTAGTTTTTTGTTTTTAAAAACCAAAAACTATTTTCAAAAACACTTTCCAAACAATTAATTTCTAAATTTTAGAAATCAACATGACTCATACCTATACAACTTCAAGAACCAAAATAAAAACTTACTCAAATGGAATGCTTTGATTAAATGATAGTGAGTGCACTAAAATTTAAATTTTCTTTTAACATTACAACTTTTGTAATACCTTAAATTTAGGCACACTTATAATAAAGTTATTGAAATTCATAAATAAGTTATTGTATTTTAAATAAAGTTTATGAAACTCACTTTTATTGCAAGTATCTAAATATAATGTGTTAAAATTGTGTTCATATAAAAATCATTTATGTTGAAAATGATTTTGTATGTGGTGCAATGTATAGGGTATTGTGGTAAGAACTATTGAAATGGTTTGAACTCAACTAGCCCAAAAAAATATGCGGGTTGAGTTGAAAAAATTGGAATAAAACTAAAATTAAAGTTGTTCAACTAACTCGACTTAATGATCAAAATATTTATTTAAAAAATAATTAACTACAAATATGAGTGCTTACTACTTGATCTTGGCAGTTGTCCCATTTCTTTACTTAAAAAAGTTTAAATTAAAAACAAATGTTGATAAAATAATATTTTTTAATTCATATCAAGTTTAGTTGTCAAAATCCAGTTACCAAAATAATATCAAATTTCATTTCTCATTCTCATGTAAGAAAGAATAAGATCACTACTTACTCATTTCCATTGACTTTTAAATAAACTATAAAGTTAAACAAAAAATTAAACAAGAAAAAAGCAAAAAAAATGACACAATGGGCCTTGTGACCCAAATAGATTAAATTGGGCTAACAATTTTCTAGCCCAAAATTACCATAGCCCGATATGTGAACCGGCCAAAATTGGCCTAGCTCGATGGATTAAGTCAACCCATTTGACAGCTAACATTACATTTTGATCATTTAGCCATTACTAAATGTTGCATAGGATTAGTTTGGACAAAGCTTCTTATAACTTTTCTTTTAACTTGCCAAAAGTCAAAGACACATTTTTAACTCATTTTCCTATTTTGTTATAAATTTATTACTTATCAAAAAGTCATTTTTATTATTTTTTAAAAAGTTAAAATATTTATTTTTCAATAACCATTTTTTAAAATATTTAGAGCAAGTATTTTTATTATTACATATTTAAATACAAAATAACACATTCATAAATTATTTCTTAGAAAATAATTTTGTATAAGTGTTTAAATAAATTATTTACTCAAAATAAAAAATGAATTTAACCACAATTTAAACACATGGTTAAATGAGCTGGCATATTCTTACACCTACCTGCTAGGTGTTGTACCATAACTTTTGTCTGTTCAGATTCTTTTCATTTTAACAAATGTTTTTTTTTAATTCTTTTTACTTTAAATCTACAAAATCTATCACTTTTAAATTTTATGTGACTTTTTTTTTTTCACCTTTAGATACATGTAAGGTATCAATTGATATATATTCAAATAATGCCACTGTCATGGATGGATGCAACGGCGGGAGCAGGGGCCTACCCCCAAATTTATTTTGAAATTATATATATATACACATTCAAAATAAATTTACGAATTCCTTTTAAATTTATCAATTAGCTTGTGAGACAAAATTGAAAAATTATGGTGAAATTCCTTTAGTATAATTACGGACAAATATTCGGTGGACTATTTATTTATTGACAATGAAACACAAAAGATTAGATTAAAAGAAATAAGAGAACATAAATTGTGATGAAAAAAATAACAACTCTAAAATAACTATTATGAATTATATTAATTCAAAAGATTTAATTTGTAATACTAATTTGATGATACGCCATATTAAAAAAATATTTGATGATATAATTTATTTTTTGAGTTTAATTTTAATATATTGATAGTATTAAAATTTAATCACATTTTACCACATCAATAAAACATAATTAACTGTCATTTCACTGCTTCAAAATTCATTTATATAAAAAAATTTGATTAAATAATAATATAAAAAATTTATACCATTAATATATTTAAATTAAATCATCATTTTTTTCGGCCTCTCCATAAAATTTTTTGTGGATCCGCCCTGATCACTCTGTCATTTATGTGCGGTACTAGTTAAAAACCGGCCACATGTGATTCATCCAAACTAATTTTCATAACTAAAATTACTCTAAAAAATATAGCTAAAACATGACACTTATTCATTGCAAAATAATCGTGGTAAATAATAGAAGCAACATTGTATTCTTCCACCATTAATCTAAAAGGATTGTCATATTTGAACGTAATAAGGTGACTCATGTTCCGACCTTTTTATTTTGGACTCTCACAGGGAACTAAGTTAGACTTTGACTTAGATAAATTTACTTTGTATTTTTCAAAGGTGGCCTAAGCCTTTGTGTGTTATTTGATATAGGCATTTTTCATTATCTTAAATTGCCCTTCTTAAAAGCCTAGTTTAACCTAAAAATCTATTTAGAGACTTATTTAATTATAATAATTTGAAAAAGAAATCAAAATGTATACCTTTAAATAAGCAAAAGTAATTCTTATTAAATATGTCAAAAATAAAATTTTAAATTGGCTAGAAGACATCTTAAATAAATTAAAAAAATATATTTTTAAATAGATTAAAATATTTTTATTATCATTTTTTTAAAATAATAATAATAATAATAATAATAATGATGATAATAATATAAATAGGTTAACTTATTGAGCCTAATAGATTATTTTCATTACCTTAAATCTGATCTGTATAACTAGAATGAACCTTTTAAAAAGTCTTAATTTTACTTATTTTTTAAATAGACTAAATAAGCTAGGGCGAAGAATGAATTGTCTTACCTACTTTCACCACAAACCACAGTTGAAATCACTTGATTTTTTCACTTTAAGATTTTCATTATATTTTTTCCTCATATCTAGCCATGAATATGTCCAGTTGAGTTGCATGAAAACCAAAGATCTATTTGGTTTTCATTTTTCATTTTTGTATTCTATCTTCAACATCTTGTAAAGAAAATAGTAAAAATTAAAAAATAGAAATAAAAAATAGAAATGGAAACTAAATAGACTAACAATTTTGAATCTAAAATTCCACTTAATAGTTTTTTTTTATATATATAAATAGCTAAAGAGAAAATTATATTGATCTCCCCTAATATTTAGTACAATTATACTTGATACTCCCCTATTTTATAAAATTATCACTAAAGCCTTCTAAGATTCATTAATATTACATTGACATCCTCTACAATTAATGATAATTCGTTAATTTAAGTGGATAAAAAAGATAATATATAACATATACATAATTATTGATAATGAACTATAATATTTTGATAATATTTAACATATTGATTAAATAAAATAACTTTTTTATCACTTGGTGATGAAATTTATAATTATAACTTATCACATATTATCTTTTTTGTCACTTAAATTAAGGAACTAATATCTATTGAGGTTGGTGTAATTTTGTAAAATAAAAAATAACAAGTATAATTGCACTAAATTTCAAAAAAGATTACCTGCAACTTACCCATAACTAAAAGCACAACCTAATTAGGGGTAACCAAAAAAAAAAAAATGAAAACACAACCTGATTGCTTGTTAAACAATAAATCTTCTCATTTTATATATGATATACGGCTTAGCGTCTAGCTTATTACTATATAAACTAGATTATCTCCCACACAGTTGCGTAGACAATTAAATTGAACAGATATACAATTTTAAATTATATATATGTGATGAAGAAGTAAATAGTAAAATAAATTGTCCATAAATTGTATATAAGTCATTGATCAACTTATAATATAATATTCAACATATATTTATAAACACTTCCTTATACACATCATGATCAGTTTCATTAATAGTATTCTTTGAATCACCATTACATATAAAAATTTTCAATCCTTTCTAATTGGTTACTTTAGAAGTTGCAACATATATGCCCAGGACTAAAAATAGGCTTCTCCAAAATCAAGCCAACATTTTCTCTAAATTGTGTATCAATATATAAGAGTACATATATAATAAGCTTTCAATGAAAATTAATAAAATATATTATATTATCAAAATGCATCCATAAGAAATGATGAAAATATACTTTACTAAATAGATTTTATAAGTAATAGATATTTATGATAAATTGATTAAAAAATTCATCATCTCATACCCTATTTGCTCTCTCTTTTGTTGAATAAAGAAATTACTAATAATTTATATTAAATAAAATAGACCCATAAATATAGTTATATTCGTTCGAGTGAATATTCATAATGATTTTCATAAATTAAAAAAATCTATCATCCTTATCCTCACTCTCTTTTTTTTCTTGAGTGAGGAAATGTGGCTTCAAATTCATAATAAATAAAATAAAATATAAAATATAACAAAATATGGATTTGTGAGTATAATAAACTTTAATAAGAGATGCATCAACAATTTTAGTGAGAATTTATCCAAAAAGTTTTCATCACCTCATTCTACATAGTATCATAGTAAATATCATATACTTAGCTCTAAAAAACTATATACCTACAAATTATTTCATAAGAATTTATTTTAATTTCTATGTTTGTACATAAATAATTAACCTGTTATAAAGTAAAAAATAATTAAATCCTCTACAATGTCAACACAAAAATCTCCAAAATTCACTTGAGTGAGATAAAAAGGTATTAAAAAATAAAAATGATCACTTCTCCTTCTTTCTTTCACCTTCCATTTTTCTTGTTGGATAAAGAAAAATAATTAAAAAATTATATTAAATAAAATGAAAAAAATTTAAAGTAAAATATATTATTTATGTATTAATCACTTCTCTAAATCAAATAGTATCTAAAAACCTACAATTTTTGGAGGAAAATTTGGTGGTAAATGAGTGCCAACTATCAAATACAATAGTACATTTTCCTTTAGCATGACTTTTTAAGTAATAGAGTGAAAGTTAACCATATTTGCTAATGTGTCACTTCATGATTGTATAACCATATAAAAAAAATTTACATTGTCAATGTATTAAAATTAAATCTTTTTATAATATAAAAATTATTTAAAAATAAATGAACATATTTTAATATTACACCAAAACATAAATTAATTTTACATCAAAACATTAAAAAATTTAAATTTTTTTTAAAGGGTTTATTTTGTTACGACCTGATATGGGCACGCGACCAATACGTAAGAAACCCAAATCCCATCTAAGCCACGTAACTTGTTGACCGTTTCTATATGCACACATTGTTCACAATATCCATGAAAATAAAAAGTTTCTATTTCTTCTACATACAAATCACCTTATTTAAAATCCATGAGTAATTACAACTGATGTCTCATGATTCAAATTTAGAGTTCATAGATCATAATACAACATATATAATAAAGTTTACTTCTGTTCAAAACAACCATGAACTAATACAAATAAGTCTTAGAGAATAATATACAAAATATGCTTTATGACCAGGACCAGCATTGTCCTGGAGCACTCTAAGCCAATAAGAATGCGTCACTCAAGTGAAGTTACCGCTGAACCCTACTGCTACAAAGGAGGAGGATGGGAGGAACCTTAGCAGCTATTATATTAATAGAGGAAAATAGGGGAGGGTGAGTTTTTATTCAAAATTCAGTCTAGCATCACCTTAACCCCTTTCATGAGACATCAAGGGATATACATAATATAACATACATACAACCAATGAAATTGTTTAACATACAATTACATAATTAACTAGGAAAAACACTTTTACATCTCATAAGCTCATAAACCATTTTTCAAGTATTTCTGCTACATAAAACTATACAATTTCATGGCATGATAACTCCTAAGAAGCAGTAATGTCTAGTTTGATTAATTGCATAAGGAGATTGTCTAGATGTCTGGGTTCCTTTGAAACTGAATTGGACACCTAATTAGGTTCTATGTCGCTATGAGACTGTCCCTTGGGGACAACTTAGTACCAAGGTTAATGATCATTTTTCCAGCCATTAACTCACTGACTATTTCTCCATAGTTATCATCTAAACTAATTAAATAATTCCATCTAAAACTGAAAACCTTTAAAACCTTTTAATTCTCTGTGAGCTTTGAATCTATCCGATTCTATCAGGCTAACCTTAGCATAACTTTGGTTATAAAATCATGTCCAAGGGATCACCCTATGAAGACGTTGTGATTTTTAAAGCTCACAATATGTAGTCAACTGTTTTGAATCTCATGCAGATTCAAGCTCTAAAACTTTTTTGTCTAATTGTCTAAATCACTTTTCAAACTATCAAACTTTGCATAAATTAGAGAACTCAATATCATATTTGGAAATAATGGGGTTTAAAACCATATTTCTATCTTTTCTCTAAACTTTGTATCAAGTATAAAACTATATCATATACATAAACCAATTCCAGAATTCATTCTAACATTTCATTAAAGTCTCTAACGATTATATATTATCAATTCTACATAAAATCAGTTTAACAATAATAGTCCCATGGGTTTTATTAAAAGTATGTTTCATGTCCTAAAATTAAGCTCAAAACATACAATCCAGTAACTTCAAATCCTTATACAGTATTTCTCTAAAATCAAGCAATAAATCGTATTTCCATAAAAATAACTTTAATGCACAACATAATATTACAGATGTGAACCCACTCGCTTGGAGTGGTGGAAAACACAGGAATCGCACCAAGAGAACCCTAAGAAGTAGAAATAACACCACTATTTGACATGAAAAATAGAGAACTCTAGATTAACTCTAGAACCTCTAAATACTCAAAATCCATCTCTAATAAGGTAGAAAACTTCTTTCTCTTAGAAACAAAGAGAACCACCCCTAAACAAGGAAAACTTAAAGGAAATGAAGCAAAACTAGCAAGATAACATACCTTTAAGCTTGAAGGATGGAAGATTCCAAGTTAAACTTGAGAGAATTGGAAGAAAATGAAGATTTGGGGTGAAAAGGGTTAGAGACGAAGTTTCGCTTTTGGGAGGTGAAAGTTGTGTTTTGAGGTTTGGAAATCCAAAATATCCACTTGCACCACCTTACCTTCCTCATTGCGCGTGCTCTAGAGTGATATTTCTTAGATCCTTAAGCAATAATTCAAGTGTTGGTGCGTATTAGGCTAGATTGTCACAATACTCATTATTTACATTTTTAATTTTAAGTTAATGGAGGACATTAACTTTAAAATATAAAATGTAAATAAAGAAATACTCCCATTTGGATGCAAACAAAATATCATAAAAATTAAAATCTCAACAAATCAGAATCCAAATTTTAGGTTTTAGCTCAAATTTGGAATTTTTAAGATTTTATAAACTTGTGGCTAGAAAGGAAATGTTTAAAGGTTTCATAAAATTCAATAAAAATGGTTTTGAACTTATTTTTCTTTTGGGAACAATTACTTGGACTTTTGATCTCAAGAATGTGGTTCTATCGTCTAGCCATTCAAGGACGTTACAACCAAACTTAATGAAATTCATGACCTAGAACAACAAATGAGGTAAATGACATCCTTCCTAGTTTAAAAAATTTTCTATCTTTTTTATTTAAAACTTGAGTATTACATATTTAAATGGTCAATTAAAAAAATTAGAAGTTATAATTTTTTATCTTCTAAAGAGAGATTTTTTTTTATAGAGTTTTATTTTGATATTCTAAAGTGTAAAAAATTTTACTTTATTATCCAATCAAATTTATTCTTTTATATGACCTTTCAAATAGTAAGGTGAAAGTTAACCATATTTATTGATATATCATTACATGATTGGATTATCATGTAAAAAAATTATACATAGTCAATGTATTTAAAATTAAATTTTTTTTTATAATATAAAGAAAGAAAATATGTTTACAAATAAATGAAAATCTTTTAATACTATATCAAAATATAGATTAACTTGGTTGTTTCAAACTTGCACATGTGAATTTGGTTGTGCTATTGAATATGCATAGAGATGTCAAAATGGTTGAGCTTATAAGGTTGGTTCCAAACCCACCATTTTTTGTGGGTTGGGTTGAAGTTTTAAGTTCCAAAATTTCAGCCCACCTTGCTTAACCCGCAGGTTTGTGGGCTTGACTCGCGGCTAAGTCATTTTATTTTTTAGAAAAAAATCATAATTTATTTGAAAAAAAAGTAAGAAACGTGTGACTCAAAAAAAGAAAAAAGAAATGTGTACACTCACTAGCACAATAATACTAGTCAATTCTATTACTCAAATTAAAATTTAAAAATAAAAAATAGTGGTAACTCACAAATAACACTATTTTTTAATCAAAGTTAGTGTATAGTTGTTATAAACCTTGAAAAATTGAGTATATATAAATAAAAAAATATTATTTAAAAGCTTTTTTTTAAAAAAAAATTGAGAAAAATATTAAAAAATATTTTTTTAAAATTTTTTTTTTTTTTGGCGAGTTGCTCCGCCCTAAACGGGCTAGGCTAATTGTTTCACCCTTTTATTTTGACGGATTGGCCCGCATTATCCCCTTTTTTGTGGAATTTATGGTAAACCTAAACTGACACCAGCCCGTTTGACACTCCTAAATATGCACAATGATAATCAAAGCTTGAAACTTGGCAAATTGGATAACCAAAATTTGGTGCAAGTTTTGGTGGAATTTTTTTTTACCATTGTGTGATAAATAACATCTATTAAGTTAACTATCCAACTTTTATATACACATAGATTTGCACATGAAATTTGAGACCTCTAGCAAAGGCCAGGCCCCGTTTCGCAAATAACAAGCAAGATAAACTCATACTTCATTAAATTGCATAAGCTTGTGTCATCACGACTTTTAGGTGGCATTTGAATAGAGTATTTTAGAGGTCAATATATTTTATGAGAGGATTTCAATTAATGAATTGGCATGAAATTTTTTATTTAGATATCAACATAGGGAATTTAATTTTAAAATTTCAAGTATTTTTAATGAGGTATTCTCAAGGCTAAAAAAAAGTATACTTTAAATTCCCTCTTCACAAAGAGAATTATGAAATTCTCTTTTATCTTTGTCTAATAATTCTTACTATCATTGCTCAAAGCGAGTTGCCATTGGTCCTTGCCCATCAGTTGTTGATCGCCTTTGCATCATGTCCGATGTCGATCACCACCCGCCTACCCATTGCTTGTCATCGCCCTCGCCTCCGCGCTTGCTCGTTGCCCATTGCCACCCCTACCCGTTGCCTGTCGCCTGGGCTGCCCTCCCCGATGGCCATTGCCCAATCGCCTATGACCACCCGACCATTAACTACATGCCACCTGCGCTAACTCCACCGGTCACTACCCACTCGTCGCACATTAGCCGCCCACGTGCATCACCCACCACTAGTCATCCGCCACCATCGACGTCCCCCAATCTTTGGTTGTCGTGATCGTTCCATCACTCATCTGTTGTTGAAATATCATCTAGGTGCCAATCATCTTTTCTTACCTATAGAGAAGGTGATATAATTTCATTACTCAAAAAATATTTTGTAAATGAAGTCATATAATTATCTTATCCAAACAAAATAATTTTAAAATGAAGGGAATTCATTAGCAATTGGACTTGTATTTTAAATTCTTTGGAATTCAAAGAATACATCGTTAAACACGACATAATTTTTAACATTTAAAATGGATTAAAAATGTCCCAATTTCTTCCTTGTCCTTAGCCATATAATCTATTTCATAATTTTAAAATCAAACTAACCTGTTGAAATCGAAAACATGAACCATGGATTGGTTTGGTTTAGTAATTAGCTTGTTAAGTATTTAAACCAATCAATTGTTAACACCTAAGTTCGTGCCATCAAACCCAAAGAAATCAACTTGAGCACTGCCAAAGAATTTTTGAAATTGCTCACAAAAATTCCATTACAAGGATTCGGACAATTGGAGCTATGCAACGCTCTATCCAATACAGCCAACAGGAGCTTGTGTGACGTGCTTTAGATCCCATTGAACAAACAATTAGGGGCTGCGAGTAAAGGATCCTCGGAATAACCTCATAATATAAGCTGTACAAGAGAACTTGTTGGAAAAATTAATTGAAATAACACAAATAAAATTAAATAAAATAAAAAATAAATTCACATAATATAAATCATCTGTCATAAAAATTACAAGCTAAATATGATGTGGAATAACACAATTAAAATAAAATATAGTGGCTTATCAGTTTTATTGGTTAGACATTGCAGTATATCTAACTTAAGAGTATTTTGCCACCACAGTCAATCACTCTGGTAAATGGTTTTAACGGCTAATACTCAGGATACAACAACCACTTCCCATTAACTCTGCATTTGAACTAATGGAGCTATACAGGAACAACTATATTGGATTTGCTCATGGAAACTAAGAGCTAATAAAATAAAAATTCTACGTGTTAATATAAAATGTTGTATATAAACAATATAATTTCTCGTCATATTCTTCTGCCCTACAAGTTTAACCTCATTGCTTTATATATAAGTGATTTGTGACATTCCCAATCCATAAAATGTGCAGAGTGTTAATGCTAATAACGATTTAGTAATTTAATAAAATTAAAACCCATAAGTTTAGATAAAAAAAAAAAAACAGTTTCTACACAAGTGAAGATACGCTGGCAAGCTTTGAATGAAATGTAACGTAAACTATAAAATGGATATTAAAACCTAGCAAATGGGTTTATACAGTTTTCAACGGCAACTCAATAAAGGTAACAAGAAACAAGTGGATTAACACAAAACTATTTTTATGAATATAAATTAACTTTGCAATAATAATAATAATAACTTTGAAATGAACATAAATATAAATAAAATACAACAGAACTCCCCTGAAACATTGGGGAACCACATCCATCGTGCCCAACTGAGGGGGTTTCAAAGACTTTACTAAACACCTCATCCTCATCCAAATCCAGCATGGCGAAATACTTTAGTTTATGCACCCAATGGAGCCATACTCCGTAATTTAAATCGCTGCATGTATTTTAATAATTTTTCAGGGGTGTTACAAGTGTTTTGTGTGTTGTCATCCAACCTACCTATTACCATTGTTAAGAACATAGTTAGGGTAACGAAAAGGTTTGAGATGGTTTTTTAAAAATTTAGTGAGATGCAATCCCATCTGTGACTAGTTCATTGACATAATTGTACTTTCTATTGCTTAAAATTAACACAATGACAAAGAAAATAAATAGTGAATCAGAAAGAAAATGACATTGAACAGTAATGTTTTATTTAGGAACACATGACCATAATATAATTTCAATAAAAACTATCCATTGAAATAAAACTTCAATAAAAACTTGAAACAGGAATAAGGACATTTCGCACATGAATACTTTAATCAATGCAGAAATGCAATAGCAAAATAAAATAAGACAAATATTATTTCAACATTTAAAAGGAAATGTTAATTGACACCTATTTTTTTTATCAATCCATCACATCTAATGGTAATGAAGTCCTGGTTTTATCAACATCAGTTCAAAGGTTGTAAATAATAAAATAAACTACTATAAGCTAGATACATGTGTCTCTCTATTTCATTGAAGTAGTTTGCATTATATCCCTAACAAAGTCTTCTAAATCAGCGACAGCTGACCCACCATTTGCAATTGCATGCTGACATATATGCTTAAGCTCTCTGGCTCTTTCCCTAATTTCTCTTGCAATTTCACTATCCAAACCCATAAACCTCCGCAATAGGCTAGCAACTTCATCTTTCTTAACCAAAGTATTTACCTTAGCATTTCCTTGACCCTCCAACCAACCTTCCAATCCTCCACTATCATCTTACTGTCCAGTGGTTGGTCAAAAGTATTGGGAAGGTGAGAAAAGGAACCCCAGCAAAAACACCTTCTTTGTGGAATTCCACCCACAATGAGACCAAAATCCTCCAACAGCAGGGTGACATAACACACGCAATTGGTCACACCATGTCACTATTATTCCCAAGTTCCCACAAATTTCTTTCAACCTTGAAACCTCACCACGGGCAACCCAGAGGAATCTAACACCACTTTCACGCAATCCAGCAGCAATCTCATCAACTTGAGCACTTGAAACCGAAAAAATGCTCCCTTGTGAGATGTAAAGAACAGAACCATTGGGTTGGAATCTAGCCACTCGAAGTAGCTTTGACTACTACTACTACTATTGGTGTGTATGACATTGTCTTGAAGGGTAAAATGAGGTATGGCAGGGCCAACAGTGTAAATGGGCAATGATAACTCAGCTTTTAGCGCATCAATGGCTTGAGGCTCAAGCTCATAGATGGAAGTGAATACAAGATATTGTGCTTTCTGAACCAATTGGACCCCCTTCAAGAACAATTCCATTATTCGGTTGCTGTAGTGGCTACCATCGTTTAGAGGCAAATCAGCCAAGCTTGTTGAGGAAATTCCAGGAATATAATCCACACGTTTGTCACCGTCCTCTGAACTTGCATCAGTCAAATAAAACATGCTTAACTTGAGTTGTTTCGATAAAAATCAGAATCGTGTACAGAGAAGTTTTCAAGTGCATATCAGAGTGTAAGAATAAGAATGAGGTGAAATTTTTTCATAGATAAAGTCTATGATTCCGATAACATAGCCTAAAGATATAAATAATGAAGTATAAAAAATAAAAATCACCATATAGATATCTATAATACTCCAATTCAAAACATTACTTGAAAGGGAACAAATCCAGAGTCACTCTAACCAATTCAACTTACAATGCTAGAAAAAATTATTAGATGCTTCAAGAGTAAAATAAAATATTTATTGCATTTTCTTTAGTAATTGACACAACAATTATTATTTTAGGAAATACAGAAAATATAATAGACAATAATAACCCACAAAAATTAACATATCTAATAATGAATGTAACATAACCAATTCAAAACATTACTTGAAGGGAACAAATCCAGAATCACTCTAACCAATTCAACTTACAATGCTAGAAAAAATTCTTAGATGCTTCAAGAGTAAAATAAAATATTTATTGCATTTCCTTTAGTAATTGACACAACAATTATTATTTTAGGAAATACAGAAAATATAATAGACAATAATAACCCACAAAAACTAACATGTCTAATAATGAATGTAACATAACTCATACTCTCTCTTGCTACTAAAACACCTGAGTACTTCTTGTCAACTGCTTGTAACAATGCCCGAACTTATTGCTTTCACTAATTAAAGGCATCTTTTGAACTTCCTATTTTTTCTCCTTCTTTCAAGTAAGAAGAACTAAAAGGAAAACGTGCAAATACTTTTAACCAAACAATTTCATACACATTTGAAAAACACTTCGCCCTTTTTTTGTTTTAACGCTGAAGACCCTTTACTTTACACCCAACATAAAGGCATTTCACTTTTTGGTTTTGTCGTTGTCAATATCAATTTATAGTTTTAATTGATCACTTTTATATTTTCCAGTCATCCACACTTTAATTTTGTCGTATAAGCCAAGAATAATGCTACCGACACATATTTAAAAATTGTGTTTATATTTTAAGTGTCAGATCAAAGTTTGAGCATATGTAAAAACCAAAGCCTTTCTAATTATAACTATGTGCAAAAATTGATATATATATTAAAAAATATAGTTATTGAATAGTATAAAATGATACAAAATATATGAATCATTTATTTATTTAAGAATTGATAATTATTCTATTCTAATAAATGAATCTTAATAAATTTTTTTTGACATTTTATAACTTTCAATAATTAAATGTTGATAGAATTAACTGACATTAGTATATTTTTTCAATCTTAACTACTAATTTGATTTGAACTAAGTTTATTACACGGATACAATTTTTTCTAACACTAATTTGTTTCTATTTACAACATTTATATTCGAAAATGTTATTAGAAAAATACCAAATTACTCCAACCAGCCACACTGTGGATAGCATCAGCTAAACGTGTGACAACAGAGTATTGAGCCATCCAAGCATCATTTTACCATATTGATTTTCTACTTGTATGCTAGTGTTGATTACCTGACAGGTTCACAGGATAATGACCATTCTGCACCAAAAGCTGGTGGTGAAGGAGCACGGAGACACAAGACGCCGACAAAGGCGACATCGCCGCCACCGGAATATTCCTCCTTATTCCAACACCGACCACCCAGTACAATGATATATCATAAGTTATTATTGTTGGTGGCGGCTCAAGGTGGCTGAGCAGTTGCTCGAAGGGCTCTTCCATTTTGGTCATTACGGCTTCGACGAAGCTGAGGTGATCGGCTAGGCGGGTCAGCTCGGAAGGTACCACATTAGGGATGGAGCGGAGGAGTATGTTGTCGGGTTTTGGATCGGGGCGAGGAATGAGACCCATTCTTCGGTGAGGACGAAGGTTACGAGGATGCTGCTGTTCTTGAAGACCAGAAGCTTGCAGAAGTTCATCATGGCGTTGATGTGGCCTCGTGCTGGGTAGGACATGGCCACCACGTGGCAGGTGGAGAGTGCTGGAGCTTCCATTTGTGTTGGTGTAGGAATGGTGAGGTTTGATGTAGTTTAGGTTCGAAAAGTAGCAGAAGGAAGAGGAGGGGGATGGCGAGGCAGTGAAGGTTGAAGCTATGAGAGCCAACGCTTTTTATAAAGGGGGAATACTATAAACTATGAAGCTAGATGAATATTGTCAAATATTCCACATAAATAGAATTCGATTTAAGAGGTAAACAAAGCCAACTCATTAATAGTATCACTTGAATTGAAGAATTTAAGTTAATCTCTACTTCTAGAAGATTCATGAAATAGAATTAGAGTTTAATTTGTATTCTAATACCAATTAGAATTCAAGTTGGATTTATATTTTTTATAGTCGCTTTATTTGACTTATCTAGAGATGAGTTGTAATTGAACTTTACTACCACTTTTCTTAAGAGTTAAGAGTAGTTTTTTTTTCATAATATTTTATTATGTAATGATGTCTATATAAAGGCCACCCATGTATCATATTGAAACATAAGAGTGAGTTTATGAAATTTTCATTCCTTTTTCTTACTTCTATGTTGCACCATTATGTTTGGAAAGTGAAAAAAAAAATAGCAGTGTTGTGTGAGTGAAATCCTAGGATGAGTAAATTATTCCATATAGGACAAGAGTGTCTCATACAATTGTTTTTAGAGAGCCATTATGGCAAATAATTACAGTATTGTGTGGTCAAGTCCCAAATTAGATGAGAAATTAGATTATAGTCATTAGGAGACATTAATGGCTACTCACTTGAAGGCTTACAATATTTGGAGTTTGGTTTAACAGGTTTACAAGAAGGAGCTAATGCAACTACTCAGAGAAGAGATCAATTGACATTGTCACAAATCCATTAAGTAGTAGATTATTCAATATTTGGTAAGATTGCTAATGCCAAAACTGTCAAGGAAGTTGAAAATGTGCAGAAATCAAAACTACAGCCTTTATGTAGAGAATATGAAAAGTATGATATGTCTAGTTTAGAAACTGTTGAATAAATTTTTTCGTGTTATTGGCCTTGTTAATAAGATGAGCGTCTTGAGAAAAGATTCCATATAGTATGGTGGTAGAAAATCATACGCACCATACTGATAAAGTTTGATCATATGATGACTACAATATTAAAGTCTCCCAATACATACAATTCCAATATGAAAGGTAATATTATTCTACAAAAAGTAAATGCTCAAGAGACACCCACTTTATAATCTTTTAGATGCAATGGATGTTAAAGATGAATGGGAACCACTATCATATTTAATGGTAATAAAATGAATATTCTATTAAACACTTACTTTTTAGGTATTAAAATAATATTTTTGATTATTCTATGTTCTATTTCTACTCATCTTTCTCTGTTTAGATAAACAAGTACATTTGTGATCATACCTTTGCTGCAAAAAAATGAATGGAAACAAACTTCAAAAGAGAATGCACCTAGCTATATACTCCCCTTAATCCATTACACTGTAGATAGTAGTCTTTCATTGATAACATTAAAAATGTAACAATGTCTGTGCCCTCCAGCATTATCCGTGGCATTTGGCTGAGTACATAATTTCTCATATAGCTCTTCACTCGTAGCTTCTAAAAGTGATCATCTCTATTAAAGGACTTAGATATCTTCAGTAGACTCAAACCTTGGTATGCATAATCACACATAATGCTATTCCTGCAAATTGCAGGCCTCAAATTGCTAATGCACAACGACAAATTCAGGCATCAGAGAGTATGTCAGGTTCACTTATGTGATATTTTACAATGTCAACCATGTCCTAACATGCAATTGAAATAAGATCCTTCAGCCCTTAATTTAATACATAGTTACATAGCCCAAGATGCATCCTCAACCCACCAATGGCCTTGAAATGTCTCTTATAAATGCATCCAGGTTCAAATCAGAGGATCCACCATTGCCAACTGCTCTGTGACAGATACCCTTAAGTTCTCTTGCCCTCTCTCTATTTTCTTTCCCTCTGTGCTTTCAAGATCCATAAACCTCTTAACTAGTTCCTCTATTTTTTCCTTTGCCACCATCTTTTCACTGCCCAACTTTGATGCCTCTACCTTCCACCCATTCTTCCACGCATCCACAATTTGGCTGCTATTTGGAACTTGATCCAAGAAAAGAGGGAATGTCAGCATTGGCACACCGGCATACACAGCTTCCAGGGTGGAATTCCATCCACAATGGCTCCAAAATCCACCTATGGAAGGATGAGACAACACCTTCAATTGGTCACACCAAGGCACCACCATGCCCTTATCTCCACACTTGTCTTTCAGCCAAGATGATTCCCCGAGCCACCCAAAGGTAATGAATGTCGCTTCGGTTGAGTGCTTCAGCAATTTCATCCATTTGGGAACTAGTCACTGAAAGGAAACTGCCCAAAGAAATGTACAATACTGATTGAGGTGGCTGAGAATCCAGCCAATTTGTATAGTCATGGCTATGATCATCAATGTTCACAGAATTATGGTTTTCTCCTAGTTCTAAATAAGGTATAGCAGGGCCAATTGGATAGACAGGAAAGGGGTATATAGCTTTAAGAGAATCAATTGTTTCAGCTTCTAACTCTTGGACTGAGGTGAGCAGAAGATAATTTGCTTTTGGCACCTTTGAAATACATTCCATTGCAAGCTGCAAGACTCGGTGATCATTCTCATGAAGTACAATCTTAAGATCTGCCAAATGAGCTGAAGAAATTCCTGGGATCTTCTCTGCTTGTGCATCTTCATGATTATAAACCGCACAGATCAGATATACAGTAATATAATATATATATTTTTTGTACTTACGGTAATATAACAATATAGTTGCATTAATATTTTGCAGATGATACGCAATAAAAAAAGAAATGTATCGCTATGTAACAATTACGCCTACCACCAGTAACCAGCAATACCTTGTGATCACTCATTACTAAATTCTTAAATGCATAATCCCATATTCCCCCCTTACAGAGTCATTAACTCTAGGTGAGGGAAAAATTAACTGATAGTTTTTTATGCATATAGATCTCATCATTCTTTGTGGTAGTTTAAAATTGTTCCTAGTAGCCCTGACGGAAAAAACAGAAGCATGCAGTAGTTAAGACGTGTGTTCTAAGAATGCATCAGGCTCTGCACAACCGTAAATAACTAGTGATCTGGTCTCAAGAATGCATCTCCAACTGCAAGGTTGTCACTCCAATTGCCTACAGGTCAAGCTTACATTTCATCCAACTTCCATAAACTCATTATCTTCTTTCCTATTTTTTCCTTCTTTAGGAACTAGACATTATAATGTCCATAAATAGAATGAATTTAATCTTGATGTAATCACAACATAAGTTTTATACAGCCAATTAATCATATGCTTTTATTTAAAAATGTTCTAGTAGTTAGGTTCAAATATTTTTACGATATAACAATATATTATTAAATGTTTGTATAAAATTTTTTATACTGACAATATATTCAAATTAAACTCTAAAAAGATATTGTTTCAAATTTTATTAGAGTTGTGGCTCAGAGAAATAAGAGAGTAAAGTGAGAAAGAATTTCATTATTGTTGTATTACTGTGAGAGTGAAAACATATATAAATGTGCGGGATTTACAACTGAAAGCTAACTAACTCAGCAAGCAACTATGACTACTAACAGAATATAACTAACTTCAGTTACATTATACTTAATAAATTTAGCTGTTTAATAGCTTATATAAACTATTAAATGAGTACACTAATACTCACTATAGTTAAATTTGTGCAATAAACTTAGAAAATGAAAATTTTCTCAACGTTTTAAAAATCATAATAATGTTTTTTTTTTTTGATAAACACATAATAATGTATAGTTGAACTAGTTCAATCGCAAGTCGGTCTGAATTCTAATATTTTTTAAATTCAGTTTCGATTAACATATAGCTTTCTCCAATTAAATCAATCAAATCATGATGGGAGTTCTCAACAATTTGATTTCTAACTTTTTATTTTAAATTTATATTCGATTTAGCTAATGGGCCGAAAATGCCACTGATGAAAAAAAATCTGAATTACAGAAAATAAAAAATAAAACACATTTGTAAATCATTCATTACCGAGTGTATTAATAGCCAAATCCCGGTGCCGTGCGAAGACGTCAAAGCGATCCAGCATGGAGTAAAACGACGCCGACATAGTCCAAAATGCTGCCACCGGAATATTTCTCCGATTCGCGACGGCAAAGGGCCACCGCAGCTCGACGCACCCGATGATCGCGTTCACCGGCCGCTGGAGCCGGTCCAGAAGCTCCTCGAACGGCGCCTCCATGTTGGTCATGGTGGCTTCGTAGAACCCGGGAAAATCGGCGGCTTTGAGGCGCTCCGGGGCACCACGTTGGGGATGGCGGCGAAGCGCACGGCGTCGGGCTTGGGGTCGCCGCCTATGTAGCCGAGCCACTCCTCGGTGACGACGAAGGTGATAAGGATGTTTTTGGGTTTTCGCGATGCTAGGGTTTTGCAGAGGTTCATCATGGGGTTTATGTGGCCCCTTCCAGGAAACGGCATCGCTACCACGTGGCACAAGCCAGTTGGACCATCGCCGCCGCCGCCACCGACGGAGCTGTTCATCGCCGGTTAGCCGGAGAAATTGGAAAGTGAGGGTGGGCGTGGATTCTTGATTGATGATTTTTTTTTTTTCCGTTAGGTACTGAAAAGTGTGCAGCGTAAGACAAGATTAGGATTTGGTTTAAGACAGTGTTTTAAAACTTTTTTTGGTTTATTATTTTAATGTCAGATGATTTATTTAACAGTTTACATAAGCTAGGGAAAAACTCGGCCTTTTTACCCTTCTAAATAAGTGAGGGTGGGTGTGGATTAAGAAAGTGTGGGTACTGAAAAAGTTTGCAGCATAAGACAAGATTGGGAATGGTTTGAGACACTGTTTAAATTTTGAAGTTTAGGGTTAATTACGGCTCCCTGACCTATATCAATATTATATTTAATCCCTTTTATTTTTTAAGCTGACATGTATTTCTCCTGAAATTAACAAATTTTCTAAATATCAATTATATCCTAAACCGTCTATAAATAGTAATGAGCACTTTACATTATATTAATACACTTTTATTTCACCCAACACTTTTATTTATTTTTGAAAAGATATTAATTTCATCAATACATTTTTATTTATTTTCGAGTTGTGAATTGGATTCTATTTAATTTAAATTTTATATTTCATTCAATCATAAATTTAGAGTTTATCAATAATGTTTCAAAAATTATGAATTCAAATAACATATTAATCAAAGGTGGCAGCTGCCCTGGTTATAAGTCCCTCCCTAGTTTACCACTGCAACTCATTTTTCTATCATTATTTATTCAATTGAAATTCTCATGCTGGTGTAATTGTAAAAATAATAATTTTATTTTAACACCTACATTATAAACACTCATCTGATTCCATTGTGGCGTTAGAGGAATTATTTAAGAGAATAAAAAAGGAAGGTTAATCCATATTATTTGAGGAACTGCTTTGATTTGAGAAATTGGGTCAAAATATCAAGGTTGAAATCCAAATAAGACTATTGTACGCATGGTAATTCATCTGTTGACTGTTGTATGCAATGGTATAGAAAACTTATCTATCTGCGTTAGATGCAGGATATGGTTCAATAACCTTTGCCAGAAGGTCACCAACTCACCATAGTGACGAATATCAACCAAATGGTAATCCAATGACAAATAGGTCACCAATCACCATAGTTCTCATTTCTTCTCCATTAAATCCTAGAAAACCTTTTTTATCTTTTGGAATATATGTTCAATTTTTCTTTGAATTTTTAACGTTTTTCTCTAGGACCTTATAAAATTTACGTTTACTAAATTTACTTTCTAGATAACTCATAGTTAAAATTTGTTTCGCTTCTATTAACTAAATTTATTAATATTTTAAATACTTGGAAGTAAATAACAACTTTTGAATTTAAAAGTTAAATTCAGACTTTAGGGTATCAAAAAAAACCAAATTTTTATCGTGACTATTCAAAATAATACTTACAATTGCTAACTCCAACATTGGATTATACAGTATATTTCCTAACCATCTTAAGTCTTACCACCTAGTTCATGTAGTTAGTCTATGCAATATAATGATATATATTGTTGGAGTAAATATAATGATTTCCATCACAGCACTGCACAAAAGAATAATAATGAAAAAAATTATAACCCGTAAACCCTCAAACTAAACAGAGTTACTTGCGTTCATTTGTGTATCTGTTAATCAATTCTGTTTGGTACTCTAATTTCTAAGAAAAATGCCAAATCGGATAGGGACAAACAAGTTGTGATGAAAAACTTCAAATGCATGCTATCATGTCAGATATTCTCCTATATGTTCAGTTTGGACCAGTGACGAGAAAATTCCCCAGACAACAAGGCACAAGCCAGCCAAAACTGGTAATAGTTAGGCTTGAGACCTGTCGTGACCAAACTCGCCACCTAATCTGGCGAGTTTTGAAAAGCCTTCACAAGCGTGATCAAAGGCTGAAAAGTTTCGCGTAACACGCTGCCGAATACGGTGAATTTTTTTGAAGAGCGTGATCAAAACTAAAGGCTGCACAGACGTGACCAAAGACTGATAAAAAAAAAACTGTGCAATCTGGCCTTTGCACATGGGGGATGTTAGTCAGAACCAGTTTGCCTATATATACATGGCAGATTGTGTGAAAAAAAATTCACATCCAAGAAGAAGAGTGTGTAGAGTGTGGTAGGAAAATTTTTCAGCAATGCACGCTCAGTGCCTTGATTTTTATACTTCGTGTAGATTAAATAGAGAGAGTTAGTAAAGCATTCTAAAAGGGAGAGAGGGTTAGAAGCATTCTGAAAGAAAGATAATAACAGAAGACGAAGCCAGAAGGAGAAGCTCGAGTAATGGACTCAAGGGATCATACTTCAGGGGCAAATCGTTCTACTAATGTAATGTAATTTTCCTCTTTAATTTAATTTGTTATTATCATGTATATTTGTGATATTACAATCATTATTATTACTAATGGATCGATAGACATTCCCATATTTTTTAGTATTTTTTTAATTTATTTTTTATGTCTAAATTTTTCTAAATGCTTTTGGAAAATTTTGTCCGTGAACACAAATCTAACACCTTGTCTATGTATACACTCACATTAAAATTGATAGAAAGAATAAATGAATCTATCTTAAATATAATTGATGAGATTCATTTATTATTAGTATGTAAAATTAAGATGTTAAATTTGTACCTATACAAAAACTTCTCCCTCTTTTGTCCTTTTATAACTTCCATCAACTTCATTTATGTTATAGGTGTTTTAGGGAATAAGTCCTAGACGCCAAAATGTGATTAAAGGGACAATCTCGTTTGAATATAATATACATATAGATATACATCATCATCATCATTGTCGTTCGTCATTATGGTAGGAGCCATTGTCGTTCACCTATTATTTTTTTTATAGATTTAATTTTAATGTATTAATAAGCAAATTATCCTCTCAAATCCTTTTATTTATGTGTTATTATTATTAGTGAATTGATAGATAATTACATATTTATCATTTCACCATTTTTTATTTTTAACAGTTTTTTTTTATTTTTTAACCACTTTTATTTATTTTTATAACTTTGTCAAACTTTCTATAAGTATTATAGAAAATAAAAATTTTATACATAAAAAAAATTAAAAGTGGCTATTTCTTTTTTATATATATATATATATATATATATATATATATATATTCATGATTTGTATTACTATTCAGGTGGCTCCATCCCTACCCTCAACGTCTCAAATGCCTCGCTATCCATGGATATCGTGTAGGATCATCAGGACGTAAGCGCATCGTACCAACGCGACGTAGGAAAATAGAACCTTCATTGTTTTGATTACCTAAGGACGCAGTGAACCAAGCTTCACGATCGGAATCCGCTCTTTGAAGATCTTCCAGACTATCTCTCGAGGGGGATGGCTGTGTGGGCAACCGTCAGATGATGAACGCTGCCTCGGTGTCCGTTTCTATGAAAAACACTTAGTAAGGCACAAGGGTGAAAAGATTAGTTTATATGCCGTGAAGTCCAAGACCTAACCCTAAGCCACATGGGCCATATTGTTCTGGGCTTTAATCTCACTAAGTCTTATTGGACTTAAGTGACTAAAGAGCATATAACCCAACAATCTCCCACTTGCTCTTTAAGATACAAACTTGAGTTCATAAACCCAAGATCATGTATCCCATAAGCCATCATCATCTGAATATACCCCATCCCTTATCTCAAGCTAGCCTGGGATCTACCATTTGTCATTTATCAAGGCTCCTGATAATCAGAAGATTATCTAATTCATGCTACTCCACTAAAAGCCCGAACGTGAACTCCAAGAATAATGACATTTATAACATGAATATGCATCGCCCCTTTATAGAATGTCTATAATTGATTGACTAGTTTTCTGTTACCCAATCAATTATTTATTTCCTTTACTGTGATAGTTTCTCTAATGGATTACATGCACTTGATGTCTTCAATATCCAAGTACCGAAACATATCAAGGGGACATTTCCTATAAATTCCATGTTGTTTATCTCATAAACACCAATAACCAAATAGTTTCAATCCCAAAATACCGGGTTATTGGCCATCAATAGATTGAACCTCACCCGTTGGTAAATCAAAGAATGAAATCTATTCGACTACTTATTTAAAATAAACTCAGGATTAAGAGCAACTACATAACTATAGTTATCTGGAGATTTGATTCCTTATGAAGAAAGAACAACTTTAATCAAATCTCTCCTTGATCCATTCAATGTAAGTATTAACTCACACCAATATTTAAAATGATTCGGACAAAATCATCTCATAAATATTAACTAAAAAAATGCCCAACTTTATTTAATAGCTGTGAACCTATTCATCAATTGTGAGAACCTATGACCATGTCCTCCATGAACGTATCCATATGATCATATACTTCACAATTGATTCGGACCTTCGTGTTTGTAAATAGTGTGCGGAAAAAATGAATAATACCTCATTTATAACATTCAGAAAAAAAATACAATGTCATAATGTCTTGCTCAAAAGGCACAAAATAACAAAGTGAAATAACAACTTCCTAAAGCTATAGCAAATCTGGAATCCTCCTAAGACCCATAGATGTAACATGCCTCTCGAACACACGTTCAGGCAAACTCTTAGTAAAAGGGTCAAGGTTCTCGTCATGCTATCTTGACTACCACTGTATCTCCTCTTTCAATTATATCTCGGATCAAGTGGTACTTCCTCTCTATGTGCTTTTGTCTTTTGTGACACCTTGGTTCCTTGGACTGTGCTACACCGCCCACGTCACAGGAAGTGTGATGGGACGACTAACACTGGTATCACTTGAAGAATTAGGAACTTCTTTAACCATGCGGCTTCCTTTGCAGCCTAGAAGCAGCTACACATCACTCTCGTGGTAGTCAGCCACACATGATTGTTTGACACTCCTCCAACAAATGGCCCCCCATTAAGAGTGAACACATACCCAGGTGGATTTTCTTGAGTCAATGTCTCCTTGGAAATCTGAGTCTGTATAACCAATGGTTTCAAGACTCCCACTAATAGACCAACATATAATCTCTCGTTCTCCTAAGGTACTTGAGTATATGTTTAACCGCTATCCATGTTCTTCTCCAGGATTAGATTGGTACCGACTTACTACTCCCACGCATAGCAGCATCTGGTTGGTGCACAGCATAGCATACATAAGGCTACCTACGCGAAGCGTAAGGTATCCTACTCATCCGTTCTTCTCTTAGGAGTTTTAGGAGAATGCTCCTTAGAGAGATGAATCCCATGCCCTGGGTAAAATCCCCTTCTTGGAATTCTCCATGCTGAACCTGGCAAGTATTTTGTCGATGTAATTAGCCTTAGATAATGCCAATACCCTATTCTTCCGTCTCAAGAGCTTAATACCAAGAATATAATTGGCTTCCCCCAGGTCCTTCATATCAAAATGCTTGCTTAGCCAGGTCTTTATGCCTAATAATACCTCCGTATCATTTCCGATAAGGAGTATATCATCCACATAAAGTACCAGAAGATACTGCGTTTCCTTGGATCCTTTTATACACACACGGCTCATCAGGACTTTTCTCAAAACCATAAGACTTAATGGCTTGATCAAACTTGATGTTCCATGATCTGGACGCTGCTTAAGTCCATAAATGGACCTTTGCAACTTGCATACCATGTTTTCTTGCCCTTTGGCTATGAACCCTTTTGGTTGCTGCATATATATCCTCTTCCAAATTTCCATTTAGAAAAGCAGTTTGACATCCATTTGCCAAATCTCATAATCAAGATTTGCTGACAGCTGAAGAGAATCCGGATGGACTTGAGCATGGCAACCGGCGAAAAGGTTTCTTCATAATCCACACCTTCTATTTGGGTGTACCCTTTCGCCACCAATCTAGCTTTGAAGGTTTCAACCTTCCCGTCCGATCCTCTCTTTCTTTTGTAGATCCACTTACACCCAATGGGTCTTACCCCTTTTGGTGCATCTACAAGAGACCAAACTGAGTTGGAATACAAAGAATCCATTTCACGATTCATAGCCTCAAGCCATTCCTGAGCATCAACATCCCCTAGTGCCTCGTCATAACTCGTGGGATCATCATCTTCTTCAATGATGACATCTTGAGACGATTCACCCAACAAGAGAAATCTTGCGGGTTTACGAATCACTCTCCCACTACGAGTTTGCCGCACTTGTTGTTGTGCATTTAGGGGGATCCAATTCTAGATGAGGACCCTCATTCAGAGGATTAACCAATTCATGATTTTGTTGTTCTTCCACAAGCGGTAACTGCATCTCAGATGTTCCGCTTGTTGATCATCATGTTGAACTTCTGGTTCTGTTTCGGTTCCTGTGTGTGTTCAACATCAGGATATTTTCCCTCTTTGAACAACCACAGGAACAAAAGCTGGAACCGCCAGGTTGAGGTGAAACTTGATCTGAGACTAGCTCATCAAGAATAACCTTACTCCTAGGCTTATAATTTGCCATATAGTCCTCCTCTAAGAAAGTTGCATGTGTGCTCACTATAACCTTCTTTTCCTTCGGACTATAAAACAACCAACCTCTGGTTCCTTTAGGATAGCCTATAAATATGCATACTTTCTACGAGTCCATCTTATTTGGCTTCGTTAAGACATGTGCCGAGCACCCAAACCCGAATATGGTTCAAGGTGGGCTTACGCCCTTTCCATAATTCTATTGGTGTCTTTGAACCAACTTGGACGGAGCTAAGTTCAATAGATACATAGCTTTCTAAGGCATATCCCCAGAATGAATCAGAAAGAGATGAATAACTGAGCATTGATCTTGCCATTTCTAAAAGGGTTCTATTTCTCCTTTCAGGAACTCCATTTGCTGGGTGTCCCTGGAGAAGATAATTGTGAAACTATCCCTCTTTGGTCAGGTAAGACCTAACTTTTCAGAGGTATTCACCTTCTGCCAGAATCAAGAGTCTTAATTTGAACACCAAGATGCTTTTCTGCCAGCCTTGAACTCTTGGAATTTTCCAAAAGCTTCAGACTTGTGGCATCAGGTACACATGTCCAAATCTAGAGTAATCATCAGTAAATGTGATAAAATATGAGACCCGCTTTGGCCTGGACATTTATTGGTCCACATACATCAGTATGTACCAATTCCAACTGAAGTGTGGCACGATTTCCCTTGGCCTTGAAAGATCTCTTAGTCATTTTACCCTCTAAACAAGATTCACAAACTGGTAAGGTTCAAAATTCAGGGATTTTAAAATCCCACTATTGACCAAACCTTGTATCCTGTTAGAGTTAATATGACCCAATCTCAAATGCCAAAGATAAGTTTCATTGAAAACTTTTCTTTTCTTTGATGAATGAACATGCTCAACATCTCCTAATTCAACATGATTAATTTCACAGGGCATAGGACTAAGGAAATAAAGACCATTAAACATTACTCCGGAACAAATAAAAGAAGATGGACTTCTTATTGAAACTGAGGAATTAAACTGAACGTCAAACCATGTTTAACTAAACAACTAACAGAAATTAAATTCCTCTGAAAATCCGAAATATAAACATCTTCTAAAACCAAAGTTCTGCAATTATCAAAAGATAAAATAACTTGTCCCACTGCGTGCAAACACAAGTTCCCCATTTCCAAGCTTCAAAACTCTTTGTCCTTCACTTACAGGCAAGCTATGTTTGAACCACTGCAAAGAGTAACAAACATGGTTAGTGGCTCCTAAATCAATGATCCATTTATCATTGTAATTCTCCACTAAACAAGCCTCAATCACATGTAAATTACCCATACCTGTTTATTCATACGTGGGCAATTTTTCTTCCAATGCCCCTTTTGTCCGCACTGAAGCACTTGCCTTTTGGCTGCTTCATTGCAACTGGTTTGGCAACTGGAACTCCTGATTTCTTCTTTTTCTTGTTTTTGTTCCTTCCCTTGGGTTTCCCCTTAGGTTTCACAGAACTCTCACCAAAATGCACTGCCCGCTTGACTGAGATTGTCAGGATTCTCAAGCTCATGCATCAGTGAGTAAGGTCAAGATTCATCTTATTCATATTATAATTCATCTTGAACTCAATTGAAGTATTCAGGGTGATTGCAAGAGAAGGTCAACTTTTACTTCTTGTTCAAATTTGACCCCATGGTCTTCAGCCTTCTTGAAGTTTTATCATTGTCAGACAATGATCCGCACACTTCCTCCAGACATCACCGTCTTGGTGACTGCATTCAGCGCATTCTGCCTAGCAGAGCTCAGATGTAGCAAACATGCCATCAAGAGTTGGAGCATATTTGCTCCACTCTCAATCATGCTCACTTGCTCCTGAAGGTGACTGGCGAGACTAGCTAAAATATAGCGGAACCTCACATTTGCCTTCTCCCATTTTTCCTTCTCCTGAAAACGTGCCTTTGTTGCCTCAGGCGCATCTTCAGTGTTGCGCTGCATAGGGGTAGTTAGAACAAAGTTGAGCTTTTCATATTGAAGAACAATATCCAAATTAGTTTTCCATTGTTTGTAGTTTGTACCATCCATAGGTTTTTGGCTCAAGATAGTAGCTAAAGGATTGAATGAAGACATTTTTCTAAAACAATGAAAAAACACACTAATTACAAACTAGAATAACAACAAACAGATATAGCGCTAGTAGATTCTAATAACTACTACTTGTTTATTGTGTAACAATCCATTAGTTATCTTTACAAGGCTTACGATGGGCAAGATACTTGTAAAACTAATATTGTTATTTTGGGCCTTCAGTTCATTGCCAGAGCCTCGATGGGAGGGTTAACAATTTTACCAAAGTTGAATGTATTTAACCATTGTTTACTTTCAAAATTATCTTTAGTGTCTAAGTGTTGCCGACGATGGGCCGTACAAAACTTTACTAAAATTTTGAAAAAATATTAAGGTTTAATCTAGCGAAATCGATTATCCTTATCCATGGGGCTTTAGCGATAACCATTTCACTAATAAACCCACAATTGGAGCCCAAGGTTTAATACTTTTTTAAAAAAATTTAAACCTTCACCCATTCAATTTTTTTAAGTTTAGAATTTTCCAATTTCCAAAAAAAATGTTTCATTCGAAAATAATTTTTGTTTGATTTCAAAAACTATGTAAGTAGGTGTAGCCGATGAACGTGCATCACCTAACTTAACGTAATTTTGAAAACATTAAGGTCCTAAAATCTGGTCACTTCACAGGTGTGCTCCACACAATCATGATACATGATTGTTGTATGACGTGTGTTATTCCATGACCATTTTAGAAAACCCACAAAATTATATTTTCAAGAAACAATTTTCTCTTAGGAATTATTGGATTATTTGTCTAGATTTTAATTCCACAATAAATTAATCCCATTATTAATCTTGATTTCTTACCGAAAATCATAATAATTGATAATTAATCTAGTGAATAACTTAAAATTTAAATAATCGCGCATAATAACTATATACTAGTCGTATCATGACAAAAGTTATTATGCATATATGACATGTGATTATGCAACAATATGGCACCATCCTATTCTATATGGCATGTTATTACAAACATCATGTTAATCGCACATATAATTCATACAATTCAATAAAAGCAATAAATAATTAAACAAATAACTTTAATCCATGGTTTTCCTAAAAAAAAAATAATAATAATAATAATATTACAACTTTGGAATTTCTTTTTCGTCCACACAATATCTGCCTCAAGCCCCTTTAGGGTATCCATGGGCCCAAAAGCCCAAAAAACCCAATCCTTGGCGAGAAACCTAGGAAACGAAAAGGAACCCTAGCCAGGACTGCCGCGCGTCATCCGACTTCGTCTCAGGACGAAACTCCAGGGAAGGACCGCCATGAGGAGACGAGAACGCCGCGCGGAAACACCCAAAAGGGTGTCCCACGCGCCCTCACGGCGGCTCCACTGCGCCGCGTGAAGGCCACTCTCGCCGCTTGTGGCGGCGCGTGCGGCGCGTCCGCATCCGCCGCCACCCATCACTTTGTTCGTCTTTCCGTCCTCTTCCAACCATATATGGATCATCCAAATTCTAGATCCAGAGGTCCACGAAAAGTCTCAGTGTTGATTGCTCATCTTTGTCGTTGTTTCTCGATCTTGAACTTTTACAGAAATTCGAAAAATACATAGGAAAATGCGAAAAACATAAAATAAAGCAAGGAGGAAACCTAATCATATGGGATTAGCCTCCTTGTTACAAACCAAGAGAAACACAAGAGAATCTAACCATGGATTAAAGCGATTAACCAATTAAAAATTAAGACTTTTACCGAATATGAACTATAAGCGAATAAATAACATGAAATAAATAACAAATACAGAAAAATAAGGTGCCATATTTTTCAAAAAAAAATTTCGAAATAAATCACATGAAATATAAATTAAAATCAAAACTTGTTCTTTTCCTCATCGCAATCCTTTGATACCAATTGTAGGAGGTATTATCAGGAACGCAAAAGCGCATCGACCAACGCGACGTAGGAAAAATAGAACCTTCATTGTTTTGATTACCTGGAAGGATCATGAACCGAAGCTTCACGATCGGTAGTAATCCGTCTTCAGATCTTCAGACTATCTCTCGAGGGGATGGAGTGGCGTGTGGCAACCGTCAGATGATGACGTCTGCCTAAGGTGTCTGTTCTGATGAAAAACACTTAGCACAAGGGTGAAAGATTAGTTTATATATGGTTAAAGACCTAACCCTAAGCCACATGGGCCATATCGTTCTCTGCTTAATCTCACTAAAGCCATTTGGACTTAAGTAATGAAAGAGCATATAACCCAACATATCGAGCAGTAGCCCCATATGATGCTCGACCACCACCCGTCAGTTGCAAAATCAACATCAAATAGAACCAGCACTGAGGTTGTCCTTCGGTTCAGGACACTTTCGTGGTGAAGCAGAACGCAGTCGGACGACGTCGCAGGTCTCTCAAACAAGAACGCCCATTGATGGGCTACACTTCAATTTTGAATGCAGCTATAGCCTACCCACTTCTCAGAAAGGAAGTTCGTTGATTCTCGAAGTGTGGATGGGTTACACTTTAACTTTGATTGCAAATTCAGGCAACCACCCACTCAAACCGGTCATGCTGAATCCAGTAGTCAAAGAGAACACTTTGATTTGAATCAGACACCTGATTGAGGACAATGTGTACTGAGTGATGCTTAAGATCGAGATTCCATGCATCCATTCCCCGACACTCTTTGGGATTCGATAGCATGTTATAGAGTAGGTTGGGTGAAAACAGTTGGAGGAAAAACTTCTCGCTGATGTTGACGCATTGGGCCAAACATGAAACATCTAATCATCAGGATGAGGAGGAGGGAGATGGTAGGGGTGGGATAGATGAGGGTGGTTGGGAGCAGAGGGCGTGGAATCAGAGAAATTCTCGGTGTTCCGTGATCAACACGTTTGGTACCATTTATTAGTTGTTTTGAATTAGTTTTTTGAGTTATCGTTGTTCACTTCCTTTGTTCAAATAAAAATGCTATGGGTTGCTTTTAGAGCGCTTAAAGAATTTTCAGTGGAATCAACAAGCTAAACAGCATCCACTGCACTTGCAAACTAGTAAAATCGTTCACGTCAAAAGATTAAAAGCTATGGTCACCTAGGCGGAATCCTTATGTAACACAGGAGTGGAAGCAGAATCCTTATTATGGAAATCTGTCCTAAAGATTGAGGAGTCATGTTAGCAACTGGGAGGTGACAATTCAGAAAATTGATTGTTTTTTTGGAGGTGACTGCAATGGTATTATAATATGGGACTGCATTAGTTTGGGATTTGAGACAGGTACAATGAATATTATTCTAACTCTAAATGTGAGTGTTTTATTAGAATAATCATTCTATCATCATTAAATATAATAGATAAATGAAAAAATGGAACCAAGTAATGAAGTAGTGTCTCAATTTATGAGTATTGAAATAATATTTTTACGATAATATTGAGTTTAGGCTGCTTTTTGTAATGATACAGTTTCTTGCATATATTTCCCTTCCTCTAAGCTCTTCCTTGTTGGCTAGAGTGTTTGTGCAGTTATCGAAACAAAAAAAGAATCGATGAAGGGGAGTAAAAATTGATGCATATATATATATATATATATATATATATATATATATATATATATATATATATATATATATATTCATTGAGGCCAATTCTCTGGTACAATGGCTGAATCGCATAATGGTACTGCTTGTACAGTTACGTATTAAATGTGGCTAAATGTAAATAAAGTGTTGACAAATACACAATCACCTTCTCCATCCTCTCGGCCTCTCCTCCCTTCTCCTCCGCTTCTAAGTTGGGGTTTACTCTGATTTTTAAAAGCGTTAAAACAGTTTTCACGTAGTTGTACATCATGTATTGTGCATTAAAAACCTTCCATATTACATTTTGAATTTTTTAATTTGTATCAATATTAGAGATAGAGCACACATTACCTGTAAACATTGATTTTGTTATTTAATTATAGTCCCTCTTAAAAATACATAGATATAAAATTTTACTTTATTTTTTTTAATACTATGTGTTCTTTTTCTGTTGTTCTAAATTTAGGTATTTATAAATATTTTGATATTTTTCTTAATTTTGATTCTTATAAATTTCATCATTTAATAATGTCAATTAATATTAGAGGCTAAAAAATAATACTAAAAAATGGGATAAATCAAAATCTAAAAAAAAAAAGGAACTAAAATAAAAATAATTTATATTTACAAAGACTAAAGACATTTTTTTATAAAAGAAGCTAAAGGGATATTTAAACCTTATTGAACATTTCGTTGCTAGAGGTTTATCATTTTAGGGAAGTTCTTGCCACAAAGAAATTAGTTTTGTTGTCAAGTATCCTACTTAAAAAAGGATAAATTGCATTGACATCTTTAGATTAATTTAACTCCCCTATCTATTTGTTCAGATGACATTGATCTTTTGAAACCACTGTTCAATGTGCAATAGAGGGAAAGTCGACGTAATAATTTTATAAACATAGGGGACCTTATTAATAATTTCACAAACTTAAAGATTTTCTGAGTAAATTTATAAATAGAGGAGAAGTGTGGTAAATTTCACCAAATCTTATAAAGATTGATGTAATTTGTCAAAAAAAAAAAAACTTATAGAGGCGAGTCATATTATAATGCTTAGAATTTGCGGAATTCACGTACGATATCATGTATATATTTCATTCCTAGATCCATGCTTCTTAAATTCACTAAGAAAATAACAAGTTTTTCGATTATTTGGATTTCAAGATTGAATACCCACCCAGTGGCATCACTAGGTGACAATTATACACCACATGCTTTGAAAATGTGCAAACGGGAAAAGGACAGAAAAACAACAGACAAGGGATGTTAATGACGAAGGAGTGGACCTCAGAAAGTGCACGAAACATAAAATTCCACAACTGAGTAGAATTTTTCATTAGAAAAAGAATTGGGTTCAGAAATTAGGAATATCTTGTTTTACACTTTTCTAGTTCCATACGAAGTGAAAGACAATTTGAATGGATAAATACAAGAATGTTTGATTAGAACTAATTAAAAATAAAATAAATGTACGAGGTGTCATCTTGGTCTTAGATATTTTTGGAAGATATTTTGGACTTGGGCAAATGGTATCCTTTTCCTTCTGACTAGGCTCAGTGTCTCTTCACAAAGCGACCCTACAAACCAAAAATATCGTAAAAGCTGTTTTCATTAGAAGACAAAAAAGTGACCATCTCACATACACCCAACAATGTCTGAAGAGAAAATGCATAAAGAGGGAAAATTAAGGTGACCTTGATTCTGGGTCTTTTATCGGCGTTTAGCTTCCGAACTTGGTACCTTATCTTCTTGGAGAACAATCTGTTCTGGCGCTTCTCTTTGTACCTTAGAACACTTGCTTCCCTTCTTGTTCTCTCTTCTTCCAATATTGGCACTTCTCCCATCTAAACAGTAAACACTATATTCATGAGGCTAATATCCATTCGAACAATTCATTTGCCTAAGAGAACTTATATATATATATATATATAATTTTGTGGCTCTTGAAACCACTTAGCTTAAACAATCTCTTATAATTACTAAAATAAACAAGTATATATTAATTCTTATTGCCCAAAAGTTTCAAACAATATCAAAGATTCTACCAAAAAAAATCAAATTTCAACAATAAAAGCAAGACTAAAAGTTATAGGGCTTGAAATAATTGAACAACCGCTAGCATGATGGGTTTTTCATTTAGACAGCTGCAAATGATGATTGTTGTAGTTTTTGTCCAAATAATGATTTTGAAACTACAATCAGAAATACTTTTGTTATTTTAAAGTAATCTGAAAAAAAAATGTAATGTTAAGATATTTTGAAGTTAAAACAAGCAATTAATCCAAATACAAGCTTCTAATTACAATTGCAAACATGCATTTAAATAAATTAAACAACAAAGTAAACATGACATAGCTAGGAGCAAGCCTATGACACTGAAGATGAGATGATGAATACTAACATAATAGTAGCCATTGTTGGTAGCCATTGAAAGAGAATAGTCATCAGCCCATAGAGGTCCACGGTCAGACCATGCATCCAAAACCTCTTGATAGTTCAAGTTCAAATTCAAAGCCACCATCTTCTCATCATCCACTTCCCAAAACCCAACAATATTATCTTTTTCTCTTTATCTCCTGCTCTCCCATTAGGCACTCATTGCTAATTATGTTATCTGTTACCTGCTCTTTCCCTTCTGCTAATTCCTCTCCAGTGGCTTTGAATTCCTCCCATTCCATGAAATCCCAATGGTTCTGTGGTGGTAACAGCTTTTGGTCTTGTTCAATGTCCAAGACCCCATCGAGTTCCTCCAAGATATTGAATTCTTCATCAGGGTATGCTTGGTTAGAATAGGGTAGTATGGAGGAGACAGCTTCTGGTACTTCTTGTTCTTCTTTCTTTGGGCTCCTAACCAATGAAGTGCGTCCCATCTTACCTCTGAAAAGTGAAAAGCGATTTCTCTCTGTCTCGTGCTTCTGTCTCCTTTTGAATTTGTATTTGCATAATAATGCATGTACAATAGTACTACTGTGTATATTATATACAGACGTTGAGAAGTTACTTTCTTCTCTCTTTTTTTCGGTACATATGTTACTTTCTGTTTATGACAATAACAATAATAATTACATTGACTTGAAGTGCGGTAAAATTCATCCAAACTCTCTCTATTTCCAATAACAATAACCTCCCATGAATGCACTAGTCATTGTGAGATGAAATTTTATAAACTCAAAAGGTGGATGCAATGATTTCACAAATTTAGAACTTCTTTAGTAGATTTAAAAATAGTGGGGAGGAGGGGTAAATTTTACCAAATTTCTTGGAGGTCATGTATAACTTGTGCTAATAATAATAATTACTTTTTTTTTGTCCAAACATTTTTTATTTGATATCAATTTGATCATAACAAAATTTTGATATCAATGTAATCCTTACATATTTTATTTTTACATCACTTCAGTCATTCTATCAAATTTTCACTCATCTTTGAATATGTTCAAGTTTGTGAATGTCCAAAGATAACTAAATTGATGTGCAAATTAAAAATGATGAGACTAAATTGATATTAAAATTATTGTTAGGATCAAATTAATATATAAAATTAAGGTATTATCACTAAATTCATGTCAAAAATCTTGATGAGATCAAATTGATATCAAATAAAAAATGTTAAGATAATTTTTTTACTCTAATAATAATAATAATAATAATTTGTTGAATGAGTGGTAGGCAAGTTAGTTTTCCGCAATAATGAGGCCACAAATTTGATTTATGAGAAGCAAAATTGTTGGGAGGGAATGCAACATAAATGTTTTATCTTTGAAATTGTGAGAGCAATATATTGCATAATAATAATAATAATAATAATAATAATCTTTCAATATTTCATAATATTTATCCATATGATATTAGAGCAACATTACCCCCAAAAAAAATTATCATAATTTTGTTGGGATTTAACCTAAAGTCCCACATAAGTAAAAAGAAGTCATTAGTGTTTTGACCAATAAATATGACATTTGATTGTTGGGTTTAGTCATCCTCCAAAAGTGAGAGTGATCCATTACATGGATAGTTTTTAAGAACTGTACATGTCATTAAACATTTTGTAAAATAGTTTACAACTTTAATCGTTCAAAAGTTGTATATGGTGAAAGATTTGGGAAGTTATAGATGTAAGGTGAAAGCCATATCACGTTAAATTTTGCAATTTTTCTTTGCTGCCTAACAAGCTAAGTGCTATCAGAGCCAATGGTTGGGATTAACTGGACTTGGTAATGTTTGGATCTATGTGTAGTGTCCTTTGTATTGAAAGTCTTTCTAATGTGAAGAAGTGTATCATTGTGAGTAGCAACGGCGCAAATGATGATAGCTTGTATCGAAAGTTTCTTAGCAATATGGGTCAAGCAACATGTTTCGTGGCATTGGCAGGACAACTGAAGGGAGCAAGACTTTGGATTAAGAGGAGGATTTGTTGGGATTTAATCCAAAGTTTCATGTCTATAAGAAGTAGAGGTTTTGCTAGTGTTTTAGCTTATAAATATGGCATTTGATTGTTGAGTTTAGTCATCCTCCAAGAGTGGGAGTGATATATTGTATGGGTAATTTTTAGAAGCTGTTTATATAATAAAATATTTTATATAGATGGTTTACAACTTTACCTATTCAAAAATTGCACATAATGAAAATTTTGTGAAGTTATGAATTTAGATAGTAAAAGTCAAATCATGTTAAATTTTATATATTTGTTTTTATATTTCTTTTACTTTTACTGTCCAACAAATTGTTAATAAAAAAAAATAACAATGAACATTGGATGAAAAAAAAACAAAAAAGAAGAATGATGGCTAGTTAAAGGTGAATAATGAGAAAGGGTTGAATCACGTTTCTTTAAAATCATGTACACTTAAATAATGGGAAGATATCTATTGAAATATCTCCTACTGCTGAATGAGATAACTTATGAAGGGCTACTATTTCAATTTCATAATTGGAGGAACCTCAAATATAATGGCTAATTAATAAGAGAAGATTTTAATCACTTAAAAAAAATCGAAATAAGATGAGAGACTTATGAGTAAGACTGTAAGAGGATGGCACGCACCAAGAATTTATATTGGCTCGATCTTTAATTTGGAATCTAAATTCAGTTCTGCCACTGACGAGACTTTTCACTATCATTTAGTCTTCCTTACAAACAAATTGCAAAGTTTACAATGAATACACTCCCACAAATAATGTAAGCTAATAAATTAACAAAGTCACACACAAAACAGAATTCCTCACAAACAAACAAAGATTCCCCTTAAAGCCTTTACACAAATAAATACTCACAAACACTTAAGCCTCTCGTAGAACTTCCTTAGATATGAATTTTCAAAGCTTACAATGACCTTATTCACAAAAGTGGGCTCTAAAAACAAACAAAATCACACACGGCTACTCTCAAGTTCATAAAGAAAACAAACAAAGTGTTTACAAAACATAAAAATAGTAGAAGTTGAAGGCGAAGTCTACATTACTCCCTACAAAGTAGGGAGTATAACACTCCTTTAATTTCAACCATTCATTATAGAATTAAAGGTTGAGATGACTTATAGAACACCTGTAAACCCTTTAATAGTAATGCACACTGAAATCACCACCCTCTTCCTCGTTCACCTTTTTCATTCATCATCAGTCATCACCCATACAGTTATAGGTCGACATCGAGCTCTATCGACCTCCATCGATCTCTTGTGAATGGTGATTCTCCACCATGCTCCACCAGAGCTCCACCGTCCAACTCCACCATCCAGCTCTGAAAGCTCGCTGAGCTCTTGAATGGTGATTGGGGTGCTGTGAAGAATGAGGATAATGAGGCCTATGGATAGTCTCTTAAGGGAGTGATTCTAAGGTGTTTCAAGTGTGTGGCACACCACACCTGTCACGGTGCATGACAAAATTCCCCAAAGTTGAAATCTTGTTCAAGATGATAGACTCGTAGACCAATTTGATTGCTCCCTTATCTGACTTTATTGTTGCAGCATGTATTTCATATATGAAGGAATTTAATATCAAATTGTTGCACATTATAGCACTAGGACATTCCAGTCAACAGGAGTCAAACCCATATCTTTGTGGGATATAGACTTACTTCATGACCACCTGTACGTCAGATCAGTTTCGATAAACTACAAATAAAACACAAAATTATAGTTAGTCTGGGTGCAGAGCTTCACACATACATGATCCAAACAGTAACAATCTCATGGGACCACAAAGAACTCATACACACATTATCAGTTCTAGGTGGCAGATAGAGTAAAACGTGCAATGAGAGCGTAGTATAGTATAAGGTTTTGAAAAAAAAAAATAACAATACAAAATAACATTGGAATGATAATGTATTAGGAAAGGGGGCTTAATATGTTGAATCCATCTGACTTAATATTAGATTGGCACCGATCCTCCCAAGGTTGCAAGTCAACTGCTAGTTCCTCGTTCCTTTTTTTTTTCCTTCTATTATATCCTATGTTCATATGTTTTCTCTATCTCATATATGGTGTCAAATAGTATTGTTTAGATATTCAAAAACATACTTGTTTTCCTTCCAGAATTTTCATATGCATTTTTCTTAGCTACTTTTATTTACGTTCCATTAAACATTAAACCAACATATATTCTATCAATTTGACAAATTGATTTTGAAAAAAAATTCTTGTTTATTTAACATTTTCGTGCTATTACATGTTAGCTCACATTTGTTAGTGTTTTCGTTCTTTTTTTTTTTGGGGGGGGGGATATGCCATATTTTCCAGTAAATTATTCTTAAAGTAGTATCTTTTTTCTTGGATGGTTTGTTAAGTTTGAACGCCTCTAATTTCTCCATTTAATATGACATGGCCATGTGCAATGGTTCTCAACAATAATGAAACTACGTGATCACTCTATAATTAAAAAATAAAGAGTTAAGCACCAACAATAATACAAATATACAAATAAAAGCTCAAGAACTAATAATTCTTTGAAGATATCAACAAAATCAATTGCTCTATTATTGAATAGTTCCTTTCAGAAAACAAAATCATATAATCTGTTTGGAATTTTACTTTACATTGTTTTCCCTTCTCCACTTTCAAAATTCAAACATTGTTGGAAACTATCTAGGCACTTGTGTTATATGTCTTAGGTCATAAGGATTGTGTGTTGTTGCTTCTAATTCATATTGAGGACGAACATCAACCCCGGATTGGATCTAAAAAGTTTAGCAGAATTTGTTATTTATCATCTAAAAACTATTTCATACATGACGACAAAGGTAATGTATTTGGAAGAGAATTCAACATGGAAACAAGATGTCCACTTTTATATGCATACATTGGTAGTCGCCAGTAGCATACATAGGATTGGATAGAAAGTTTATCTTTCAACGAAATATTATGACTTATCAAAATAGAAGCAAACCATTGACAAAGTAGATCAACCAATAGAATAAAAAGAATGGACCGGGGATTGTAAAAATTTGCTGCATATACCATTTTGTAAACTTATCTATTACCATATGTGTTCGGACCTAATTAGTTAAATAGTTTAGACTTTAGATAGTTATGGATTTACTGATTTATATGAATTATATACATATCGATTATTTGCATATTATTTTAATATTCTTCTCTCATCATCATTTTCACGATTGCCGAGGGCTCAACAACTCTTGCTTTGGTGCCTCCTCTGTAGTCTCACAACACTGCGACTGCGACCTATTGCTCCATAGCCCACTTGTAGTAACTCTCATGGGAATGCTTCTCCGGCATTGCTTCCCTTCAAATTTCTTGCACTTTCCTTTCTTTTGAATTCTTGGCGGCATTAAGCCTTCATGCCTTCTTGTCTTGTTTTTTTCTTGTAACCTTTTAGGCTGGATGATTTAGCTATTGCATAGAATAACAACCCCTGAAGCAAAACTTCATATTATTTCTTCTATTATTTTCTTATATTTTTTGCTATTCATTTTATGTCCAAAAAAAAAAATTCAGATTCGATGTTTATATCTTGCCATCTGTATAACATCATTATCATGTGCGTATAATTCTGTGTCATTTTAGTATTGCAAAAATTAGTAAAGATGCTTCCCTTTTTTTATATGAAGGGTTGTAAAATGAAATGTTTGAGTTCTGTGCCTGATATAAATCGGCAGATGAAGTGTATATTATCTAGCATTATAAATACCGAATGTTCGGTCTGATTGTGTTCGATTGGCTAACATGCATGTTCAAAACCACATCGCGAACAAACCTAGAGCCCGAGGCTTTTTCAACATAGAGGTTCTTATGAGACTACCCACAAATGGAGACAATTAAACGGTTAGCAAAAGTTGAACCCATATCTTTGTGGAATATGGGCCTACTCCACAACCACTTGCGCCACGCTCTAATTGCCGGATCAAGTTTTGACATGCAAATTAAACACAAAATTAGTAAATCTAGGTGCAGAGCTTGACATATACCTGATTCAAACAGTAACAATCTCATGGGACCACATTGAACTCATACACACATTATCAACTCTAAGTGGCAAATAAAGTAAAACATGAATGACATCATAGCATATTCTATAGTTTGAAAAAAAAATAACAAAATACAAAGAACATTGGAATGATAAATTGATATGGCAAATAATTAATTTTTTATTTATTGTGGTAACGACAGCTCGCATCAAACTACATTGAACTCATACACATATTATCAACTCTAAGTGGCGGATAAAGTAAAACATGAATGACATCATAGCATATTCTATGATTTGAAAAAAAATAACAAAATAAAAAAGAACATTGGAATGATAAATTAATGTATTAGGAAAAGGAGTTTGGTATGTTGAATCTCTCTAATTGAATGTTAGAATGACGCTGATCCTCAGAAGGCTGCTAGTCAGGTACTATTCCTCATAATTAGGACGCATAAATCAGCACATATTTTATCATTTTGACGTAAATTTCAAAAAGCTTCTAGTTTATTTAACATTTTCATGCTTTTACATATTAGCTCACTTATCTTTTTTCCTTAAGGAAATTTCTATCTATTTTTTCTATCTGAAGTGGAAGTCGATATATATTTAAACTTTAAATCTTCTAGTTGAATGGACCTAGAGCCTAAGTGCAGTCCACACAATTAAAAGTCAGTTTGCATTTAATTAGAAGTCATTCTACATGAGAGAATATGTTAAGTGTTTCAAAAAGTTTGAACTCTTCTAATTTCTCCATTTAATATGACGTTGTCATGTGCAATGTTCTCAACAACAATGAAGCTACATGATCATCCTAGAATAGAAAATAAGGAGTTAAGCACCAACAATAATAAATATATACAAATAAAAGCTTAAGAACAAAAAACACTTTGAAGATATCAGCAAAATCATTTGCTCTGTTATTAAATAGTTCCTTTCAGAAAACAAAATGATATCATCTGTTTGCAGTTTTATTTTACATTGTTTCCCCTTTACTTTCAAAAATTAAACATTGCCAGAAGCTATCTAGGCATGTTGTAGGTCATAAGGATTGTGTATTGTTGCTTCAGATGCATATTGAGGACGAACATCAACCCCAGGTTGGATCTGAAAAGTTTAGCAGATTTAGTTATTTATCTTCAAAAAACAGTTCATACACAATGGGGATGGTAATGTATTGGGAGAAGTATCCAACATGAAAACAAGATATCCATTTTCATGCATACATTGGCAATCGTCAGTCACATACTTAGGATTGGAGAGCAAGTTTTTCTTTCAAGGAAATATTATGACTTTCCAAAATAGAAGCAACCCATTGAGAAAGTATATCAACCGATAGGATAAAAAGAACGAAGAGAGGAAAAAGAGAAGAGAGAGAGAGAAGGGGGGGGGTCCTAAAAGTTTGCTGTATTTACCATTTTTGTAAACTTATCTGTTGCCATTTGTGTTCAGACCTTAGATGAATAGTTCAGAATTCAGATAATTATGTTAATAAAAACATTACCATCCTAGTTTATTTTCAATGTTTACATTCAAGAATAATTAGTAATGTTGCCTTTTCTCCCTCGTTTAAGTAAATAAGGATTGTCATATTTCAGCGAGAGTTATCTGATGCACGCTAATTTATTAAATATGACCTTGGAGAGTGGAGACTTACACATAATGATTCACTAAAACTTTTGAGTAACATAGTGCCATACATACCTGATGCATGCCTATACGAGTCAGGCGGAAATGACATTCCTCCATATCCCATCTCAGGATTGTCATAGTTTGTTGCAACATATCCAGGGCCTACGTAGAAACAACTCCACAGATTTCAAAACAATATTTAGCAAAATTTGAGGTTATACTTCTGCTCCATTCAGTAAGCACTTCAAGATTAAATGACCAAGATAGTCAAATTACTTGGGTTTGCAGCAGCAATGGAAGCCCTTTCCCTCTTTTCTGCATTAGCCAGTTCAGCATGTAACTTTTCGACTTCACAGGCCATAATAATCATATTATTGTCTATTGCTCGTCTGTGCTCAAGGTTGATAGCATGTGTCTTCTTCTCAAGTTCAATAGCATTCCTATATGCATAGGGGAATGTTATCTTAAAAGATGTACAATATTCAAAACCGTGTGACTTTTCCACTAGCATCTGACTAGGTGCAGGAAAAGACAGGGTGATTGAATTCTAAACTGGGTTCAGTAACAGGTCTACATCTACAAAATCTTATTTTGGTGTATGTTGATAAGCAACTGAACTGAGCATAGGGTATGAAAGAATTCAGAGCATACAATGAACCTCTGAAATAAAACCCATACATTCTTCTACACACTGAACGATCACCCACAAACATTAACTTTTAAACTCCTTTTCCTAAGCTTTGTCAAGGTTTCAATGAGTTTCAAAGTTCATAGGAATTCAGACATCAACACATCCTATACCATATTTATTGAGGTTCAAGAACGAAACAACATCGCAATTAGTGACTCAAACCAAAGTAAGGATGAAAAAAGAAATGTGACCTGGACATAAGTTTCTAAAAATCCAAATGAACTTGAATCAAACAAATTCCTCCTCCTCCACTATATGACATTACCCTCCAATTCACCAGACTTTAGGGCCCTCAAAAGCAAATACTCTAACTTCCAAACAGAGCAAAAGCTCAAATTGTTCTCAAATGATCCACAAGCTCAAATTTTTTTATCCTCCTGAAACTCATTCTTTCAACGTGCAAAAAAAAAAAGGGACAATAATTGTTTTTGATTTTTCCTTCACTACACTATGGGTACGGATATCTTTTTTGTTTTCAACAGGTGTAACTGAATCTTTGATTTTCTATATTTTAACAAATTGGGTTAGTGGGACATGTAGCATGTTTTTAGCCACAAATAACTAAAATGTACCGGTGCCCTTGAATTTTATCAAAGTAGAGGAGAAACCCGGAACCCCCATTGTTTGTTTTTTTTTTTTCAGAGAAAAAGACAATAATCACATGACAAAAATGGCAGAGCAAGTTCTTTCAATTTCACACCTACCTCACTACCAGGTTTCAGAAACACAAGCCCTACTTCACACAACCAATTGAAATCGAAAAAGAGCATGCATACAATTTAACAATGCCATTAACACAAACAACAGCTATAACGAAAAAAAAAAATGCACCAATCAAATTACAAAAAAAAAACGAAAAAAAACACTACACCGAAACACAAAACGGAGAAAGAAAAAAGAAATTGTTATACCTTCCTCGCTGAAGTTCAAGGCGCATGGCTTCGATATCCGCCTTGATCGCCGGCACGGCCTGCGCCTCGGCGCGCGCTCTAGCGAGTTCGCTCTCGACGTCGCTGAGCTGCGCGGCGAGCTCCTCACGCGTCGCCGAGAGCTCACGCGCATCGGAGCGGACCTGGTCGAGCTCGGCGGACATGGCGGCGACGGCGCGGGCTTCGGCGTCGAGCTTGAGGGACTTCTCGTAGATTTGGCGGACCTCGGCGTCGCGTTCGGCCTTGAGTTCGGAGGCAGCGGAGGAGAGGCGGCGGAGGTCGAGCTGGGTGGCGGCGAGGTCCTGCTTGAGGGCGACGTGGGTGGCGGCGAGGCGCTGGTTGTCGACGAGCAGGGACTGGATCTGGCGGTGGCGGGCGTCGATGCGGTCCTCGAGGGCGGCGAGGGGGAGGGCGCGTGCAGCGGCGGAGGAGGAAGGGTGTGGGAGGATGTGAGGGTTGGAGGAGGAGGGCCCTATATGCTTCCGCCCCGCCATTCTTTCTGTAAATGTAACTGTTGTGAGTTGTGACTCTCTGAGTGGAGGATAGGTACTATGTAGTGTCTGCCGGTGTGTTTCTTCTTAATTTGTGCTTTAAATAAAAAAAAAATTATTTTGACTTATATATTATTGAATATTGTACTAACACACTCATATTTATTATTGAATTATATGTGAATTCCATTTAATTTACTTATCCCATCCAATAATAAATATGAGTCAAAATAACATTACTCCAAAAAATGGTAAATTTCATTGAGGGTAATATTTTTTTCTTGGTTTCCACATTATCCTAAGAGATTATATTTTATAATATATAATCTTATGATTTATTTACAGATGATTAAATATTAAATAAAATATGAAATAATAATTTTTGTTAATTATTCAAATTTATTGAAAAATATAATATTATCATTTATTTAAACATAATTCTAACTATTAAATATTAAATAATGATCAAATTATTAGTTTTTTGTATTTTTATTATAATTATTTAAAGAATGATTCACTAATAAATATTTAATTAATTTTTATTATTAATCCTTACTTTAATATACCACATATTTATTAATATATTTTAATAGTATATAATTTACAATTTTTATATTAAATATAATTTATTTTTATATAAAATATATTTTAAATTATTTAATATTTATTAGTTTATTTTAATAATTATTTTAATATTCCTTACATAATTATATAATTATTTAATATTATTATATAATTTTATATCTATTATTTTAATTTAATAATTATTTTATTATTGATTATATAATTACATTATTATTTTATATATTTTTTATTATTTAATATTAATTATTTTATTTTAATAATAATTGTATTTATTATATTATTTAATATTTAATAAAACCCTAAAATAAACCTTATAAAAAGATAATGCCTTATCCTCCCTCTTTAGACATAATTGAGTTTATCCATTATTTTAATATATAAATAAAGTTTGATCAATAAGATTATACAATATATCGCCAGGACCAAATAACGTATAAAGTCATTACGTATTTATTAACTTATCCTATCAATTATAGTGTGCCAAATGGAGCCTTAGTTTAGGAAGAAAAGATTATTACTATTTCACCTCAACTCTCATGGTTTAATTGAGGAGAATATGTTTCACATTTCCATTTATTTAATAAATTAATATGAAAATTACACTCATTGGAGGTTTAATGAAATTCACCACACTTGCTTTCTATTTGTAAAATCATTTGATCAATCTCTTCTACGTTTGTAAATCATTGCCTCGACCTTTTCTTTATTGCTCAATAAACATTATATCAAGAGAGGTTAGTGTTATTACAAATAGAGGAAAGCAGAATAAAGTTTCCCTTATCTCAAGAAATATCAATGTAATTATGTTGTAGTTAAATAGAAATATTGAAAAAATTTAACTAATATGTAATATAATTAATTTAAATTGGTTTAAGAACCGTTAAAAAAAAATTAACACAGCAGTGAAAATATATTAACACATTTTATATTTATTAATGCTCAAATGTAAAATTGTAGGGTAATTCTATAGGATCCAAGTCAAATCTTGGGTTTTAAAACCCTTACCTACATAAACCAATAAGAAAGATCTATATAGATTTGTAATAAATACACATAAATATTTTTTTTTTGGTCAAAATTTAATTTTAAGAAGTAGTACCTAAAGAAATAAAATTTATAAATGAATATCTATTTTTTTGTTAAAATACAACTCTTTCCTTGATGGATTATATTATTCCACTTTTATTCCCTCTATTTTAAAGTATATATTTCTCTCCCTCTAAATAATTAAAATAACCTTTACTATAATTTATTTTTAAATTTTTCATTAATTCTCCCTTTTCTCACATTATGATTTTATTTTTGACAAAGTAAAGTTTTTTAAAACTTATATATTTTAATTTTTTTACAAAATAAAACATGTGGCTTATAATGATATAAAATATTTATATATATTGATACTTTTACTATTACTGTGCACTAAGAGGGTGAATGCTTACATGGTGACTATTAAGTTTGTCACCATGTGGTCTCTTATTATATTTTAATTGAACAGAAATGGTGAAGTGACTTATTTGCCCTTATCTTTTTCTTCTTTCCCTTTTTGTTTTTCTACAGAAACAGTTTCTCCTCTTGTCACTCTCTCTTACATTACTCCAAACTCTACATCCCAATTTCACTAATGAATTCCATACTGGGCACACAACAATCATCCTAACGTTGTCACTTCTCAATTGTACTACATTTACGTAGTCTTGCGCCCCCCCCCCCCTTTTTTTTTTTTTTTGGAGAATTTCCCAAGGGTGATGCACCACCAATACACCATATAACACTTTCATAGATTCATCAAATTTTCCCAACCCTTTGACCTGGTAAGTGAAAATATGTCTGCAGGTGCAGGGGGTTGAATTTGAACAAGGCACACCCAATTTATTTATCACTAAAAAAAATTTTTCCATGAAAAATAATAGAAACTGCCTTTAAAAATCAGGAGTCCACAATCCATTCCATTTAATCACCATTCCAATTCCCTCTCTCGTAAACCAGAAATCCATGGACAACTTCCGGAGATCGAAGGACAACTTCGCCATTGCCAGAAATGAGGCAAAACTTGTGGAGAGTGAGAACCCAGCACCGGCATCACCATCTCTCCAGCAGCGGCATTCCCACTGTCATCGAAGTTGAGTGTGTTGCTGAGCAGATCGTGCTGGAACGATCTGTGCTTCGCGAAGTGATCACAGCGTGTGACCTCTTGCATGTCATCGCCAGTGTTGCAGGAGTGAGGGCGCCGCTAGACCTTGTGCTGGGTGACTCTTGCGCCCGACCGAAAAAAGAAAAAAGAAACAGGGCAGAGATGGTTGCAGTGGAGGGCAGATTTGGTAAATCAAATAAATATAAATATTAAAATACATATAGTCTATTATAGAATATTTTCTTTTTAATAACAGGTTTCAATCTTAGCTATTCATTTAAACTTTTAAAGGTTAGGATTTAGTCACTGAGTGGTGACAAACTTACCAATCACCACATAAGAAGCTGCCTGACTTCTTTACAAACATCAAAACCGCAAAGCAAACAAACTTCAGCATTGCACAACCCACCACAATCCAGGCAGCAACCAGCGACAACACATCAAAGCCAAAGAAGGCCAAAATACCGCTTTGTCCAAACCTCAGTGAGAACACTAATGTTTTAAGGTACAATTGAAAGTTTTTTTAAGGTACATCACTGCTCAAATCCCTCTCCACGAGTCTAATCATAGTGACTTATGTAGAACTGGATGTTGAAACCACTAGAATGGGACCAACTACGAACCCTTATGTGCAACAATCTATCGGTTTGATTCATATAACCATAAAACTCAAAGTACATAAGGTTATTGACACCAAATAAACAGAACTACCTACCGGCGCAGTAGTATTCACTATGTAGTTCCAATATAGTTCTGGCGAGTGCTAAAATGAAACAAAAGTAACGAAAACTGAGAGCATATGTAAATTTTAAAGCACAATACAATACCTTTTGCAAAATGGGTACAACTTCGCCGGTTGAATTATATTAATTGTCACAAAAGCATGTTCAACTAAAAATTGTAATGGAAGCTAATTACTAGAGGCAACTCGTCGCATTCCAATATCTACATGCTCGTTATAATTCACAGCAACATTGTTTCTAGAACATCAAAAAAGACATCAACCAAGTTCATTGTGCGCTCTTTTTTTTTTTTTTTTTGGGTACATTGGCAAAAGGAAATTCATGGTGCAATATTATGATGTAAAGAACTAGCAAACCTGCCTTCATATAGCTTTAGCTGCTTGGCAGCAAATTTATATAGTTCAAATCAAGACTTTGTAAAACAGTCATCAAGAATCCTAAATGACAATGCATGAGTTCTTTAATAACATGCAGCGTCTCTCTTTCCAACAGGTCATGATTGTGTAACTTATTATTGACTGCAACGAGCAGCCAGGAATGCTACTTTTATTGGGGGCAGAAAAACAATTACAATTCCAATATTCTGTAATTGGGATTTATTGAACCATGGAAATATGACATATAAAATATCCCATTAATGCCACTACCTGGTTGTACTATATGCCACATGTGCAAGGGATACAAGGTTCAAATTGCAACCAAGTATGAAGTATTTTTCATGAAAGCAGCACTCACCTGAAAAAATCAACCTACCTTAGCAGCAAGCATTTTGGAGACTATCCACTTGCCTCTAGAAAAACATTCACATGATCAAATTAATCCCTGCCTAAAGGTGAAAACCTACTGGCGAGTCACAAATGAGACAAAAAAAAGCAAAGAGGTCTTGCTCAGAGAAAGTGAACAACCTACCTCTTTGCTTCCATTTCAAGATTCCAGCCATCGGAATACAACAAAATCCCTTAGATCACAAATGATATTACATAAAATGTTCACTGCAAGCTCTCAATACGGACGTGAACGGCTCCCACCATAATTATCACGCCTATCAGGTCCAGAACCGCCTCCGTCTCTATAACTGTCTCGACGTCTATCTCCCCATAGCCACCCCTATTGCCCCTACAGAATTTAGAGAAAAATGGAAGGAAAGAAAGATTTAGTTTTCAAACTTAAAGAAGTTATCAAATTTAGCCAATAGAACATTGAAGCATTAATAAACATGAACACTCATTCACAACTCACAATGCCAATACTATACTTATAGTTAATATATACATTCAAATAACTGTTTTAAGTGCAAAATACATCCCAATCTAAATCAAAATAAATAAATAAATAAATTTGATAATAGTGTTTTCATTTTCTGTCATTTTTGCTTTGATTGATAGGTAGTGAGCTCAATACTGCAACTCTGAATTGTATTCTTAAAAGATATCCAATGGATGACATGAACCAAGCCAACTGTAAAGTCTAACTAGATATTAAAAAAAAAAAAATACGAGTTCAAAGATTTATAACAAGAATATTCAGTTTGCACCTAATGTCAAGACAGCCAACTCAATTCCTTAATCACAAGTTCACAACAGTGGCAGACACCAGTTTGCTTTCTATGAAGTAAGAATTGAACAGCTTCCTTTTGAAGTATGAACTTTGTATAGGTTATTGCAAACAATACAAAGTCAGATGACTGGTTCTTCTATAGCTATCATCATTTAATTTTTATGGGTGTATCATGAAACATTAGACAAGATTTAGATGTTTCAGCTTCCACGTTTTGAAATCAGAACTATTGATCTTCAAGCATATGAATCCCACCCATAAACTCAATGAGCTATCTTAAGTGAACTCCCCAATATTATAAAAAACATTGGTATCAATAATTGTTTATTGTAATCATTATTATTAAAGGTGGTGCTGTTAGTGCTGTCACTACTCTCATATCATATTGAAAGCAAATCAACATTAAGGAACCAGTGAAGTAGCAACACACAGCACATACATAGTAACAGAGGTACTACTAAGTATCTCAAAGCACTCATCCTCATTGATAAAATAAAAACACAGTAATCATTCAGGGTGTAGAATGATATATAATGTATACCCGTGGTTGTAAGCAGGTGGAGCCCTTGGTGCAGATTTTTCTGCCATTGTAACACTGATTTTGTAGCCCCTCAAATCATAATCTGAAATGAAAGATTCATGTTTGGTGTCTCTCAATACAAGATAGGATATAAGTATTCTTAAAAACAGGGGAGTAGCTGGATGAAATACTATTGTAAAAACTGCCAGCAGAATGTGCTGCAGAGGGGTCTTCATAGGCAAGGCAAGCATCACCCTTGTTGTTTCCTTTCTCATCAGTGTATATTTTTATGTTCCAAGGCCACTGATCTTTATAGCCCCTCTTCTGCTTTATTCTTCCAACCTAAACAGTTAAAGTGTCATGTCTCAAGTGAGCCTGAAGCTTGACACATTGCAAAATCAGATATAAACACAACACACATGTAACAAAATTTATAGCACATTCTGCCTCTGCACCGCACAGAGAGAAATGAATAACTTTCAGTTCCCCCTTGCCAACAGAGTCAAGTATTTCTTATGCAAGCCAGGATTCACTCGTTCAGTCTATACATACATGGTGAGGAAGCAAAGATAATATGGTTACTCTGAAAGAGGAACTTCCATGCAAAACATTCCACACACAAAATTTGAGAAAAATAACCCTCTATGTAGAGACCATACAAAAGTCAACAGATCAGAACATTACTTGTCCAATGCCTCCAAAAAGTTCCCTCAATTCTTCAATAGTCACATCCGGTGGCAAGTTTGATATGTAGATTCTAGAGTTGTCACAGGAATCATCACAATTCTCATCACACTGCTTCACCTTGGCTGGGGGCTCAGCAGGAGCTCCACCAAACCCACCTCTATTGCCAGCACCATATCCACTATCATATCTACTGCCACTACGCCCATCACCTTGGTTATCCCCAGCACCATAACCACCGGTACTACCCCCATACGATGGAGGATACGAAGCAGGCCCCCCAGTATAGCTTGCAGGTGGAGGAACAGCATCAGTTCCATAATTCAAGTTCCCAACATAAGAATCATAATTCGATGGGTAGTTTCCTCCAGCACCACCATAAGATTGGGCTGTAGGAGTAGGAACTTGACCATATCCAGCACCATCATCTCTGCCTTGATTACCACCATACGAGCCACCCCTACTGCCTCTACCATCACTGTTATTACCCTACCACTATTATAGTCACTACCTCTTCCTCCACCATAGTTACCAGATCTATCCCCACGACTATTTCCATATCCCCCACCACTTCCCCCTCTATTATTATAACCACCGCCACCGCCGCGAATCATTAGTACCATTAGGAGATGGAGCACCGCATTTGTTACATTCAGTTCTTCTCGCAAAGTTCAAATTTCCACAACTATATATACCAATTTCAAATTGATTACAGAAAACATAAGAGTGATATAATAACAGATGGATTACACACAGCTCAAATTAATTACCGAAAAACATGACATAATCAATTAAAAGAAAAGAACAAAAAAAAAGAGGTGCGAAAAATCGAAAAGCAAATTGGAGAGAAAAATCTCAAACCTTGGGTCAGGGCAACGCCAATCTCCGTCTCTACCACCTCCACCGCCGCCGCGACCACCGCCTCGTCCGCCGCGATCGCCGCCTTGATATCCACCACCGCCACCTGTTCCAATTCAAATCAAACTGAGGCTTTTTTACGATTGATAACAAATCAAGAAAAAAAGTCCCGAAAAGAAAAATCAAGACAATAATAAAGTATCGAAAAGAGACGTAATAACACAAACCTCGACCACCGAATCCTCCACCTCCACGACCGCCGCCCCTTCCTCCATAACTCCCGCCGTCACTGCGGCCGTATCCCCCACTGAATCCGCCTCCATAACCGCCGCCGCCCGCATAGGCGCCGGTACCGGCATCGTACATTCCAGACATGATCCGACCTAGAGTTTGTTCGGATGAGCAGAAAAGAAGCTCAAATCGTTTGGGTACAACAGAAGAAGAAGAAAAAGAAGACTGTGAAGTGATAACACAGACGTCAAGATGCTGGACACCTGGACCCAAGAGATATTTTTCCTCCTTGCCGACCTAACTTGCAGAAAGCCAAACTAGTCACACACTTGGCAAGTAATACTTGGTGAGAATATTGCGCCTAACGTGTAAAAAGGTCTTGTAAAGGTAAGGTTGGACCAAACCTGCACGCGTGCTTAACTCTAAACCAGAGCAATTTTTATGCCCAACCTCGACCCAATTATAACTCGATTTCTAAATAAGTAATGATAAAAATTTTATTATTATACATAATAAAATTATAAAATTTTATAAATAAAAAATAAAATTTAAAGATATTCTATAATATATAATTCAAGACAAATCATGTATCTATAAAAATAATATTAAGTTTCACAAATTGTATTAATGAAGTATTATAGTTAATTATTTAAAAAATATAACTATAAAAGAATTATTTAATTTAAGTCATGTAGAGTAAACTCTAAAGGTTAATATAATTTCATTTAATTTTCAATAAAATTTCTATAGTTTAAAAATTTATAATCAAGTGCTTATACTATATAAAAATTTTCAATCAAATCCTTATAATTTTACAATTTGTTATTAGGCCCTATACTATACAAAATTTTTCAATTAAATCCAATAGCTTAAAAATTTTTGTGATCAAATCCCTATATTATCTACAAATTTTCAATTCTACTAGTAGGAAAAAATTAACATTAATATTTTTCGCACAAGTGTATCTCATTTTAGTATCTTGTCATGTATATATAATATTTTTTTTTTCAAAATATTCACTATTGGAAAGTGCTAATTTCTTCGAGGCAGAAGTTATTAAGAGGATAACAATCTACAAAACTCTTTGCACATGTAATTTAATATGACATTTTTATAATGATGGGTGAAGAGAAGAACATAAGTGAAAACTTTTGAAAAGTATATGGATTTGATTATAAATTTTTAAATTATAGGGATCTGATTATTAATTTATAGATGATATAGGAATTTAATTATAAAGATTTTATTGAAAATTAAGGGAAAGTATGCTACATCCAAAATAATTAAAATTCTTTAAACAACGCATGGGTAAACTAAGGTCAAGTGGCTGGTTAGTAGCATTTAGCAGCGGGGTGGGATGTTATTTGAGATGAAAATCGGGTTGATTGCATTTTTAGCAAAACTCAAGGAAGATTATTATTATTTACCCAAAAATTTTAAAGAAGATTCGTGAATAAGTATAATATTTTTAACAAGCTGCAGTAAATAATAAATAATTATAATTGAATGTGATATGATGTAGAATTGTTGATGAGTCTCAAGCTCCACATTTAACGGGAGAGCTCATAGATCCTGCTCTTAATTTATCCTCTGGTTTTTGTGGAGAAAATGTTACTTGCAATCTTCATCCAACTACAAATGAAAAGTTAATCAATATATTGTTTGGTATCTAATTACTACAGATAACATTTCTCTTCGTTGAAATCACTTTGGATTGCAATAGCACTTCATTGTCGGTGGTTGAATTATTGTGAACTGGGTCCATCTTTATTTCATTCACTGCACCTTTGCATGGTGGGTTGGTATACATCACACGGCACTTGCACAATTGCTGCCATTATTCCCACACACTTCATTCGTTTACTTCTTGTGTCATCGCTCATCCAAGCTTAAACCAATCTCTAATCTCTTTTCTTCCCCTTTCGTCTCGCATTTCTGAAGATGGCTGCTGAGGCCTTACTCGGAGTTGTGTTCGAGAAATCGCTTTCTTTGATCCAAAACGAATTTTCAACCGTTTCTGGACTCGGACGAAAGATTGAAAAGCTGTCAAACACTCTAGGCCTGATCAGGGCCGTTATTGAAGACGCTGAGGAGAAGCAAATGGCCAACCGGGCCATAAAGTTTTGGCTACAACGACTCAAAGATGCAGCATATGTGTTAGATGACATCCTTGATGAATGTGACGTTGAGTCTCATCGACTTGTGGGCTCAAGCTCTTTCAAACCAAAGAACATCTTGTTTCGCCGCAGTGTTGGAAACAAGCTGAAAGAGATTACGGGGAGGTTGGATCAAATTGCCAAAGATAAGAATGACTTTGGTCTGAAGGAGGGTGCTAGGGAGAGACCAAGTGAAGTAGCTGAATGGCGCCAAACCAGCTCAATTATCGCCGAGCCTCAAGTATATGGTCGAGATGAAGATAAAGAGAAGATTGTGGAGTTTCTGCTTAGCCCTGCACGTGGTTCTGACTTACTTTCCATCTATCCCATAGTTGGTTTAGGTGGTCTTGGAAAGACAACACTTGCTCAATTCGTCTATAATGATCAAAGGGTGAGTACCCATTTCAACTTGAAGATTTGGGTATGTGTCTCTGAGAATTTCTCTATCAAAAGGATTTTGTGTTCCGTTATAGAATCTGTCACAGGAGAGAAGTACATAATCTCGGATCTAGATGTAATGGGACGAAAGGTGCAGGAGCTTTTGCACATGAAAAGGTATTTGTTGGTTTTGGACGATGTATGGAGACGAAATCCAGGGTTGGAATCCGGATTAAGTCAAGACAAATGGAACAAGTTGAAATCTGTGCTGTCATGTGGGTCCAGCAGTGCTTCCATTTTAGTGTCCACTCGCGATATGGAAGTTGCGACAATCATGGGGACATGCCAAGCTCATTGTTTATCTGGTCTGTCTGAGGATGATTGTTGGTCATTGTTCAAACAACGTGCATTTGGACCTGACAAAGAAGAACGTGCAGATCTTGTGGTAATAGGGAAGGAAATAGTGAAAAAGTGTGGGGGATCACCTCTTGCAGCTCAAGCACTGGGAGGTCTAATGCGCTCTAGAAGTGGGGCAAAAGAATGGCGTGAAGTTAAGGAAAGTAAGCTTTGGACTTTACTAGATGAGAATGATATTTTGCCTGCCTTAAGATTGAGCTACTTTTATTTAACACCAACTGTGAAGCAGTGTTTTGCTTTCTGTTCCATATTTCCCAAAGATACAAAAATCAAGAAGGAAGATCTAATTCATCTTTGGATGGCTAATAGGTTTATTTCGTCTCGTGTAAACTTGGACATAGAGGAGGTTGGAAATATGATTTGGAATGAGTTGTACCAAAAATCATTCTTCCAAGATGTCGAGACTTCTAATTATGGAATTATTTATTTCAAGATGCATGATTTAGTCCATGATCTTGCTCAGTCAGTTTCAGGGCAAGAGTGCATGTGTTTGGAGAATCCACACATGGTTGATTTGCCCAAAAACACACACCATGTTGGTTTTGGATACGGCAAACAAGCACCATTCAACAAGGAAGCCCTAAAGAAAGTTGAATCCTTGCAAACACTATATCAGTTTGGTCTTCACATTCTAACAATTTCTTATAGTTGGTTTCTAACAAATAGCTCTCTTCAAGTGTTATGCACAAATTCTTTGAAGTTATCAGCACTTGGGAATTTAACTCGCCTGAGGTATTTGGAACTTTGTGATTTGAAGATAGAAACCTTTCCCAACTCTATTTACAATCTGCAGAAGTTGGAAATCTTAAAACTGAAATATTTAAGTAGACTTCGTCACCTGCCAAAACACTTGACCCGCTTACAACATCTCAGACATCTTGTCATTTTTGGTTGTGATGAATTGTATGGTATATTCCCTAACATTCACAAACTATCTCATTTGAGAACATTAACTGTATACATTGTCGGTAAAAAGACAGGGAATAGTTTGGCAGAGTTATGTGATCTAAAGCTGGGAGGACAATTGACCATCAAGGGCCTAAACAATGTTGGTAGTTCATCTGAAGCTCAAGAGGCCAATTTGAAGGGTAAAGAAGACCTTTGGGACTTACATTTATTGTGGGACTTCCATAGTGAAACCAAATCATCTGTTACAAAGGCTGAGCAAATACTTGAAGCGCTTCTACCTCACTCAAATCTCAAGGTGTTGACAATATCTTGGTACGAAGGGTTAAACTTTCCAAGTTGGATGGGAAATAATTTAGTTCTCAACAACTTGGTTGTGCTTAGATTCTATTTTTGCAAAAGGTGCTGGCAACATCCCCCATTTGGTATTCTCCCATCTCTTAGAATACTTGAATTGTATCTTATGGATTCTTTGAATTACATATGCGACAATGAATGTTATGATGGTGCGGAGGTGAGGGCTTTCCCATCTTTGGAGAAACTCATAATGCTTGGGTTGCCAAACCTGGAGAGGTTGTTGAAAGTGGAAAAGAGGGATATGTTCTCGCGTCTTTCTGATTTGTACATCCAATCTTGCCCTAAACTTCAGTTGCCATGCCTTCCATATCTTAAAAAACTTTGTGTAACCGAATGTAACAATGAGTTGCTGAGGTCAATCTCAAGTTTCAACGGTCTTTACTACCTTTCTCTTAATATAGGTGCAAACGTGACATCCTTCCCAGAGGGAATGATGAATAACCTGACTTGTCTTAAAACCCTTGAAATAAGACAGTTCCAAAAATTGAAGCAATTGCCATATGAAATCACTAAACTCAATGCTTTAGAGTCTCTTTTAATCAGAGATTGTGTTGCACTTGAGTCTTTACCAGAGCAAGATTTGGAAGGTTTATGCTCCCTCCAAATTTTAACAATTGAATCCTGTCCAAGATTGAGATCTTTGCCTGAAGGTATACAATACCTTGCTTCACTTGAGGTTCTGCATATTGAACTCTGCCCAGCATTGCAGGAGAGGTGTAAGGAAGGAACAGGGGACGATTGGCACAAGATAGCGCACATTCCGAAAGTACACCTTTTTTCCTAGCTATGAAGAGGAATTTTCTTAGGAGCATTAATGAAACTTGTTTATCTATTTACTGCATTCATACTGTCTACATTCTACACTTACACACTGTCTATTCTGTTTTAGTCAGTTAGATCTTTGTACCTTTACCATAGACCTTGTTGAGACATTGATTAGTAGCATAGTTATGGATTCAATATTGTGTGATGCAGTTATCTTCATTTTCATGCTCATTCAATAACAAAACCCCAAAAAGTAAATGAGGAAGATCTCTTGCATGTGTTTTCAGGATACGATACTCTAGTCTTGTTTGTTGACTATGTCTATACAATATATGCAGACAGGTGCGTATATGAAACCCTTTTGTTTGACTCTTAGATTTTGTTTTCTCAGTCATAAATGCATGATAATTGAGTCAAAGGAAATACTATTAATAAAGGCTTTATATCTTTTTATTTGCTTTTTTTGGGTTCTAGAACTGATTAATATAAATGATTTTATTTTTTTCTTTTTGCTGTAGATTTAACGTAGAAGGGCTTTTCTCTAATTTTAATTGTTTTATTTATTTGGTTTGTCTCCAATCTAATGTATGTATTGGTTGTGTGATGTTGATAACAGGTTATCATTAAGGCTCATTTGTGGCCAAACTTATGCATGAGTTGTCATTCAAAAATTAGGTAGGGTTGTTGAATAATGCTGCTAAAATGTTTTACAAAGGGCTGTTTATTCGAAAAGTCATATGCCTCTAGCAAACATGGCTGAGTTTTTAGCTTTGAGAATGGTCTAGTTTATGCTTTCAGCTTGCATTATCCCCCTAACATTTTGATTGAGCAACATGATTGTACAAAGAAAGATGTTTACCATTATCACTATCAGAATTTCTTTGGTGAATGTTTTCTTATTTCTAATTTTCCCTTGATTTGTCAGCACTCTACACCTTAGTACACGCACAAAATGAATGTAGCATATGCTCTGTTTTGGCCATGGCCATTCAGATCTGTGTTACTTCAAGTGTGTTATGACTTATGATCGGATTTCAACTTGGCAGTAAATGAAAATTATTAGAACAGTCCCCCCGACCCCCACTTTTATCCTTTGCATGATAGCCAGGTTATTAAAATGATTTTTCATTTTTTTGATTACAAGTGTTTGTGCTCGGTTTAATGCTTGGGTTTTTTGAAATTACTATTGCCTGCAAGCTTATTTCCTAATTTTATATCTAGTTGTTGACATGTCTGTTGCTGGTAGCATAGGTTTTAGAAAGTGTGCACAATCATGTAATTTTCTGCTAGATGCCAAACATGAACATGAACTGTTATTATATGATTATCATTAATATGACTCAAATGCAAAACATGTTCCGAGTCTCTAGGTGGACCGGCTCAATGCAGCAGTGGTCCAGGGTAGAGCCTTCCATTTTTATTAGGGACATGCAAAATCCTGCTTTCCTAAACTGCTTTATGTTCGTAAGAGTATCTCACAGTTCATAGTGATGTTATAAGACAATATTTTTGCACCGCTGTGCAATACAAATATTTGTTGATTTCCAAGAAGGCTTTGGGGTTTTTTTTGTTGAAAAGAGAGAGAGGAGGGGGGGGGATAATTCATTGTTGAAATAAAGTTTTGTTGATTTTAAACATTATCTCTTATAAATTGATAATTTCACATTTTTCTTACTGGCTCATATTATAATGCCATTGGAGTCAACTAGAATTTGTCTATCAATTAAATTCAATTTCTATAATGTATTGGAGCCAATGACAATTTCAGAGCTTAAGAAATTTGTTGACAGCTACTAACTAAACTGCCATACAAATTGTAATATTTAATCAGTCAATGTCTCTGTGTTCTTTCTTCTTATAATGCATGCATCATGACCAATTTTATTTCTTTTTAACTTTGCCTTAACCAAGTAAAAAGTAAAATCAATATATCAGTTAAGGTCCTTAACATGCACATTTCAATTAATCTGTATCAAAGACTTCAAATATCCATTAAGAATGTTTAATTCAGCATGCCGCTTTCATGATGGATTACCATCCAGGCTTCCCTTCTTCCTGCTGTGTTTCTGTAGTATTAAATAATTACAGCGCACCTATTGCTCCTTTTAACATGCAGCCACGGACCACGGTCCATATTTTCTATATTTGTTTCAGTACGTAAAGAAAGTTAGTTTTGTCACAATGGAACCTCAAAAAGGTATCGACATTCTATTGCAACTTATTGATATGCTTAGTTTGTTGAAGAGAGATGGTTCAGGAGTTATGTATTCACGTAATCAATTTTTTTTTTTTCTTTTTTCTTTCCCTTCACATAACTTTAATGATATATCAATGACTGGGTGATAATCTACTCAATCAAAATTTAAAAGATCCACGAAGAAGGGACCCCCTATTTAATTCACATAGAAATATCTAGTACCTACGGATTGTCAATTTTGAACAATGAATTACATTGATGTAAAGTTTTGGTTTGAGTGTATATCATTTTCAGTTTTAATATTTTAGAATTGACATCAATTTAACCTTGAAAAAGCTTTCGACATCAGTTTTATCTTTTTGTCAAAGTCGTTAACATATTCATATTATGTTACTTATTTGTCTTTTCAACTTGGAAGTAAGACAATTTTCACCGAATTAATTTAAAATTACTAGTGAATTGTAATGAAAACGACTAGTTATATAATGTCAAAATTCAAAATGTCAGGCCAAAATTGATGTGAAAATTTTCCTTTTTAACCGAACTGATATCAATTTCTAAATGTTCAGACTAAAAAAACGATATTTATTCTTTTCCTTACTATCTTAACCAAATCGTATACCATTATCCACAAAAGAAATCACAATATATGTCAATTTTCAAAAAATTTTCTCACATGATCATAATTCATAACCAATACTGCTGTGATATGCAATCCTCAGCATGTGTAAAACAGGAAGAAAAGTTGAGGAAAACTTTGTAAATGTCGAAGAGAACCAGCGAATTACAACTTCTAAGTCCTCAATCCCTCCCTATCAATATTATTGTTAATATCAGAAAGACAATAATTATTCAAGTTAGAGTGCTCATTTAAACTTGGCATACGTGTTGTAGAAACAGACCATATTTACAGACCCATCGTAGGTAACATAAGCACTAATGATAATGCAACCCGTCACCTGTCAACACATCATTCAAGAAATGAACCCTTTGCTCTTCAAACACTCTACAGCATCCTTAATAATTTGCTCCATAGGAATAAACTGCAAACCCAGATCCATAAGTTTCTTGGATCCATCCCTTGCTCTCAACAATCCTGGTTGGGTATCTCGCGGGATCCTGTAAAGGAAAATGACACACACACCATGAGCAACTTGTGGATTATTAATGAGCAAATTTTCCAGTTTTCAGAATTTTCCCAATGAAAATTGAAACCTAAAATAGTTAAAATAATATAATCCTGTTTTCAGTTTTTCATTTTTGTTTTCACTATTTCTTTTCCAAAATTTTAAAATCAGAAATTGAAAATTGAAACCAAGCAACCCCGATAACTTAAGATGACAGTACCCAGCCTAGTCCTAAAGAAAAAACCGAGGTTCAAATCCAATCTAATTAACTAATAACTTCTGCATTTCACATGTTTTAGAAGCATTCCATGTGTTCAACATGGACTGTTCATCGCAACAAAACACTAGGCAGGGTATAATTATCTAGTTCAGAACTTGTATAAAACACGACAACCTAGTTAATGATTGATGGAACATGATATGCCACACAGGACTGATTAGTTAGCGCATGAGTGAACCAATGCTATATGATGCACGAACCAAGTTGCTTGATGTTCAAAAAAGAAACAGAGAATGAACAGTTTCTCCAACAACTCATTCTAGAAGCAACCAACTTCACTAATGTAATGATTGCTTATCCAAAGATGACTGCATTGTATGTTGACACATCTAGTAAACGTGTGGTTTACTCACCTAGGCACATTATATTCTGGATAAAGTTCTGCAACTTTAGCCACAAAGTCACCATAGTGAGAGATAGCTTCTACACACAAATGCCTACCAGTTGCTTCTTTGTTCTCATACACCAAAATATGTGCCAAGGCTACATCTTTAAAATGGATTGATCCCATGAAGAAGTCCTCATATGTTTCGGTGCAACCTGCAACATGGAGCCATAGGCAGAATCAAATTGTTATTTAGATGTAATATAAGTTCAATATCAGTATTTAGGTCAATAATGTTGACTTGTTAGGGCCAAAATGCTTCTAAAATAATTTCGGCAAACTCAAATCTGTTAACTATAAAAAAATTAGAAACCATTCATTTAGACACAAGAATCATTTAATTGTCTTTACCTATCAGTTTAAACTTTTAGGAAGTAGGTTCAAGACAAAATCTGTTAGGACTGAAACTGGTATCTGATGAAGAATGTACTTTATTGATCACAAGTTAAGTAAATCACCATAACCTCGAGATTTTCCCCAATTCTAAATCTGTTATAACAAATGAATACACACCTATCCTGCTTATGCTTTCTGCTATTTATACATTCCCTAGCCTCACTAACTAACTTTCCCTCCAAACTAACTGCCTCCCAGCTGTCAACTAACTCTCAGTTGTAGGAATCGCTCCTGGGCTAACTCCTGACCCACTCGGGCCCACCTTATTCCTTCTCTCATAGACCTTAGAGAACCTGGGATCCCTAACATTAACACCCCCCCAAAAAAAACACACACACACCACCAAAACAAAAGAAGAATCACCTTGTCCTCAAGGTGGGCAGCTGGAAACTTCTGCTGCAACAAGCTCAACAACTCCCAAGAATTATCAAAACTTGGTAGCCCTTTCCATTGAACAAGCACTTCGGTAGCCCCTTCACTGTTGGATCTGATCTGCAGCAGCGCTTCAGGCTCTGCTTCCAATACACCTTCCCCAATAAGTCCCACCGGTAACGCATGGGACTGCTGATTAGGTGGTACTGCACGTTTTAGTCTACTAACATGAAACACCAGATGAAGCCGGCAAGCTGCAGGTAGCTCTAGCTTGGCCCGATTTGTTCCAGCACCTTAAATGGGCCATAAAACCTAGGACTAAGCTTTTCATTCGATCTCCGTGCAAGAGACTTCATTCTATAAGGCTGAAATTTGAGAAAGACCCAGTCCCCAACCTGAAAAACCACCTCTTGACGTTTCCTATCAGCAAAATATTTCATACGCTCTTGGGCCAGATTTAGATGAGCTTTCAATTCAGCCAGTATCTCATCACGTGTTGCCATAAGTGACTGCACCTCCACCACCTTTGAGGGGTAAGATCGCCCAAAAAAGCACCGGAGGGGGCTGACCATACAACGCCTGAAATGGGGAGGTTTGAGTAGAGGCATTAAAGGTTGTGTTAAACCAATATTCGGCCCAAGGCAGCCACTCAACCCACAGCCTCGGTTTGGTACCAGCAAAGCACCGAAGATACGTTTCAAGGCAGCAATTGGTCACCTCAATTTGCCCGTCTGTTTGAGGGTGGTAGGAGGTGCTGTACTTGAGTTTCGTTCCAGCTGATTTGAACATTTCAGACCAGAAGTTGCTTAGGAAAACAGGGTCATGATCGTAGATGATGGCCTTAGGGAAGCCGTGTAATCACACCACTTTAACAAAAATGTGAGCCACATCCTTGGCGGAAAAAGGATGAGTTAAAGGGATAAAGTGCGCATACTTAGTAAGGCGGTCAACAACCACCATTATGGCATCCTTCCCCTTCAATTTTGGCAGCCTGTTAATGAAATCCATTTGAGATTTCAAACCACACTTGCTCAGGTACGGGTAAAAGGCTGCAGCAGCCCTGCAGGTGATAACGCCTGATACTTGTTTGCCTGACATATGTGACGAGGCGATGTAATCCTTGACTCGTTGCCGCATCCCCGCCAATAAAATGCAGCTACCAACTTTTTATAAGTTCTGAAAAAGCCAGAGTGACCCCAAGCTGCTGAATCATGCACCTCAGCTGGCAAGGTGGGAATTTGTGAGGAGTCCTTAGGAATTACAGCGCGTCCTTGGTAGAAAAGAAGACCATTCTTCAAGGAAAAACTAGGAAAATCTGAACCGCTTTGCTATAAATTAAGGATGACTGCTTGCAAGTGCTGATCCTTGTCAATCTCCTCTTGAATTATGTCCCAAATGCTGGCAGAAACGACTGAAATGGCATCAAACATCATCTGTCTTGATAATGCATTTGCTGCCTTATTCTCAAGACCCAGACGATACTGGATTTCAAAGTCCAAGCCCATAACCTTTAACGTCCACTTCAGCTGATCTTCACTAAACAAGTGCTGATCCGTGAGGAATTTCAAACTCCGCTGGTCGGTCATAATGACAAAATGCCGCCTGAGAAGGTACTGACGCCATTTCTGTACTGCAAAAACCACAGCCATCAACTCCCCCTCATAAGCTGATTTCAGCTGTGCCCTTTTGGACAGACTTTTGCTGAGGAAGGCAATCAGTTTGCCCTCGAGATAACACAGCCCCAATACCCTGATTGGAGGCATTGCATCCATCTCAATGACAAAAGGCAGGGAAAAATTTGGAACAGCCAGGATTGGAAGCTCCTCCATGGCCGATTTCAGTTTCTCAAAAGCTTGCTGAGCTTTCTCATCCCACAGGAAGCTGTCCTTCTTAGTTAGATCGGTGAGGGGTTTAGCTATGCAACCATACCCTTGCAAAAAGCACCAGTAATAACCAGTCAGACCTAAAAATCCCCGCAATGCCTTGACATCTTTAGGGACTGGCCATGACCACAAGGCATTAGTCTTTCGAGGATCAGCAGCCATGCCCTCCGCTGAAACAATATGGCCAAGATATTCCACTTGGCATAGCGCGAAATCACATTTTTTTCTGTTTAAAAGCAGCTGATTCTCTTGTAACAGGTGGAAAACAGCAGTGAGGTGTTTAGCATGTTCCAATACATCCTTGATATAGACCAATTTATCGTCAAAAAAAACCAAGGCAAACTTACGTAAAGAGGGTCAGAGGATGTCATTCATGAGGCCTTGAAAAGTAGATGGTACATTAGTGAGGCCGAAGGGCATCACTACGAATTTATAGTGGCCCTTGTGTGTACTAAATGCAGTTTTGCCAACGTCTCCTTCAACAATCCGTATTTGGTGCTAACCGGATTTAAGATCAAGTTTAGAGAAAATGGCAGCACCTGCAAGTTCATCCAGTAACTCATCTATCACTAGAATAGGGTTTATCCAGAAGAGTAATGCGATTTAAGGCTCTATAATCAACACCCAATCTCCAGCTTCCATCTTTTTTCTTCACTAGGATGATGGGACTTGCAAAGGGGCTCACACTTGGCTGAATTATTCCAGCAACTAGCATCCCATGAACCATCTTCTCGATCTCATTTTTCTGATAGTGGGGATAGCAATATGGCCTGAGATTAGGGATTTCAGCTCCTTCCTTCAGCATAATGGCATGGTCATGGGTTCTATGAGGAGGTAGTCCCGGTAAAGGCTCAAATATAACAGAAAACGAATCCAACACCTGCTAGATAGCTGCTGGAAGGGCGGCAGCAGCCTGCATCTGTTTGAACACTGGCCACAACTGAACCCTGTAACCATCTCCCTCCTCCTATAGCTCCTTCAAAGCTGCCCGCCTTCAAAGCTGCCCGAAGAGCCACTCCACTATAACAGAGCTTAGGATCCCCCTGGAACACCACCCACTCATTGCTGATGTTAATGGTAAACGGGATTTACCAAATTCAGCAATTGTTGCTCCTAATGTGTCCAACCAGCCCAAACCCAAAACCACTTCAGAATCATCCAAGGGAGATATGTAGCAGTACTGAGTTACCACCAAGTTGGGAAATTTGATGGAAACCCCTTTACACTTCCCTTGACCTTGCTTTTGGTCACCCCCTCCCACGGTCACCCCAAATCTGGAATCCGATTTGAGAGGAAGTTGAGCCTCTTTCACCAATGTAGGGCAAATGAAATTATTTGAAGCCTCGAGGTCAATTAATACACGGACCCTGCACCCCTGCACTATGGCCCATGCTCAAATCCACCGTTGGCTCCCTGAACTGAACATAGACTTCAATGTGAGTCGTAACACAGAGTTATCTTCCCTAAAATATCGATGGCATCATGCCATTCCCCCTCAACCTCCTCCTCTAAAATCATCAACTTCAGACCTTTATTTTTGCACATGTGATCAGCCGTGAATCTTTCCTCACAAAAGAATCAGAGGCCTTTAGCCCTCTTATCCTTATATTCATCATCCGAGAGGTGTTTAAATCCACGCCTCCCCTGTTGTCAGCCCCTTACTCTCATCCGATTGGCCTAATACCTCAGTTTTCAGACAATTCACAGTGGGTACAGCACTAGTGTATCGAGAGGTTTACTAGCAATTTTCTACAACAACTTGTTCCTATTCTCCACTAATTCTGCCTTATCCATCAAATCTTCTAAGGAATAAAAGGAGTGGAGTTTAAGCTTAGCCCTTACCTCAGGTTTGAGACCATTTTGAAACAAACCGAGGAGAAAACTCTGCTCAGTGATCTTCAGTTGGCTGGAGTACAGTTTGAACAATTCCTTGTATTCACGAACTGAGGCTTCTTGTTTAATCTCAAACAGCAGCTCAAATGGGTTCTCTCTGGTTGAAATCTCTTGATTAGTGATTCACAAAATTTAGGCCAAGTGGGATCGCACACCGTGGACTCCCACCATCGGAACCAGATCAAAGCTTTTCCTTCCATCGCAATTTTCGCCACAAACAGCCATTGAGGTTCAAGAACATTCCTCACCTGAAAATATCTCTCAACGCTGTCGAGCCACGCAAAAGCCCCATTGCCATGGTATAGAGGCACATCAATTTGGCACCATTGATCCAAAGGTCGATTGTGCAGGTGACCATGCATGAAACCCTCGCCATTGCTTCTAGAACCATGCAAGTCCTGTCGCTTCTAATCGTTGCGATACGAAGAACCAATCAAGGATTCATCACGATGATGATCTTCTTGTTGATCGCACTTTGGGGAAGCATTGCGATCCTTGCGATTCTCCAATGTTCTAATTGTGCGTTCATTGCCTCCAGGGTTGTCATAATCTCCGCCAACGAAGCCTGGATGCTGGCGCGATTTCATCTTGCTACGATTGTAGCACCAAAAGTGCTGCATCAATAGCCTCAAACTTCTTATTGTTTTTAGCCGCCATGAACGTGAAGTTCCCAGGATGCCAATGAAACTGATACCAATGTTAGGACTGAAACTAGTATCTGATGAATAAGAATGTACTTTATTGATCACAGGTTACGTAAATCACCATAACCTCAAGAGAATACAAGATGAACCCTAAGGGAGAGATTTTCCTCAATTCTAAATCTGTTACAACAAATGAATACACACCTATACTGCTTATTCTTTCTGCTATTTATATATTCCCTAACCTCACTAACTAACTTTCCCTCCAAACAAACTGCCTCCCAGCTGTCAACTAACTCTCAGTTGCAGGAATTGTTCCTGGGCTAACTCCTGGCCCACTCAAGCCCACCTTATTCCTTCTCACATAGACCTTAGAGATCCTGGGATCCCTAACAAAATCATTCCATCATTAGGAAGCCATCAAGTTCTGAATGCTCCATCTACTATGTTAAAGCAGAGCTTTCTTATAATCTTCTGGCCAACATTTTCAGAAACTTTGGTATCATTCTAGCACTAACACTATAATAAGCAACTCCCCCAATTCACATAGCCAATTTTCATTGAGAAAAATTGCAGAAAGGAAATCAAACACACCTAAGCTAAGATCAAAGGTACTCCTACTATTCTATAGCTCAAGTACACATAATGAAGTGGTAAAAAGTCAGCTCACTAGTCACCAATATATAATACATATACCTTGAAGAAGGCGCACAAGCATGATCATGCTGGCATTAAGTCTCGGTGAAATAACAGGGCCCATCACGGTGCCAGGATTCACCACCACAACATCCAAGCCATTCTCCTTGGCAAAATCCCAAGCAGCTTTCTCAGCTAAAGTCTTGGACAAGGGATACCACAACTGTTCCATAGCAGTTCAAAACCAAGCTAAACTCAAAGTGCCACAACACACACACAATTACACATAAAAAAATTAGGAAACCCCACACTATAGCCTTTAAAATTAGAGGAAATTACACTAACCTCCCCTGAGGTTTAGTGCAATTACACTCGACATCCCTCTATTTTGCAAAATTATCATTGACCTCCCTTGAGGCTCACTAAAACTACACTAACATCCCTGCAAATACTGATTTATTAATTAAATGACAAAAAAAACATATACCATGTAAATCTGCATGATTATTCATGATAAAAATTATAATATTTTAACAATATTTAACATTATTAATTGAATAAAATACTCCTTTTATCACATAAAGATGAAACTTATAATTATAACTTATAATAAAATGGGGTATTTTAGTCAATATATATATGTCAAATGTCACAATATGATAATTAATTATGTACATGTCACATATTATCTTTTTGTGACGAGTGTAATTACATTAGACCTTAGGGAGATGAGTGAAAATTTCTCTTAAAATTACATGGTCAATCATAATAGTTCTTGTGACTTTTAAAAGAAAAAATTGGCTTTTAAGTTCTTGATAGAGGCTAATTTGAGTAACAAGAATAAAATATTAGCAATGAATTTAACAAACTAGAATCCAAGGTTAGGGACTAATTTAATTATAAAATAAAATATCAAATACTTACAGATAAATTTCTTAAAAGTTAATAACTATGACCGAAGCTTATAATGAAGAGATCTATCTATAATTACAAAAAAAATGAAGAGACCTAAGAGTGTGTTTGGTTTAAAACAACATACTAAATTTTCATTTTCTATTTTCAGTTAATTTCCAGTTTTCAAGAATTTTGTAAAAGAAAACGATGAAAAGTGCAAAATCTCATCTCCATTCTTTTCATTTACAATTTTCACAATTTCCTCCCTAAAATCCCGAAAATAAGAAACCCCAAACCCCGAAACAGATTGAAAATTGAAAACAGAGAACCGAAAAAATGTTAAATGAAACCAATTGCACCTTAAGAGCTTGATTGGTTTCAGTTTTCCAGTTTTTGATTTTTATTTTTAATTTTTCAATTTTTATGATGTTTTGAAGAAAATACTGAAAACTATAAATGCAAAATGAAAATCGAATTTTATAAACTGGAAAACTGAAACCAACCATGTCCTAAAGCTTTACTCACCGAAAAACCGCACACAAAAGAGAAGAGAGAGAGAGAGAGAGAACCCTCACCCCTTTTTGCTTGCAGTATTCAACGTCAGCCCAACAATCCTCTCTCTTGATGACATCAGAGGGCCAACCGGGGCTCGGCGTAATCGCAGAGATCGACGACGTGACCACCACGCGCCGCACCCCTGCTTCCTTCGCCGCCGCCAGCACATTCATTGTCCCTTTAATCGCAGGGTCCAGAAGCTCCTTCTAAAAAAAGAAGGAAAAAAACAAAAACAAAAACAGAAAAAACACTTAAAAGCCAAAAATGGGTTCCAATAAAAAGCCGAAAAGTTTCAAACCTTAACAGAATTTTTTCGGGTTTTTTTTTTTGGTTGTACCTGAGGGTCTTGGACTTGGTCGACAATGCAGGGGGAAGCAAGGTGGAAGACACCGGCGCAGCCGTGGAGGGCAGCGGCGATGGTGCCGTAGCTGAGGAGGTCGATCTGGAAGAGGCGGAGGCGCGTGGAGGCTCCTTCGAGAGCTTCTAGATGCTTGGTCTCGCCATCATCGTCTGCGATTAAGAGAAGAAGAAGAATAAGAAGCCGTGACGAGTGGAGATAGGGAATGAAAGGAGTGTCTGTGGAGGAAGAGGAAGTGAACTGAGATCTTTGACAGTGGCGTGGACGGTGTAGCCGCGGGTGAGGAGAAGGTGGACGAGCCACGAGCCGATGCAGCCGCTGCCGCCGGTGACGCAAACTACCTCCGACATCCTGCGAGGCGATCGAGTGCTTCTGTAATTCCACACCTGAGTGTGTGTGTGTGTGTGTGTGTGTGTGTGTGTGTCAGTAGTTAAACAGTGTTCTCTCCCATCCTTTTTGATAGTGTTTTATTTCTCCTATCAATGTGATGTACTGTATCTTAGGAAATGATAAATCCACTTTCCCCTTTACTTTTTTCTCCTCGAAACATATTTTAATCTATACACTTATATTTTAATTCATATCTCTCATGTATTGCATATGTTAAGTATGAATTGTTCGAATTCCTGATGTGATTGACCATTTTTATTTTAATAATTAATTTTTATATACCTATAATGTAAAATTTTATATTATTATACAATTAAATTATTATATTTAAATAAATTTTAAATAATAAATGAGATTTAATTACTTTTATTAATATGATAATATATAATTAACTTTTTAATTTTAAAAATTATATTAATCGTCATAAGATTTAAATTTAGAATCTCAAACATATTATTTAAATTCATAATTACTAAATTAATATTAATTACTTATAATATATAATTAGGTGTGGTAACCATAATATATAATTAGGTGATAATATAAAAAAATTTACATATCAAAGCATAAAAATTAAATTTATTAAAATATAAAAGACCAAGAAATGCTTTAGATTTCGCACATGAATTGGCAGTGTTAATTTCCGAGCCGTACATCATTTCCCTAAATCTCTATCTGTCTATCTATACTTTTTTTTTTTGGGATCAAATACGGGGCTAACGCCCAAAGAAAGAAAACAGAGCTACCTACGCACAAAGCGGGTAGAACAAGATCCACTGCGTCTGCTAAAAAAGCATAAGAAGAAAAGGAAGTAACAACCCTGTTATCAATAGAATGACCGAAATTAGCTAAGCAGTTCGTGTACCCATTAGCCTCCCTGTAAGTATGACAGACATGAACTTCGTTAACTTGGTTTATGAGTGACCGAATGTGCTTCGCTAAGGGGGCACAGGGGTGACTAACATGCACCCTATCTCAAATAAGCTAAAGGCAATCTTGGAATCCATCTCGACCACAATCTTGTCAAAGTTTAAGTCTAAGCCCACCTAAGACCAAGCTCCCCATAGCTCGATTATCATGATAGAGCAGCTACCTAACCCAACACTGAAGGCTCGAATAAAACCACCATCGGGGCTCGCAAAATGCCTCCACAAGCGGTGGATCCTGAATCTTGATACATGGAGCCATCTACATTTATTTTAATCCACCCGGGCGAAGGAATCCATGCCACTTGGAGCACCTCAGTTACTTATCTTCGAATGAGCATCAGAAAATTGCTCAAGGTAGAGGAGTAACTATGCACAAGGGCTACCACTCTGGCAACAACTTCACGCCTCAACGAAGTCTTACCTTCAAAGATAAATTCATTCCGAGTCCTCTACAAAGTATGGCAGGTAATGATAAACACAAGGGGCCAATTAGGAAGAATTCCCAAGACCTAGCTTTAATATTATCCAAAACCCAAAGGGACATGGAAGGAGAAAAGAAAGAATTTAAAGCTGGTCTATTTAAGATGCTCTTCCATACCCCTTTTGCAACAAAGCAATCCCGAATGGTATGGAGCACCATTTCCTCCATAGACTTGCAAACGGACATAACGGAGAGGGGACATATTCCTTTTCCAACGAGCATAGTTAGTGAGAAAGCATTATTAAGAATCAACCAAAGAAAAGATTTTAGCTTCTGAGGGATGTTAAGATGCCACAAGCGGGAAAAATTAGTAGCACAATCAATCTGGCCACTATTGTGGATAACTTCATATGTCGATTTGGTAGAGAAACTACCAGATGGATCGGGATGCCAAGCTCCTGTGTCCGCACCCAAATCAAGTTGAGGGCGAGTTATGGGATGAAAAAGCTCTACAAAGTCGGCATGCAATATGAGGAGTAGGCGGTTCCAATCCTAGTCACCATTAGTATCGATGAAATCACTCACTCCAGCATCAACCTCGGAGCTGATAGCTCAAAAAGGGAGAAATCCTGAGTTTATGGATACCTGGGATCCAATCATCTCTCAGAATCTAGTAGACACACCATCCCCAACCTTCTGATGGAATTATTCAGAACTTTGGGCCACACTTTGGTTATGCCACGCCAAGCGTTTGATGCCGAGGCTCGATTGAAAACCTTGGGAATGTCATCACTCCTGCACTTATATTTCGCACGATAATCTACGCCCATAAGGCATCACTGACTGATCAAACTCCAGTCTAGTTTCATTAGGAAAGCTTCATTCATATCTCTAGCTTTTCTGAACCCAAGACCACCAAATTTCTTGGGTTGACAAACTTTATTCCAACCAATGAGGTGAACCTTCCTTCTGGTCCCCCCCAAAAAAATTGACAGATGTGGATTTTGGAACACACACTAATAGGAATCTTAACTATTTGCATGATGTAGGAAGGAATAGTGGCTAGTGCTGATTGAGCAAGAGTAGTACGCCCAGACCAAGGACAAACTAGAAGCATTCCACCCATTTAGTTTCTTGTTCATTCTATCAAAAATAAATTGAAAGTCATTTTTCCAACGATTGTGCAAAAAAAACCTAGATATTTGCCAAGATTGGCAGTGAGATGAAAGCAAAAGCATCGCTGATCTCCTTTCTCAATTGGTGACACACATTTTTGGAAAAGAAAATGCATGATTTGCTCACGTTGACCTTCCTGGCCTGAGCTACTAGAACAGGTCTAAAATGCCTTTAACCACCTCCATCTGGGCCATAGAAGCTTTGGCCAAATCATCATCGAAGCAAAGATGAGAAAGTGAAGGCCCGCCACTAGATAAGAATATAGGCTCCCAAACATTCTCTCCACCATCAAGGAAATAAGTTGGGAGAGTCTTTCAATGCAGAGAACAAAGAGATAGGGGAAAGGGGATTGCCTTGCCGCACCCCTCTAGAAGGATTAAAGGAGTCACTAACTATGCCATTCCAACCACCTGCATAGATGTTGTTGAGATACAAGACCAAATTAAATCAACAAGGCCAGAAGGAATACCTATATCTTGCAAAGTATCACGAATGAACGTCCAATTATGGTCATAAGCCTTTTCAAAGTCCACCTTGATAGCCATATATCCTACCTTACCGTCTTGACACGCATGTTATGGATAGCTTCCTAGGCAATGAGGATATTATCAGCACTAAGCCCAGAACAAAGCTCACTGAGTATGAGAAATCAGCTTATTCATAATGTTTTTCAAGCGCAAAGAAATAATCTTAGTAATCACTTTGTAGTTGACATTACACAACCTAATTGGCCAAAATGAGAATAATTTTCAGGGCAGTCCACCTTGAGGATAAGGGAAATAAAAGTTTTGTTCACCAAGGATATATCCGTTTGATTAGAAAAAACATCCATGACCCACTTTGTTAGGAATTCTCTAACGTGAGCCCAGTTATTTGGTAAAACATGGCGGAAGACCATCCGGACCTAGAGCCTTCGAGCCCCCAATAGAAAATATGGCAGATTTGATTTCTTCAGAAGTAACTTTCTTATTCATGGCTTCCTTTTCCTCATTAATCAGAGGGAAAGCCCGACATTGCAAATCCCACATAATTGACCCCCATGCTTTTAAGGGCATCTAGGTCGTCTACCCAATCTCCTTCCTCATTCCTTAAAGAAATAATTCTATTACGACGCTTCTCCCTTTAGCCTGACCGTGAAAATAACGAGTATTTTTGTCCCCAAGATTAAGCCAATTGCATCTAGACATTTGTCTCCAATAAAACTCTTCCTGAATTAGGAGTTGTTCATACTCCTGAAAGATCCTTATGAAGCTTCTCGAGGAAAGGATTAGGAGCAAAGGAAAGCTTTTGTGAAATTCCTTGTAATCTGAGAAGGATTTGAGCTTTCTTGCGATGTATATTACAGTTGAACTTTATAAGTGAAATTAGCAATATTAGTAAATAACTCAGCATTAGTACTCCAAGCTTCCTTGAGAAAGCTAGGAAAATCCGCATGCAGTTGCCAAGGAGCCAGAAAGCGGAAAATCGATGTCCCATGGAAATTGTTGGAATTCTCCTCTAATATCAAGCATATGGGGGTATGGTTGGATTTTAGACGAGCAAGGTGTTTAACAACACCCCTCAAAATGACTGAACCACTCAAAATTTGCCAAAAATCTATCCAAACGCCTCTTAATATTTCTATGTTGCAACGTGAAGGGTTGACCAAGAAAGCCAAGATGCTGGAAGCCGTTTCAACATGCATTCAGAGAACCTATTGGTGTCACAAGCCAAAAGGGAAGATCCACCAGTATCCGCCAAAGAAAGGGTGGAATTAAAATCCCCCCAATGCACCAAGACCCGGACGTAGTGTTACCCAACAATTCAAGATGATCCCATAGATCCTTACGATCCCTAGAATGGGGGCTACCATATATAGTGTGAAGAACAGGGTTGATTATTCCCTGTTGAATCTTAGTATGAACAAATTGGCGATGTGTTTCCAAAACCTCCACTTTCCATGACGATGTTCTCCACATCACCCAAATGCCACCAGAAACGATGCCGTCTTGGATATGAAAATCGTCAAACCCAAAATTAGAGATCAATCTTCTAGCTTTCTCCCCGAAACATGAGTCTCAATGAGAACCATAAAATGAGCTTTAAAACTAAAAGCAAGGTCCTTAAGCAAGTTCGCAAACCCTTTGCCTGAAGTACCACGCAAGTTCCAAACAATAATATTCATTAACAACTGGTAGAAAGGGAGTGGGGTGTACATTCCCCCATCGTTCTCGTTACACTTGGTTGCACAACCGTTGAACAGGAGTCATAGCCCCATGATTCTTTTGCCCCAGAATCAATCGCCATAGTTTCAGCTCCTGGATCTGGCGGGTTTAGAGCGTCCACCTTTTGGGCTCTCCTCAGAGTTTCTCAACGAACTCCAACTCTTCTCTGGAAGGGCCATAAACACAAGCGCTCCCTGGACAAGCAATGTCAAACTCCTGTTGAGAAAAGTTCCCATTAGCGAGTGCTGGTTGTTACATCCGATGCGTGTGATCGATGAAATTATTAGAAGCCTTTGCTTTGCCTTTACTTATGTTGCGTGTATGTGGGACTATAGCGTCTGCCAGCGGGTAGTTCAAGAGTGGATCTCTTCTTAGGGGTACAAGAATCTTTTATTGGCCCTTTGGGTTGTTGAACCTGGGCTTTTTGCTTTTTGGCTTAAGATACTTGTTTATTGGTCCTTTGGTTAACTCTAATATTATCCTTTATGGACTGGCCTATTATCGGCTTGGCTGGGGGTTGATAGGTCCACTAGGGATATCATTAGACTTTGTTTCAAAGACTTCAACTTCCTCATGCTCAGACTCAACACCTCCTTCCGCGTCAAAATGTCAAAGTGAGATCTCCATAGCCGCCAAATCATTTTGCAAACTTCTCTCCTCTGACTGGTTTTGTTTACTAGCCCCAAATCTTCTCTTTTGTGGTTTTTTTACAAGTATCCACGGTCCAAACGGGTTCTAAATCTCTCTGTGGCTAGATGCGCATTGAGAGTTCCAATAGTCTCGGGATTAGCTATTTGAGTAGCCTGCTTATTCTGACTTGTGTCCTCGATTGTAGCCATAGCATCCTCGTGGGGAACAAGTTGACTTACCTAAGTTCATCCCGTTTCTGCCAAGTTCAAACCATCTCAACTCCCTGTTGATTCAATGTAGTGGTCAACATGGTGCCCATATCTTCTACCCAAAGCAAACCAGATGGAGCCCTTCATATTCCACCTTGAGGTCCAGGCCTAACAAAGAGAGGGTAGGGATTAATTTCCTACGGAGATCAATTTCTACGTAGATGCGTGCAAATTTACCTCTAGAATGAATAGAGGTCAACTGGTTTATTTTTAGCATGGTGCCCAAAGCATATCCAGCTCTCCAGAAAAATTCGGATTATACAACTCCATTGGAAGATCAGAATCCTAACCCAAACTGCCATCTTCTAACTGCTTGCCATCGAGGCTGAAATAGAGGTCTCCATCGCTGAACCATTAAGTAATGATTAGCTAGCATCCATGGTCTTTCAAATAAGGCATGAGGGTAATCACCTTGGTCAGCGAAACGAACGATAAAGAAGTCTTCGTTCATGTCTAGCACCCGCACCGCTCCTTCTAGCCCAATTCTTCTGGGTCCAACAAACCATTACTCGAAGCCCTACGTTTTGCCTAAGGGTTTAACAATAAGCATGAATTTCCATGGTTTACACCATGTACTAAACTCCTCCAGTGATCCTGGCACATTCGGCTTAATATTAAACGGACTGAGTTGTCCAAGCCAAGGTCCACTTCATTTTCCTCATACGCATACTCATCGATCACAGCCTGAGCAATGCTTTCTGGGTTAACATCCTCCATGACCCTATCCGCTACAACCATATCTTTGTATGACATCTTATTTGTGCCTAAGTTAGCCCCTTCCTCTTCTACGCTTACTTTTTCATCCATGGTATCTTCCTCGTTTACATCTTCAACCAGCCTGTCAATCATGACTATGGAGGCTGAGGCGTTAATCTCTTGACCAGTTTGACCTTTTTATTGCTATGGGAAATATGACCTTTTTATGCTCTCAGACATCTCTCTATAAAAGTTTTTGTCTACTGCGGCTTATCATTACATGAACTCACATTCACATCCTATCTATACTTATCTATCTATGCTTATAATAAAACAAAGTATTATTTACTGTCATATCACAGTCTATCAACCATTTTTTTTTTGTACTTTATATACGTTTTAATGTATAGGTCCTCATTACAATTATATTTGTAATTGATATGATATTTGCTTGTCTCGTTTGTGGATATTTTATTATTCTTTGTGGTATATGTAAAGTTGAATCTCATGGATCATAGGTCTAATATTGAGCTTCTTTCTAATTTCAAGCAACAGATTTAGGCTCATCATTGGAAGTAAGACGTTCTTCAGAGACTAGTCATGAACACCAAAATGAAGGACCATCATCATATTCTAATCCTTAGTTTTTTTTTTCTTCAGACTATAAATCCGCTAATGTATTTTTTTTATGTTAAGTATTTGTGTTACTTATCACCTTTAGCAAAATATGCTTACATTTCATACATTGGTTTGTACTTAATTTCTTTTGAATTTATGCATTTCGTGTTTACATGGAACAATTTATTTGAATATTTTTTTAGGTATATTAATGAATTTGATTTTTATTTATAAATAAATGGATTCAAAAAAGATTATACAAGTAAAGGTAGTTTGAAAGAGATCAAATTAAAAAAATGATATTGATTGGTATAGTAGCAACAGGTAAAAAAAAAATCACGGCCATTGGAAACAACCAATATTGGTTCAACATAATGTTGGCCAATACGGCGGTTGCACGAAATGTTGCAATAACTTCAGCAAGTTTTATAAGAATAAAAATCGTGGCAATTGAAAACGCTGCAAAATATCATCAGAAAATAGCGCCAAAACGCTACAAAAGTTTCAACCAATTTTTTTATAAAAGTTAATTCGTGGTGACTAAATTGGCACCAAAACCGCCTGAAATAACTTGTGGCGCTGTTCTCACGTGTCCAAACTGTCGCAAGATGGCTGGCAACACTTGCAATAGTGGCGATTGAAAACTGCCACAAAACACCTTTTTTTTATGTAGTGTTTTGAAAGAAAAATATATAAGACCAAATCATAATGACTAAATATTAGCCTTAACATGACTAAGCGTAAAGGAATTAAGATTTAGAGTGTTACACACAAAAAAAAACACCATATAGTAACAATGTATATAAAAAAAATCTATTTTCAATAATTGTGGGTTAAGTTAAAATACATAATATATTAAAAAATAAAATATGATAAAATAAGTATAAATCTTAACTTATCAATGCCTTTCATCTAATAAGAATATTTTTCACATAAATAGTGAATGCTTATAATAAAAAAAATACAAATATATGCACTATATTAAAAATATTATAAATAATAAAAAATAGATATATTATTATGAGAGGTTTTTCTACTGCCCTAGGATGCTAGTACCTTTTACTTATTTATAGTTAAACCTAGTCATGTATCTTATTAAACACAAGTTATTAAGATTTATATACAAATGATTATTAAATTACAACAATTGAATATAAAAGGATACGAACATTCTATGGGTACACAAAAATCCATTATTATCATATCCAAAGTTAATTAATATTACATATTTCTTAAAAGATTGTTCATATTAAAAAAAATTTAAAAATATTAACAAACCCCTGCAATACACTGGGAATTAACTCTAGTTTTCTACCCAAACATCTAACAATTTAATGTACATTTCAACCACAAAGCATAGTAAAAGTAAATGCACCACTAAAAATAAATAATTTATTTAAGCATTTATATAGTGAAAAGTAAATTATAAATAACTTATTTTATATTTGAATATGTAAATAAAAGTACTTATTTTGAATATTTTAAAAAATACTTTTTAAAATGGCATATATTTTAACTTCTTAAAGTAATAAAATTTATTTTTAAAAATTAATAAGCTCTATAATCAAATGAAACAAAAATAATTTTTAACTTCCAATAAGTTGAAAAAAAGTCATACACCCTACTACCCAAACGCAACTGTGACATAGAAAAGAGACAATTAGGAGCTTTTAACTTGTAATCATCGTGCCCCGTTCATGTCTGTGATGACACCAGCTACTTCCAAGTGTATGCACAGATGCAAAACCCTAAGAATTTCTCTTCCTTTCTTTCTCGTCGATTCTCAAGAGAGCACTTGGAAACTTGAAGAACCCTGGAGATGCTTTACGTGGAAAGGGTAACAAAGACAGATCACTAATATCAGTAACAGTCAAAGAAACATATTAGCTCTAGCCTTCTGGTAGCATTAGTACTATAAAGCTGAGCTATGGTCTTCGCTCAACTTGTTCTCACTCTTCTAACAGTAGCTGAGGACTACGACTAACCCTCTTCTAATATGGTTCTGTTTCTTAACTTTCTTCTCTAGTTTTTCTTTTATTTTTATTTTTTTTGTGTGTACTTTTTGATTTGTCTGTATTGCCTTAAAAATTGGTTTAATTGCTAAAGAAGATCTTACATGGATACGCATTTTAACAACTCATATTCATACTTACATACAATTATAAAAAATAATTAAGTTTCCTTAATTTTGTTTAAAATACAGTTATTATTAGTTTTTGGACTATATCAACTGTATTGTGTTGTGACTTTATACACATAAGAAATATTAGAGCCATATCTATATCAAAAAAAATTTTCTTTTCGGTATAGCTATTAAGCTCATGTATGTCGTCCACTATGATTTTGCGCTTAATTTTTGCAGGCTAGAGGGAAAAAGAAGCACTTGAAAAGGCTCAAGGCTCCAAAGCATTGGATGCTTGACAAGCTTGGGGTGCTTTTGTAAGCAACATGTTATATATATGTCACGTTAGTTTAATTTCTTGGAATATGTTTGTTAGTTTGGATTTTAAAGGAGAATGAAGTGAAAAGAATAACTTGTGTAGCATTTTAAAATCTTATACTCTAAATTCTTTTTTTCTCATTAAAATTTAAACTCATAAATTCACAATTATATATGTGGACTAGTTACAATCTTGTCTTGCACATATACAAATTAAACTTCTATGCAGGCTCCCAAGCCATCTCCTGGGCCACACAGGCTGAGGGAGTGTATTCCAATCATCCTCATACTGCGCAACAAGCTGAAGTATGCACTTACATACCGTGAGGTCATTTCCATCCTGATGCAGCGGCTTGTTTTGGTTGATGGAAAAGTTAAAACTGATCAGAAGTACCCTGCAGGGTTTATGGGTATGTAACCATTTGACCATTAATTTTATTTACCAGTAAAGCTTCGTTTTACTCTTATGTATTACCTTAATTTAATCTTTGAAATTATAAAAGATGATTTAAATAAATTAGTTTTTTTAGTGATTCATATTAATCTACCTGACTATTGCTCTAAGGACTAATTTGAATCCATGACTATTATTCTAAGGACTAATTTGAATTTTTTTAATTTCAGATATTAAATTAATAATAATCTCTGTGAGTATTACTTTAAGGACTAATTTGAATTTTTTAATTTCAAAATTAAATTAATAATTTCTTAATTTTAATAAATAAAAAAAATAAACATACAATTTTAAGAATCAAAATGAATATTTACTCTTTTATTTAGTTATTAGCTGGCCCTAGCTACCAATCCCTTGTATCTTTGTGGAAAACTAATTTGAATCTGTGACTATTATTCTAAGGACTAATTTGAATTTTTTTAATTTCAGATATTAAATTAATAATAATTTCCTAGTATTACTTTAAGGACTAATTTGAATTTTTTAATTTCAAAAATTAAATTAATAATTTCTTAATTTTAATAAACAAAAAAAATAAACATATAATTTTAAGAATCAAAATGAATATTTACTCTTTTATTTAATTATTAGCGGGCCCTAGCTACCAATCCCTTGTATCTTTGTGGAAAGGACTAATTTGAATTTTTGAATTTCAGAAATTAAATTAATAATTTCTTAATTTTAATAAACAAAGAAAAATAAATATACAATTTTAAGAATTAAAATAAATATTTACTCTTTCATTTAGTTGTTAGCTGGCCCTAGCTACCAATCCCTTGTATCTTTGTGGATTTTGGTGGGAATGATCAAGTGACTTTACTAACTTGATATCGATTATGTTATCAAATGTTTAGATGTTGTATCTATTCCTAAAACAAACGAGAACTTCCGACTCCTATACGATACCAAGGGTCGTTTTCGCCTGCGCACTATAAGGGAGGATGAAGCAAAGGTTGGTATTTTTCCAAATATCTTTAACCACGATATAAACAATTTAATTTCGGTACACGCTAACGGCAAAAATTCAACAAATAGCAATTTATTATTATTATTATTATTATAAGAAGAAGAAGAAGAAATTTCCACACAGTTATTTAATTATGAATTATCATAGTAATAAGTTTAAGATTTAATTTTTATGTATTGATGATATTGTAGAAGAGTTTTATATTATTTTAAATTATATATAGTTATGTGATTTTGAATGTAATGGATATGATAGTTAATTATTTTTACAGATATGATTATAATGACGATGTAAAATGTTTCCATTCGGTGTATCAAAATTAATCTTTAAAAAGTTTTATATTTAATAGTATATTTACGATATTACTAACTAAAGTGTAATTCTTAAACTAAGATTCTTTCAAAAGTGATTCTCCTGTATAAATCAAGCATATGGACAATAGTTGAACCCTCCAATTTGATTTTGTTGCAGTTCAAGCTGTGCAAGGTGCGATCAGTACAATTTGGGAAAAGGGGCATCCCTCATCTAAACACCTACGATGGACGAACTATTAGGTACCCTGACCCACTAATCAAAGCCAATGATACCATCAAGCTGGACCAAGAGACCTATAAGATCACCGATTTCATAAAGTTTGAAGTTGGAAACCTTGTGATGGTCACTGGCGGAAGGAACAGAGGGAGGGTTGGAATTCTGAAGAGGAGAGAAAAGCATGTGGGCACCTACGACACCATCTTTGTGCAAGATGCTATTGGTAATGAGTTTGCAACTCGCCTAGAGAACGTTTTCGTAATTGGGCAGGGCCCAAAACCTTGGGTGTCTCTGCCAAAAGGGAAAGGTATTAAGTTGAGCATAATTGAAGAGGCAAGGTTGAGACGTGAGAGAGAAAGAGCTGCCATGGCATAATGGCTATAATTAGTTATAAGAACCAGTGAACCACTACTAGGATTCCTACGTATTTGTGTTTAGTAATAATAAGATGGTGTGTTCAAGCTCATGAGTAGTTTGTATTTGACATTGGCGATAATCTAATATTGAGACGACTATGAAGCATGGTAATCGTAAATGGCCGTGGTGCATTTACTAGGTTAGTGTATGGTGTATACTGGTTCTTAATTGAATATACATATGTACTTGATAGTCAAGCATTGCAATCTATAAAAGTGATCTAAATATAAACGAAAAATATTATTTATTATACTGACTTTAATTTTGATACCCTATTATTTAATTAAATTATCTCATTTGATTGACTTTTCAAATAGTTAGGATGAGATTCAATTACCTTTATTAATAATTACTGTATAAAAAAATTTTCACTGTTAGGTAATATTTGGTTTCTATTCCAAGACAGTGAGATAAAGACTTAAGAGGGAGACATGAAAAACACTTTGTATTGTGTTTGGTAGTGGAAAACAATAAATGACAATTAATCTATGTATCTTACTTAAATATGAGGACAAGACAAAAAATACATGAGAAAGAATATTATTTACCCCTACCCACTATTGTGACCCAAACCATCCATGATAATAAGGACAAAGAGGAAAATATTAAATATATATAAGAATATTATTGAAGAAAATATTAAATTTTTGTCCTTGTTTTGTTTTCACTCTCTCCATTCTGAAGTATATTTTTTTTTTTGTATTTTATGTCCTAGGACAAAAATTATTTTTGTAATTTGTACTTGTCTCAATAATTAAATAATTGTGTCTCTAGTACTTTCATATTTTCTGTTATAAGACGAAAATCAAATGCTATTTTCGTGCATAGAAATCAAACTCTATTATACTTTTGGGAATTTTTTTATATGTTCATTAAATATTAATTAAGTTTTTTTTATTTTCTTCACTTAATGTTTCAAAGACAACTTATAAAATTTTTTCAAACAGGTCTTCAAGGGCAAATTACACTTTCTATCAGATTTCATAAAATTCATCTTTTTTTTTATTAGTTTGGATGATACTGATATCCTTGAATGTATTGTTTAATATGTAATAGAGAGAAAATAATATTATGATTTTATAAATTTAAAGAAAGTCAATGTAATGATATCATAAACTAATAGACTTTTAGAGTAAATTTGTAGTTTTCAGAATTTTTAGTATTTCTTTACAAAATCTGAAAAATTGAAATACTGAAAATTTAAAAATCAAACCAAACATACCCTAGATTTTTCTTTTCTTTTCTCATTTTCCATTTGGCAACGCAAGGGAGCTGAATATTATTTCTTTCAACAGCGTACTGAATTTGATAATAGAATTGCAGTACACTATTTCTTCCAATAATTTTGTGCATTTTGACGAGAGAGTTTCGGTTGAGGTTAATGAGAATTTCCCAATTTACAGGAATTAAAAAAGGAAAATCAGGTGTTGACTTTGAAAAAGAAAGGGTGAATTTTGGTGAAAATTACAAAAACATGTTGTCCTTAAGATGGGAAATACTTAATGATATTTTGATATTCAAAATAGTAAATGTCCCATATGACATCCATTTTATCATGAATTATATTATTTTTACTTATAATATATAAGATATTAAGAACTCACATCTCATCCACCGTTGATGAGTGTACCTCATTCATCTCATCTAATAGTTGGATGAAATAAGTCTACAATATATCTCATACCTTATGAATACAAATTACGTTTTTTCTTTATTACCATTAAATGAGTTTGTGATCTTCATTTGCTTAATAAGCTCGTCTAATGATGATAAAATATATTTTTGGGTGTCAAACATCCTGGTTAAGGAATGATGATTTTTAGTGAAAACAACTCGAACGTAGTTAATTTGAAATGGTGTCGAACGTAGTTAATATGAAATGGTGTGGAATGATGGCATCCTTCTTTTCTTTTCTTTTACAAATTTATCCCATCTTGGTTTCCAAATTTAGCGGGGTGAAAATGACATGCCTAGTCGTTACACGTTTCGTAACTAATTTCACACCAAAGCTTCTGTATCATACGGCAGTTCTGTTTTTCTTTGGATTAGAATATCACTTGAGTGTTTTTATGAGCCTCCAAGGTCAAAATCACTCCTTACTTTTTGGCAAATAGTTTTGGGCACTTGTCAAAAAAGAAAAGGCAAGATACAAAAGGATAATGTTATTTTTACACCAATGAGCGATATGTCATTTACACATATTTCATCATTATTAGATAAGATAGATAGGTGAAATGGAAGGTTATTATCACATTTAATAGAGATGAAATAAGTGTTCTAATGAGACACTTAATTTTTGGCATCAAAATAAAATTTTAGAATTTAGAAAGACAGCTCCTATGATTTTTTCCTTTCTTATTCTACTATATAGCTCGAATTGGACTTTGACTAAGCTGTACAAATAATGCAGATAACAACAATTCATTGGAGAAATGGAGTAGAAAAATGGAAAGCAACTACACAGTGAAGTTATATCTAAAAAATTAGTTTAATTTTATAACAAAGAAAAATAATTTCTTTTACATGACTTTTTAAGTGATGAATGATGTAAGATTTAATCAATTTTATTGATACAACAACATATGATTTGGATAATAGGGTAAAAAAGTCTTACATTGCTATTATATAGAGATTAAACTCTTAAACAACTATTCATACAGGATGCTTAAATTTACTTTCAACTTTCGAGCCATAAGTCATTTTCTTTTTTACGGTTAAACTCCTAGTAGAGAAAAAAAATAAAGAAGGGAGATCAAACTCCTAATACAAAGCTAACAGCTCAGACCAAAAAAAAAAAAAATGCTAACAGCCAATGGAGACAAGGATAAGCGCAAGCATAACTTGCAAACAACTCTGATGATTCTATCTACCTGTATGATGTGCCACTCGAACTCTTCACTCAAAGTTAACAACAGTTGACAAAAAATTAAGAGATATGCCACACGCATGTATCCTGGGAGGGGGATGGGACAAGTGGTCTCAAACCACATCTGAACGCTTGCATTCCGAAAGGAAAATAGGACAAGTGATCTCAAATCACATTTAACGAATTCGAACTCGCATACCTTATTACCTAATTACTCAAAGTAAGGGATCTTACCAATGTACTATGGGGCTCAACCCTAGAGATGCCACTTGAACTATTACTTTATTTTTTTGTATTAAAAATACCATTAAGGGAAGACATCCCCAATACCAAGGGCAGAGTATATGAGAATCTTGCTAGTTAAGATGGTGGATATTTATGTACTTAACCTACGACAATCACACCACCTCATCAAATTAGGCCAAGCCACCCAGACTTATTGATATTGTTCCTAAGTGGTAGGGATCTCCTTATAAGGGTTGTCCACCAACTGAATTTAATAATTGGAAGAGATCGAACTTGTAATCTTGGGAGTCACGAACTCAATCCCCTAAACCTCAACTATTAGTGCCATCCTAAGTTGGCACTTCAACTATTACTTTGTATTAAGGAAACAATTTCACTGAATAATTGTTGTATTGTATATGAGAATTAAGAAAATATATATACAGTGTTGAGGGGCGGGAAATAACAAGGACGTAACTAACTTAGTTAACAAAACTTCTAACAACTATAACTATTACTAACAGATAGTTACAAGAGTTAATAATAACTAAGGTTGTTTCTAACTAAAGTTAATACTCCCCTCAAGATGGATTGTGGAAAATGTTATGAACACCCATCTTGGACAATAAGGTTTTAAAAAGAGGATTAGGAAGAGCTTTGGTAAGTAAATCTGCAAGTTGGTGTTTGCTTGGGACATGGATTAGTTGAATCAATCCTTGCTGAACTTTTTCACGGATGAAGTGAAGGTCGATCTCAATATGTTTTGTCCTCTCATGGAAGGTTGGATTAGAGGCTATGTGAATGGCAGATTGAACTTGAGGTATAACTTGACTGCTACTATTCATTTTCATTTTTTGTCATACACTCCTATATATGAGGCTGTGATTATTACCACTGTTTTTTTAACTGGACTCCTATGATTCTAGCCACTGGTACCGGGTCCAAATTCAGAAACTTTTGGCCCACATACAAATAAGAGCCCAATAAATGGGATCCAATTGGACCGTAGAGCAAGCTTGGGCTCTTAACCCCTGTCTATAGAGCACAGCCCCGTAGCAGCTCCGATCACATGCACCATTTCCCGGCACGGCGGCGTCTCCACTCACCTCCGTCAACCCTCACTCCACGGAGATGGGCGCTCTTGCCATCTCTTCGGAGTTAGTTTCTCTCCTTAAGCGAATACCTCACCGCTTCAACGCGCGCTTCTCCTTCTCTTCGGAGTCTTCGCCGCCGCCGGCGTTCGTGTACGACGGTCCCGATTGTGAATCGTTGTACTCCGACGTGCCGAGGCCACGGCGGAGAAAATCGGAAAGGAAACCATACGTGACGCCGATGAAGGCCCTGATCGAGAGGGCGAAGAAGGAGAGAGAGGCGCGTAAGGCGCAGCCATGTAGGGTTCTCGAAGAACCCCCAGAGAACGGGTTGCTCGTTCCGAACTCGTTGCGGTGGCTCACCGTGTCTATCGAGCTCGGAATTTGCTCCTGTCTGGTCTGAGTCAACTCGTTCTAGTCATTCCCGTGTTGCGGTGCGAGTACGTAGATGATAGTTCCCTTCTTTTCTTTTCTCTTTTTTTTTCTGTGAATTTTTTACTGTTATGTTAATTCGATAATTCTGAATTCGAAAATTGCGCATAATGTTGCAAAATTGAGGATTGAGGAACCAGTTATAATATTGGCTTAGTTACTGACTTACATTGCGTTTAACTGGGGTATTTGGGTATGTACTATTAAACATTTGCATTACATGGAGAGAGTTAAATTGTTAAGAATAATTCATGTTTTGAATTGCATTCTAGGCTTTCTGTGAGTGTGATTTAAAGAGGAAAAAAAAGGGTGATTTTTTTCCCTCCTTTGTAACATATGGTGGTGTTGATTGCATGTGTTTCTTTTGGTTTCTTCCTTACTTTGTTAGCTCCTTGGTTCTTATGGGTATTCATTTTAATTTTCAGATTAGCGGAATGAATTTTGTGTGTGTTTGTGTGTCTTATATGACTATAATTCTATAATATGTTTCTCATGGCCTCTGAATTGTATTTTGTGTTCCCTCTGAAACAAACTTTCCACTCCAGTGAAGCATGATATCAGGAGTCCATGATAACATAGACTCTTGGCTCTTGAGCGTTTATGTATTGTTGATTTGGGCTTTTTCAACTGTTTTGGAGTTTCTCAAGTGCAAATCCAGCTTGTACTTGTTGGCTTCACACTTAAATGGTTTCTACTTATCAGGTTGTGTAATGAGGTTCACATTGGTTATGTGGGCCATGAAATTCGAACGTGTACTGGGCCGAGGAGTGGTTCCAGGAGTGCAACACATGTTTGGAGAAGGGGAGGGGTTCGAGATGTCATCTTCTTCCCAAAGTGCTTTCATCTTTTTGACCGTGCTGGTAAGCCCAGAGTTGGGCATGATGAAAGGTTCAGTGTTCCTCGTATACCTGCCATTGTTGAACTCTGTATACAAGCAGGTCTTGAACTTGAAAAGTATCCTGCTAAAAGGAGAACAAAACCTGTATATTGTATCGAAGGCAGAATCGTAGATTTCGAATCAGTTGTGGGAGAGGGTGAAAATAAAAGAAAATTTTCTTCTGAAAACCCCCAAATTTTTGTGGATTCATCCTCTATGTTAACAAAACATGTAGAGAATTTCCAGGATTTAGTGAAGAACAATAGCAATCTGGATCAGTTGAATGGAGAAGAACGGAGCAAATTAAGGGATTTAAGTAATCATACACTGAACTCCTGGTTTGAGATGATATCAGGTGCAAAGAAGATCATGGAGAAGTATATTGTGAATACTTGCGGATATTGTCCTGAGGTTCAGGTTGGTCCCAAGGGACATAAGTTGAGAATGTGCAAGGCTTCAAAGCATCAGTCTCGAAATGGTTTACATGCATGGCAAGAGGCAACAATAGATGCTCTTGTGGGTCCAAATTATGTCTGGCACGTCGAGGATCTGAATGCTCCTGCTCTGAATAACAATCTTAAGAGATATTATGGCAAGGCTCCAGCTGTGGTGGAGCTCTGTGTGCATGCAGGGGCTCCCATTCCTTATCAATATAGGAGCATGATGAGATTAGATGTAGTTTCCCCTGATCGAGATGAAGTTGATCTTGTCGCCTGAAATTGTCATCCCCTTTGAAGCTAGACTGTATATGTTCAATCAAAATTTTGAAGTTCAATTGGATAAAATCTTGGTCTGTTCAGTTTGATCAATTATGAGCTTTGGTCTCCTTTGTCAGTTTTTCTGCTGTGTTATTACACTCTACAGGCTGTTATTCATCATTTTCATACATCCTCAATAATAGTTGCCAACTTCTGTTATCTTCGGAAAGGATGCACAGCTTGAAGAGGTGGAACAGATATTGCTTTATCGTATGCCAAATTGCTTTCATTCAGCTCAAACTGTGCAGATTCTTGTGAAATAGTGTTGACACTGGGATTGATTCTACGAAGGATCTAGCAGCCACCATCAAAATAAACCCGAACCTTTAACTTGATGTGAAATATTTCAAGCACGCTTAGTCAGTATTTTTGGTAGATCACTTCTGTAGTTCAGTTTACTTCCTCAACAACTGGGATGGGAAGTAAAAGCTGATATTATCTCAGAAATTCTCCGCACCAACATATTTGTTGGATTGAAAGAAAAGTGATGAAAAGGGGGCCTCAACAAGACTCCTAGCCATGGTTATCAAAACTGACTTGGCCCGAACCGGTCCCGGAACTCGGCCGAGCAACCCATTGGATCGGACTTGCATCAGTACTAGGATAACTCAATGTGACTCGGCTGGTGACCCGACCAGCTCACTAAAACCGGACCAAGTCAAACTTATTTATTTTGAATCGGCTTTGGTTTATATAATGTTCATCGTGTATTCTGTTACTTTTAAAAAAGAGTAAACAGTATAACACAGATTACCTAGAGGTCTGGTTAAATTGTATTCACCTCACTTGCTCTATTAATAGTTAGTAATTATAATAATTTGAATTATTAATAATAATTGATAAATATTAATATTACGATAATAATTAAAAATAACAAAATACATTAATTATAATCATGATATAACGATAATCATTAATATTAATTGATAGGATTCAAAATTACTACTTGGTTAGTAATCCAAACACCCCATGGAGGCAATTCACATTATCACTAGCGGGCAACATAAAGCAAGGCAATGTTCTAGGTCCAAACGCCCTTTAAGGGTGTGTCTGCCGGTTTGATTTAGGAGGAAAAATAAGGTTAGTTTTACCTTTTAAAAGGAAAATATATTTAAGGGTTTTCATTAACCTTTTAAAATCCTTCGAAATCCTTATTCCTCCGAATTGGAGGTTTTTAGTGAGATTATAATTTAATTTACTTTATTATTCTGATTAAAAAATATTAAAATATCATTTTCGTCAATCCATTTTAATTTCATGTTAGCTTGTTATTTTCCTCCCAATCTTATATGAAATTTTCATAAAAATGGTCTACCTGCCTAATTTCATTATAAATTCATATTAGATTATATCTTTCCTCCAAATTTCACATTTTTCCAAAAAGCTCTCTTCCTTCATTGCGTTTCCTCCCTACAGTGTGACTACCTTGCCCAGGACCAGCAATGAGCCATTGCCTCGCACCACCAACTGCACCCAAGACCCAAACCTAAAGAAGAAGCAAAACAATCAGCACCACCTTGAGCTTTGGGCCTTGTGGGAGGAGTTGCTTCTGGTGTGCGTCGTCAGCTGCCCTGGCTTCAAGGGCTGGGACACCATCTTCGTGGAGGTCAAGTCGCGCACCACCCTCCCCCACCTCCAAGCCACAGCGTTACACTGGAGCAGAATAGAAAATTATATTAAAATAATAATTTTTTAAAATGTTTCAATATATCTTTGAATTTTGTTTTTTATTTATATGCTACAAAGAATAGAAAATTATACTAAAATAATAATTTTTATTAATTATTTAAAATAGAACCTGGTCTCTAAAAACTAAAAAGCCATACTAAACTATACCTAATTCCCCCCGGCGTAGACACATATAAAAGAGTAATATTATTTTACTTATTTTGTGTACTACATCGTATCAACACATTCACATTGATTATTGGATAAGATATGGTACCAAACTAAGTGGTAATATCCAATCTATCTATAACACTAATATTTCAGACTTCTATAAGAAAATTTTTAGAGTGTTACTTCTAAGTGATTTAGGCCTTAATTTTCATTTGAAATCCTCAATCTGTATTTATTACACTTAATTGATAAATATCAATCACATAAATAATAATTAATTATTAATTATGATATATCAATTATAAATCATAATCTCACTCTCACTTCACAACCTAATTTCAAAAAACATTATCAAATACTGCAATATCATTTTGCAATTTTTTTTTGTTGACTTTGCAAATTTTTATCCTATATTTTAAATTTATGAAATAGTATTTTTTTGTTATAATATATTTCAAATTATTTTTTTATCCTAATATATTTCAAATTTTTTTCATGATTATATTATTTGGCTTATTTATCACAAAATTATTTAGCTTAATACATAGTCATGGTTTCATTCAAATGTATTATAATTCTATATGAAACACATGACTTATATATTATTAATGAATGCATAATTTGAAATTAACTTATATGATAGTTTTCAATCAATATGTAATTATCAAGATGTAATTAAAGTAATCTATCATAATGATGTCAATCATAAATAATATATGAATATTTTAAAATTATATATTTTATCTGAAAATATGCCTATCAAGATAAATAAATTAAAATATTCTGGAATTAATTCAATATTGATTTAAATAATTTAGTTTACCTTTTGAAATATATTTTTACTTTTAAAAATATAAAATATTTACTATAATATATTTATTTTGACTTAAATTCAGAAAATTAAGTCACATATACTCTATTATTATCTAATTTTAATATGAAATTTTTAAGTATGGAGGTTATTCACTTATTTTAAATGGATTTGATAAGTTTTTTAGGACTTTCAATATGGTTAAATATGATATTCTTTTTGTTTTGTTATATTCAAATTACATTTAAATATGGTAATTAGGTTGAATACTTTAATTTATATAATTGAATATCTATATAAAATATCTTTTTATATTAACAATATATTAAAATTAAATCCTCGAAACAAAATATGATAAAAATTAATGAGATACATATTTTTTCATAATCTATGTTAGTTTTGGATAAGTTCATAAATTTAGAGAAGAGACGTCAAATATTATTGAGTTAACCTTAAATTTGTGCTATCATTGACATAATAGTTGTATTAATTTAAAATTATTTTATTAATTAAAAGCACTACAATATTATCATAGTCAACAAATTATAACTAAAAATTTAATACTACAAATTAACACATAAATATGATCAATCAGTTCTCTAATTAATTAATCGCTCTCAAATCTAAATTAAAATTTTAAATAATAACATTAATTACATATCATTTTATTTTTGCATGTCAATTTAATTACTATAATATATATTTTATTAAAATTATTATAATATATAAAATTTGCCACATTATATAGTAATGATATTGATAATAAAAATAAAATAATACACGCTATACTATATTAGTTTTTATATTTTAATAAAACTTAATATCATAGTTAATTTATTTTCGAAGGATTTAATATAATCTATAATTTATCTATAATACTAATAATTAAGATTCATTACATGGAACATTTTCATGTATCATTTATAGAGAAAATTATGCCCCATCATTTTTATAATCTTAATACTTAAAGTAAGTTTTTGGATTTAATTTACCTTCTAATTATTAATTATTTTTTTCAATCATACCTTCATATCTCTCTTCATTAAAATTATTTAACAAAATAGTTCAAGCAAAATTATTTAACAAATAACAAATAATATAACCCAAATGATAATCGAATGTATTATACCATTAAAATTTTATATATATAATTATAGTATTAAAGATAACAAAGCTATTATAATTACATTACCCAAAAAATGTTATAATTAACGATTATAATTATAGTATTAATGATAATAAAACTATTATAATTATAATAATTAATTATAACAAAAAATATTAGCATACCTTTATTTTTTAATTATCTTTATTGGATTTAATTTACATTATGTATGTATCTTTATTTTTAATTTGAATTATATTGCATTAGTGGTATTTGTTATTATGGATATTTATGTTTCGAATTTCAAAGTATTTTAAAATTTTTTCACTTATTGAATTTTTTTAATAACCTAAACAGGAAAAATTCAAATTTCTATGGGGAATGAGGAATAGAGACTTGTGATGAGGATGAGAATATGGATAAGAAGCGAAATTCTAAATGAGGGAAGCCTTAAGAGAATTTAACTTTAAACGTAAGAACTTTTGAAAATCATAAAAAAAAAATATATTTACTTATCTCACTATACCATATTTAATTTTTTAAACCTAAACATTTCAAATTATCAATTTCACAAATATTTCATATTAATTTTTTTGAAAACAAGACTTCAATTTTATAACATTAAAATTTTTTAACATGAAAATATTAAAAATCCCACAATTTAGACTTCTTTGATAATGATACTAATTATTTATTAATTATTTTAAAAAATTAAATAATTACATCACTTTTTATTGAAAATAATTGTGTAATTGATATACTACTCAAATAATTGGGATGATATAAATTAGGATTATATGTATTTTTTTACTAATTATAACACATTAATTATTAATTATAACATATATTTTAAAATTGATATTTTAATTTATTAAAAGTATGTACAAGGAAATGGGTGTAATTGAATTCACATAAATTAAATTTATTAATTATTTTTTATTAATTAGGAACTATATTTTTATGCTTTTATAAATCAAATATTTTAACTTATTAAAAAGATGCAAATGACTAAAATAATAAAAAATGGCTGAAGTGGATACTCGTAAAATGAGATTACCCACAAAAGAGATGAGAATGAGACATATTTTGTCTTTATGGGGGTGTCTAATTTGAGGAGGAATAATGATAACACATCCTTTTTTTTTAATTATCTATATTGGATTTGTATTATGTATATATTTTTTTTATTTTTTTTAATTTAGATTATGTTGCATTACTAATATTTGTTATTATAAATATTTATGTTTTGAATTTCAAAATATTTTTAAATTTTTATTTTTGAAATTCTTTTAATAAATCTCTGAATATGCGCATGAAATTCAATTCCTCTTAGGAAATAAGAAGGGGAACCTATGATGGTGATGAGGATAGGGATGATAGGCAAAATTCTAAACGGGAATGAGGGCATGGATATGTCCTTTTTGTCATGAATACCTATTGTAATCCTATAAAAAATTCAATAATATAATAAAATTATCATTTATTCTCTTTCATTATTCAATAATTTCAATTTTCAAAATATGTAAAAATTTTATAAAATAGGCTATTTATTGTTATAGGTCATCTATTGAGATTTTTTTAACCTTCTAAAATGATATTCAAAATAAGATATAAAATAGAATGACACATTTATATTTTATCAATTTATTTAATTATTTAGCTATTTACTTATTTTTAAAATAAATTTATGTATTCAATTTTTATAAGATATAGTTAAATAAATTATTTATTTTCGATAATAGTCAATAAATTATTTTTATTATTACCAGGTACATTACATAAGCAAACAACTAGTTCAATAATAAATATGAATGTATTAATTTGATGTTTATAATGTGTAGTCAAAATAACATTTCTTATAACGAGCAGAGAAGAAGGCACTGAAGACTGAGGCGGAGTAGAACGGCACAGATACACACAACTCACTAGTGATTAGCGAGTGACAGAGAATAGAGAGAGAGATGGAGGCAGAGGCAGAGGCAGAGGCAGAGGGAATAAGAGGGACAGAGTGAACAATGTCATGTGCCTCTTGACCCACCAGATGGAGCCCCTCTCGCAGCTCCCATCTACCTTCCTCAGAATACCACTCCCCAACACCTCCAACACATTGTCAATAAGCTTCTCAACAACGTAACAACCACGGCCCCAATTTTCCTATTTTTGCTTCTTTATTTGAAAAAAAACAAAAAAACCATAATTGTTTCCGGTGACTAGATTAACTAACCGTGTATCTGTTTCCCTATTTAGGAGGAGAAATTACCATATGCCTTTTATATTTCGGACGAGGAGCTCCTCGTCCACTTGAAACCTACTTGCACAAAAACAAAGGCTAGTCTACTCACCTTTGCTTATGCTTACTAGTTAATTCCTCTCTCTCTCTCTCTCTCTCTCTCTCCATTTGTTTGTTCACTAATTTGTTTGATTTCTGTTGTCCAACGTGCTTCTTTTTTTTTTTTTTTTCGCCTCCTCTGTGGTGTGTTGGAACATTAACATTTCAGTCTCGGTGGAGAAGGCATTGCCTATAGTTTGTCAACCTGAAGCTATTTTCAGGATTCGCCCTGTCAGTCGTTGTTCGGCCACTATTTCTGGTATCAAACATGTCAATTTTTATTACAACATTGAACTTACCGTGTTGTACTTGCATGCGAAACGTTTATTTGAAAAGGATGATTTGTGTTAAGTTAAACTATACAAAGCCAGCCATGCTTTGGGAGATGCTAAGGTGGGTTTCTCTTTTCAGGATTTTGTGAGGGAAATAGTGGAAATAAGAAATGAAAATGAAAATAGGACCTGAAAGCAGAAAACATAGAAAATGAAAATGATAACCAAACAGGCCCTAATGTTTTGTGTGTTTTCCCAGAAATATGCAATGGCTCTTGATGATTCTAGCTTAGTAGTGTTTTATTGTCATATCATATCTCCTGGAGTTATTGTTGTTGGGATTGTTTGTAGGTCATGCAGAAGCTGTACTGGCTGTTGCTTTTAGTCCTGATGGGAGGCACCTGGCAAGTGGTTCTGGCGATGCCACTGTGTGTCTATGGGACCTTAACACTCAGACACCATTGTACACATGCACAGGTTGGACACTAAAAGATGATCTGATATTCTTGGTATTTGCCAAACATGACTATTATGTCTTCAATTGAGTTTGAGACCAGAAACCAATCGATCAATGTTTAACTATCCTCCTTTCAGTATAGGAACATAAGTGATCTGTTTAAGTCATGCACGAAGAAGAAAGGAGAGAAGAAGAAGGGGAAATTGGTTGTGAATTTTTTTAGAAACTCTTAATAGATTGTGTAGGCTAAATCTGCTTCATGCAGTTGCTCTGTTTTTAGTTGTAATTCAAATAGTTGATCACATGCACTCTTTTACCTTTTAATGAGACTTTGCCATGTATCTATTGATAGTTGTCTGCATTTTATGCAGGACACAAAAATTGGGTCCTTTGTATTGCATGGTCCCCAGATGGCAAGCATATTGTAAGTGGGAGCAAGGCTGGAGAACTTCAGTGTTGGGATCCACAAACTGGAAAGGCGTCCGGCAATCCACTAATTGTAAAGCCTTTAACCTAGAATACCAATTACGATCATAAAGCTTGTTTCAGTTTTCCTCTTAAAAAAAAAAAAAAAACTCATCTTCACCCCCCTCATGTGCTATTAGTTCAGTCTTTGATGAGAACATAGAACTGTTATGTAAACCTTATGTATGAAATGTCATTGTGGTTGGTCAGAATTTATTTTGATGACAGATCTTGGGCAATAAAATTTGAAGTATACAAATTGTAGGGCCACAAGAAATGGATTACTGGTATCTCATGGGAACCTGTCCACCTGAGTGCTCCTTGCCGTCGCTTTGTAAGTGCCAGCAAAGATGGGGATGCTCGTATATGGGATATCAGTTCAAGAAAATGTGTTATATATCTTAGTGGCCACACGCTCGCAATAACGTGTGTAAAATGGGGTGGAGATGGTGTGATATATACAGGGTAATCTCTCTCTTTCTCTTTCCCTTTCCTTAGACTTTCTCTTCCTTAGACTTTCTCTGGAGTTTTTAGTCAAGTTTATGTCTATATTCGAATTTTTATATTGAATGGATTGGTATGTTAAAGCTGTACTTTGCTGCTATATCAAGTTTTTGACAAGAGAGAGATTTATAATTCAATTTTACAAAAGACTCTGCCTTCGTTCATTTAGCCATTGAGGTTTTAGTCTGTCTTTCTGACAATTCTATTGTACTTTGATCATTGGGAAAATCATTATTCCCCTATTACCCTGGGAAAATAAAATATGATCAGGGCTCAATTGTCCTTTTATGATTTAAACTGGTGTTTATATCTTAGTTTGGAGATCCTATTTTCAGACTTTCTAGTTTCAAGTCTCTAGCAGTATGTGTCAGGGGTTTCCCTTTTTTCTTTAATTTAGTGGCTGATAATCCCTTAATATTACTACTTGAAGTCTAACTATACTATTTTCTATTGCAGTTCCCAGGATTGTACAATCAAAGTTTGGGAAACTACAAGGGGAAGCTAATTGTGAACTGAAGGTGAGCCCTCATCCCCTTGGCGCTGTAGTACTTTGCAATGCACTTGAACTTTTTTGTGCTTTAGACTTGGTTATTAATTGTTATTATGTGTGACTCAGACTCCTCTTTTTGATCTGAAGTGAACTTTTTCTTCATTTGATTTATTTTACATTATCTCTCATGTGGATTTTCTGCATATCAGATTTAGCTGCTGGTTGGAATTCTTATTCATAGAAGCTTTGTTAAATGCATTAAAAGCTTGCCATCCTTTTTCAATGTTAGTGAATGAATTTGAATCCCACATTGCCTTATTTTATGACTGGTTGATCTATGAAACCAGAATTGATGATGGCTTTTGGAAAATGTGATTTATTGTTAATCTACTTCGTCTTCTTCTGCAAGTTCACCATCATCATTTATCTTCATGGATTTTACTTAGGGTTTAATTTTAATTCATTGTTAGTGTATAGTTTGTTACAATCATCTAATGTAAGGTTATGAAACTCTCAGAGATTTATCCAAACTTGTGGAGTCAAGGTAAACTCGACTCATAAACTCAATACAAATTTACTAATTTTGAAAACAATATTAAACAACATTTATAACATCCAATTATACTAAAATAAATTCATGGTAAAACAAAGATATATAAAAAAAATTTAGTTGCAAAATCATAATGAAGCAAATGCAAGTCATAAAATATGAAATACAAATTAAAATCATAAGAAATATAAGGGTAAGACCTTAGGATGTGAAAAATTAAAATAACTCAAGTCTGTACATCATAACTTCAAGTTTGGAAGGTCTAATTACGAGTGCTTATTGTGAAATTATGTTTTGTTACTTAACAGATCAATTTCTAACCGAAAGAGTAAATTCGCAAGTTTACCCAAAGTTTGTCCGAGTGTATGAAAGTTTAATTGAGTTCATCCAAGTTTCTCAAGTTCGAGTTGTTAAGTCAGTATGAGTTAACTTGAGAGTTTGATAACCATAATTTAATGTGTTTATGCATTGTTTCAAAGTTTGACTTTTGAGCTAATTATTGATCTAGTTGAACTGTTTCAGTGATGTGTTAATACATGAGTAAATGGTACTGATAAAAACTTTTACACTAACAAGGGATCAAACTTTAATCCTTTTACTAATACATTGGTTTCTTTTGGTATTATTAATACCTTGGTTATTTTTGTATGACAAGAACAGTTCTGGTATACAGAAGTCTGACTTGAGGTTTTCTCCCTCTTCTTACCTCCATAGGACACGTCCCTTTTATTTTTTGTTTTAGGCTTCTGATGATATGTTCAATATGTACTTTTTATTTAAAGATGACATCAGTATAATGTCTTTGCTCTGCCATAAGATTTTCTTCACATTTTGGTATTATTTTAGGGACATGGCCATTGGGTTAATTCTTTAGCATTGAGCAGTGAGTATGTTCTTCGCACTGGAGCTTTTGATCATACTGGAAAGCAATATTCATCTCCAGAGGAAATGAAAAAGGTGATTGTTTGTTTGATAATAATTGCAGCCTATTGATCATAATTACTGATACCACTGTATGCTGCATTGCTGCTGATGAATGTAGGTTGCTCTTGAAGGTACAAAACAATGAGAGGCAATGCCCCTGAAGGATTGGTGTCTGGATCTGATGATTTCACCATGTTCCTTTGGGAACCCTTCGTTAGCAAGCACCCGAAGACTCGCATGACAGGTCATCAGCAGGTACAGCACTCTTCCTTTATACCAAGGAAAATCAAACAAAATGATATTTTCTTCAAATTACAAAACTTCAATTTGTGTTGGTATTATTGAGTGAAATAGGTAGTGGAAGAGTTTTCTTTGATATGTATAGTTTTTTTATTCTCATAGAAAATGGAAAAATAAGTTTTATTAATCCTATCAAAGTCGTTTTTCTTCAGCAGTCATGAGGGTTCTAAGTCCTTGAGGCACTGAAGGTTGTGCCACTGCTCGTTTGATCCAAATTATAATTATAAATACTTGCAGATGTCTTTCTCACTATTTCTCATTATGTTAGTTGAAACTGGTTTTGTTGTTATAATACAGTTATAATGACAAACTTTATTAAGTTACAGTTTTGTTTATATACTAATTCAATCATCTAGGATTAGTGATAAGAGTTGGAACTTGTTTGCTGACAGCTTGTGAACCATGTATATTTTTCACCTGATGGGCAATGGGTAGCAAGTGCATCTTTTGATAAATCTGTGAAGTTATGGAATGGTACTACAGGGAAATTTGCTGCCGCCTTTCGTGGTCATGTTGGGCCTGTTTACCAGATCAGGTAAAACACAAGTGATTCCATCTTACTTTGAACTGGAAGCCAAAGATATTTCATTTTGAACTGTAACCAAGTATATTGGGTTTCGCTATGCAGCTGGTCTTCCGATAGCAGACTTCTTTTAAGTGGCAGCAAAGATTCTACGTTGAAGGTAAGTGTGATTTACCTTTTCTTAGCTATGGAGGATACACATGAAGATAAATGGACAATTTTTGGATTGGTTTGTAACTTCTACATACATCAAATTTCGTATTCAAAACAAGAACTTTAACCTTCGACCGTGTTTGTTAATAAAGGTTTGGGATATTCGGACTCGCAAGTTGAAGCAAGATCTTCCTGGCCACTCGGATGAAGTATATGTCTCTTTACATGCTAAAAAACTTGAGTGATTCTTTTGATTTATTTGTTTACTTATTTTGTATTCTGTGACTAATGTGGGTCTATTTTCTTGCTGGGAAAGGTTTTTCTGTTGATTGGAGTCCAGATGGAGAGAAAGTAGCCTCTGGTGGCAAGGATAAAGCGTTGAAGTTGTGGATGGGCTAGGCTAATTTTTGGGTGAACATAGGGAATTTACAGTTGGTGTGTCTCCATGGTGCTGCTGTTGAATGGATTTCATGGAAACCAAGCATGGATGTTTCGCGGATGCATATTTGAGAATTGGTTAAAATGGACATAAGAAACTTGATAAGAGTCTTGTCCTTAGATTATATTGCCAACCTGTATGATATGATAGTGAAATAGTCCACATAGCCATTGAGAATTGGCAATTGAAGAAATTTTGTAAATTTAAAGAAATTAAGTTGTATCAATTCAATTCACTATACTTTTAAAATTCTTTTGTTTAGATTGTTATTTGTGATATCAAGATTGTTAACATTTTTTTGAGGGAAAAAAATGATAAAAGTGTGGCTGGAAACCATGGTGTTTGTGTTTGATTTGGTTAATTGAGAGTTGCAATGCTCAAGCATTTATACCATTGTAGTGTTAAAATTTTTTGAGCATGTAAACCAAGTATAACGCTTGGTGTATTTGTAACATGGATCTATAATAATAAACAACGACACCATTGTTGTGCCTTTCAATAATGCATTATTATGCCAATATATACTATGAAAAGACTTTGAGAAAATGGTGTAGAAATACTCTATATTGTTCTAATAAAAATAAGCTCACATTATAGAATAATATCAACTATTGCGGCAACTATAGAAAAGGTGAGGGTTAGTTTTCATTTATGCTTTCAGTATGTTCCTTGTTTTCAGTGTTTATGAAGAAATTAATGAAAATTGAAAATAAAAATTAAAAACCAGATATTCTATTTTTACGGTTTCATTCATAAAATTATGAAAAAAAGAAAATTAACTAAAAATAAATTAAAAAATAAAACAAAAACTGATTTTGGAAACTAAATGCATTATAAACTTTTTAATTATATATTATTTAGATGCATTTGAATAATGATTTTGATTTTAGAACATTGATAGTGCATAATTTTATATTATTATTATTTAATTAAATCATCTTATGTATATAACCATTGAAATAATGGGAGAGAAATCAAACTTACTTTGCTGATATGGTAACATGTAATTAGATGATTATGTACCAGTACATTAAAATTACACTGTCACTATTAATTTCTAAAACAAATTAAGAGCGTATTAACCCTTAAAATATTTCAAGTCAAATGCATTTTCTTTGCTACAAGAAAATTATACACATTAACCCCTTAAGATTCAACTTTTAACATATTAGTTCTTGAAAAAATTAGCTAATATACTCTCTCCATTTCAACTTATTTGTCCAAAAATGAAAAACATGCAGATAAAAAAAGAAATAAATTGGTCTCGATAATATACAAAATTGTATAAATAGATGAAATTGTCCATATTCACTTTCACTAAGACAATTAATATACTGCCTACTTCCAATAATACAATTAATTAGATTAAGAGTATTATTAGAAGAAAACAAATTAATGCTACCTTAATATTAAAAATGAATCAATATTTTGAAACAAGGCAATATTCAAAATTTGATAGATAAATTGAAATGGAGGAAGAATTGATCTTAGTCTCTAAAAGTATTGGCATTTAATATTTTAATCTTTTAGGGACTAACAAGTATATATGATTTTTATGCTAAGGGATTAATACATTACAACATGAAATTTTTTAGGACTAAGAGGTCTTTTGAGAATTAAAAGCATATACATTTAATCTTTTAAAGTCCAAACTGTTACAATATATTTTTTTTAGGGATTAAAATGTAGATTTATTCAAATTTTAAGAGTGTCAAACTTAAATTCTTTATTTGGCTGAAAATTATATTAGCTATTTTATTTTATTTTATAAAATATAAAATAGTATAGGAGAAGTGCTCTTTAAGATAGTGCTCATGCTTTGGAAAAGCATATCATTTGGTAGTGCTTTCAAAGGGATTGCTCGTGGTTATAAAAAGGTATAAGCCAAAAGTTGGAGGCATTTTTGTTTTTTACTTTTAAAAGTCAATGGTGCTTTTGAGAGTACGTCATAAGATGTTTTTTATAATTGACTTATACCTTTTAAAATTTAAAAGACTAATATAACTTATTCTATTTAATGATGGTAAAAGTAGAAAGTACCATCTTTAATATCTATATTTATTATAGTTATTTTAGATTCTAAAAATAACTTTATAATATATTTACCCAATATTACTAGGGTGGTTTATCCTTGTTGAGAATAATTTTTACATTATTTTATCAAATAATATTAAACTTTTTAAAAGTAGTTTTTGAATAGCTCAAAAACCTCAGCAGCTCTCAAAGCCTCATCAATCCTGAACAAATCCTAAGATTTGATTACTTTTTTAAGATTTTAAGACATGAATTACTTTTATTTTTTTACTTCATATAATATATAAAAATATTTATAGGATAATTAGTAGGAAGATATATTATTACTCTATTATTATTAGATACCTCAATGATCAATGTGTCGATGAACTTTTTTTTAAAATACGAGTGTACTAACAAATTGATTCTAAAACATATTTTTTAAACTAGATATAATCTCGGTGCATTGCACAGGGTCTGTTAATATTTTTTAAAAAAATTCTTTTAATAATAACGTTTTTGAAAGAACTATATAATGCTGATTAAAAAATATATGATAAGTATATATTGCATTTTTGTAATTGTTCTATACAATATTTTTAGTATAGTGTGCGTGTCTAACTTTTAATAATTTAGTTGCATATGAATATTTATTTTTTATTTTTATAATTTAATTAGAATAAAATTCAAATAACTACATTAATATTTTTGTTCATGATATCATGATTTTTATAATTTTAATTTTAAGAATTTAAAATAGGAAATTTGATTTTATTTTCAAATAAAAATATTTTTATTTTAAAATAATTATGGTCAAGTTTAAAGAAAAAGTGACTATAATATCCTAAAGGGACGTTTGTTTCAAAATTTGAAATTATAGGAATCTCACTCTTAGGAATATTATTCCTATAAACTTTAAAAAAATTTGTTTGTTTCGCATCAAACAATCCTGAATATTGGGAGATTCCTATGAATAAATTTTAAATTTATTTATTTGTTTTATAATACATATCCCAAAAATATATATCATAATTTCTAAAATATCCCAAACACATTTAATAATATTATTATAATTATTAATACTATCATTGTTATTGAGTGATAATTTAGGATTTGTACTCAATAATTATCATTTTCAAGTTATAGAAATCTTTTATTTTCATCTCTCATCATGGGAATGAAATCTCACTAAAATATGCATGGAAAAAGGAACTGAATTGAACGGACAAAGGGTCCCTACTAGGTCCAGTTAAGCTCAAAAAACTGGAGAAGTCAAATTGTAAGAATTGGTCAAAAAGGAGGAAAATCAACACCCAGACCGGTTGCCGGTTTTTTTTTTTTAAAAAGCTTTTTTTTCAAAACTTAAATACTGATATCTTATGGAGGCTATAGAGCAAAAATAAAAAAAATAGAATCAAAGAAAAACACTAACAAAAATTGTTGGGTTATTATTTTTTTCTCTTCATCATTTAAGGCTTATAAATCTCATTGGTTACTAACAAATATTATTTTTAAATACTTTGTGACCGTGTTGTGAGATTGAAATTAGAGAAATTTTATATGGATTATATTTATTTTTATAGACCTATGTATATTTTTTTATTATGTTAATATTAATGATTTAATATATTTATTTATATTATAACTAATCATATGTATATATTTATATATTTTTTATTATATTCCGTTGAACCCTTTAATGCTTGAACCTCTAAACTTTAAACCAGTATTCCAAGTTTGATTTCTTCTTTTTCTTCCTTGAAAATATGATAATATCTTTTCCTAAAATAATTAGTATCTAAGAATAATTTTACAAAACTTGTAACAAACATAAAAATAAATCATTTCCAAGCAATCATTCCGGGAATATATTAGTATATATTGAAACAAACGCCCCCTAAAAAAATCACATAATACTTTATTTAGTTGCATATAACAATATTAGTCTTTTATTATCCAATTTTATAAGGTAAAAGTCTTAACTTTTTTTTATTAAAGGTCACAATTTTAATTATTACTTTAATTTGATAGCTCATAATAGCATAATTTTGTGATTTTAATTTTGAAAGTTAATTCTTAAAGTTTTTTTTAAACATAAAACTAAACATATATATTTTTTAAATTAGAGAAATAACATATTTTTACCGAAAATATCACTTCAACCCCTGAATTATAGGTCATAACACTTTATCCCATATATTTGAAAATATACAAATCAAACCCAAACATTTCCTAAGAATTCAAATGGACTCTTTTCTTAATTTTTTTAGTTCAAGAAAGTTTAGGTATCGAGTTGCACATTGATGAATTAAAATTTAGAGAATAGTGCACTTATTTTTTGTTAACAATAAACAGAAACTTGATAAAAGGACTAAAATACATATTTGTGAAAGCTCAAGGTGGGTATATATATATATATATATTAGGATAAAGTGTATGTAGTTTATATTTTTGGGGAAACATGTATCTTTTTATTTTTAATTATAAAATATAAATAAGTCAATTTATCCTTAATATATATATATATATATATATATATATTATTAGAAAACAATAAATAATGTGTAACATTAGGGTTATCATAATCAATTAATTTAAATTGGTCTCAATATATAAACTTTTAAAAAAATTTATTCAAAATTTGTAAATGTAATTGAAGTCATTGTTGATTATATTTATAAGGACTAGAAATATAAGTTTTTTTCAAAAGTAAATGTTAAAAGTATATCTTAATTAAAATGTCATTTTCTTAGTGAATATAAAATATGGTAGAATGCATTTTATCCCCATGAACTTTAAGTTTAGTTCAAAACTTTTAAAACGTTAATTTATAGTGTAAAACACTGATTCAATTAAGTTGATATCAATGTTCACCACTAATTAGTCACCTATATGTCACATATATAATTAAACGATAAAATTACCCTTCATTTTAACCAAAATTTTCAACTCTAAACCTCTTTCTCTTATAAATTGACAAAAATACCCTTTACATGCTAGAGTTTGATTGTAATAAAAGGTTATTTTTGTCCGTTTATGAATGAGAATGATTTAGGATTAAGAAATTTAATTAAAATAAAGGGTATTTTTATCGTTAATTATGCACACATGAGATGAACATAACTACTTAATAGTGAAAATAGATGTCAACTTAATAGAAGGAAGTGTTTTATTATGTTTGGAAAGTCCAATAGTCATAATGCACATTTAAAATATCAGAATGTAAATTGCATATGACTTAAAATTTAAGATTAATAAAATAATTATACCCTAAAAAGTATACCAATATAATACTTCACGTGCATCGACGTACTTCTCTTAAATTTGTTAGACCACGTTAATTTTCATTTAAATTGTGATAAGTTTTATGATTATACTTTAAGAAACCCGATCCAAATGATTTACACCGATTGAATGGTTGAATGGTGGCACTTTTTCCAACCATTCAATTATTGGATTAGTTCCTTGCTTCAGCCATTTCAAGGGTACCGCTCATTTGTCGCCCATTGTTTTAGCCTCTTTAATACCCTAGAGTCCATTCCCTGCTCCTAACGTTCACATCAAAGCATTCCACTAGACTCTGCAGCATGCACATACATTCCTAACGAAAGGCGCCAAAATTTTGACCAGAGTGGGAAAAACATCTATCAGCTCAAAGACAAAGGAAGTGCCAAGTATAAAACACGGGCAGTGTTTTGCACGCAAGAGATCTAAACTGCACTGCTTCACACTAAACGCACAAAAAACCACCAAACTGCAAGGAGCAAAACCAATAGGATGGTGAAGACCCTCTTCAAATTGAATACGTTAAATATTTGTATATTAAGAATATGTTTGGAAGGAGGATAAAAAAAAAAAATTACTTGAATGAGCTTCATATTTTACCTATAAAACTATTAATGTAATTCTTACTCTCATTTTATCCATAAAAAGATATTAAATTTTAGTTCCATCTTCCCTATATCATTAAACATTTTAGATTTTTCTCATGATTTTTATTTTTAATGTTTATTTTTATTGTACAAATAACATTACTCTATTTATTCTAAGACAAAAGAATGGTTGACTCATCTAGTTAATTTACCGCTTATGTGTGGTCATAACTTGTGATTCCATTCTTTAGTTTCCCTTGTTAGTAGGTTTTATAAGTAATCGATGAGTATAGAGGTATACCAACTAGAATGAGTCTTTTCTTTAACTTTTTTATTTTTTAAAATAAGGCCATAGGATTCAAGTATTTATGCAATGGACAACAACGCCCTCCGTTTGTCGTTAGGCCCCTGTTTGCCAGTTTAAAAAAAAAATATTATTTACACTTATTATATATAAAATATTATATTGATTTATAATTTATTTATCATTAAATATAATATAAATCCTATTTAAATATGATTCATATCTCATTCAATTATAAATAAGATATGATTTAATATAATATATCATATATAGTAAATATAAATAACATAACTCTTGTACATTAAACCATCCCCTTCACTTTCGGTACTACAATTAATTTTCAACGAGTGAACCAATATGTTAGCAAAATGTGCAAGTAAATGTATGGTTCAGAATAATGCCTGCTAGGGACATTTCTCCACGTGTTACTGTATGTCCGTTTGTTTCGGTCCCTATAAGGAATTTCATTGCATGTGGGTGGCCTCCTTGGGCTCCATATAATGAAAGAACTTATAAAGCTTGTTAAATACCCTAGGTATATTTCGTTTTTACAAAATCATATATATACGTCAATAATGACGCCTGTTCAAATGGTCATTGTCTTGGACAAAAACAATAGTTATATTTATAGATGCAATGCAAATGCCTAAGAAAAAGACCCAAACCGTTCCCACCACAGCCAGAAAACCCCTCTCTCTCTCCTCTCTCTCTCTCTCTCTCTCTCTCTCTCGAATACATGATGGTCAAAATGGTCTCTCTCTGATAATAACAAAAGTAACTGCAGGTGTGGTGTTGCCCGGAGGAAGGAGAAATAGATGTATACTTTTGCAACACTAATCGGATATACTTTATATTCAATAATAAAATAGTATTTTAATTAAAATTTATGATCAATTTTTATTTGTGGACAAATTATAATATCTCTGTGAGGTTTAGTAAAATTCACACTAGCTCCTTCATTCATCCAGGGTAACGTCCATTTCCTCTGAATATATTGTTTATTGGATAATAAAAAGAAATTTGGTATAATGATTTTAAAACTCAGAAAATATTAATATAATAATTTCACAAATTCAAAAATCTCTTGGATAAATTTTATAAATAGAGAAGTCAAAACAAATTTCATTAAACTTTTAGCAGAGGTCTGAGTAATTTGTCCTCTATTTTCAAGTGAAATATTAAGTTTATTGTTGGATATAAAATACATCTAATTAATGTTCAAGGAACCCCGAAAACCTAAGCCATATTCCCACCCACCAGAAAATTAAACCCCTTTCTTTATATATATATATATATATTCTATGCGCCGACAAAAGAGGGAAGAAGTTAAGAAGCTAAGTGGGATACCCATCAACCTTGTGACCCACGTACTGTGTACCATATGAGAGAAGAACCTATGTAAGGGAGGATAATGCATATGTACATGTATTTTTAATGCAATGTTGTTAGTATAAATTTTATCTAGCCATTCAATCATTTTTTTTCATGTAAAAAATAATGTTTTGATTCTTATAACAATAATAATATATATAATATGGCTGATGAAGAAACAAAAAGAAAACAACGATAAAAGGAAAAGAAAACGGATCTTCATTTTTTTTTAAACAAAAGCTGGGATATATCAAATTTTTTCTTTTTGACTTTTTAGAAATCGAAATGGTTAAAGTGGCCACCGCACATAATAAAGAAAGTGAGAAAAATAAAGTGCCCTATACGAAATTACGTGGTTGATCTACAAAAGGCCAGAAAGCGAAAGTTCCTCCTAGAGTAATTATATTTTAACACCACTTGCATGTAGGGAGCTATATGGGTTCCATATCAATATAAGAAGAGTGATAAAGAGAATAAATTAGGAGAAAAAAATAAGTGATGGGACCTATATTTTGTGAATAAAATATTTAAGTATTTGAAAAAATGGGTATTAAAATAGTAAAGTTGTTCCTCCTAAATGCAAAAGTACTAATCATATTTCTTCATGGAGAGAAGGAAAAAATAATAATAGCAATAACGCAATAAAAAGAAAGAAGAAAAAAGTAATCCACAGATATAATTAATTCAAGTACATACATTATCATATGAGTAGATCAGTCATGATTTTAGTGGATATGGGTCCAAAGTTCCAACTTAAAATTCAGAAATGTGGTCTTGTTTGGGAGTGGCTGGTGGGTCTATGCTATAATAACAAATAAAACATTTTAAATTGTTTCTCAACTATGATAACACAAATGAATAATAAATATAAAATTAATATATAGAATGTAAAGAACGGTTGGCTAGTAGTCCTTTTCACACTTAGGTGGTGGTTACCCAAATAAAATATGAGCAGCAATCACAAGGGATCAGATTTAAGTTCCTTTCATTGATGCTTGCAGCCTGTATCTTTAATTGTTTAAGGTGTTGTTTTCACATAAAGAAATGCCAATTATATTGGTATATTAGGAGAGAGAAAGGATAAAGGCATATAGAACGGGGAATCTAATGTATGGAGTTAAATCCAAAATCCTACCTCAGCCAAAAAGAGCAGATAAAAATAAGCCAAAGTCCTAAACTCATGAACAACAAAATCTTAAAACACAAAATCTTAGATCAACTTGCAAAGGAGCATTGCCTGAAACAGAAGAGCCAAAAAAAAAATGTTGTAGATGATAGGCACACGTGTGCATCATTCTAGATAGATTGAGCCCAGCAGATCCAATACAGCCCCAAGGACCAGATGAATAGTGTTTATGTGAGTATTGTAGTCATTGTATAAAGAAGGGTTAGACCTTATTGACTGGTTTATGTGTTGTTGTTACCCTTGATACTAGTATTAGCTTACCCGGAAAGATTGTTTTCAAAATTTGAATAAGTAACTCTAAATCTCTAAGTTCACAAGACAACCTTAGATAGTGTTTGGATGTGATCCATTGGACAAAAATATAGAACATTGAGATACAAACCTGTTGATAATAAGACAGAAATATAGAAAATTTTATACCTCAAAAAATGGAAATAGTGAAGACAGAATAAAAACAAAATTTAATAATTTTTTCTTTTAATATTATTCTTATACATATTTAATATTTCATATGTCCCACAATCATGAGTGGTAATATGGCGGCCTGTGGTTCCAAAGAGATACTAATATTTTTATCATATATTTATTATCTTATTCTCGTGTTTCCAAATAAGATATTTAATATTTTTTTTAATAATATCCCTATACATATTTAATATTTTTCTATATATCCTCACAATCATAGGTGGTGATGTGGTGATTTGACAAGGTATAAATATTTTTTATTATATATTTATTATCTTGTTCCCTATTTCCAAATAAGATATGTAGATAGTTATCAATGCTAATTCAGAGCAAATATGATATAAAAATGATGCTTTTTATTTATGTTTTTGTCTCTATTTTCATTATCCTAGATATCAAACACTATCTTATCGTTGTGTTAGGAGAAAAAAAATTTAAAATTGGTTGTAAATTTATTTGAATTATCTTTGCAACCGGAATGATTGTGTATATAATGGAAGGGTCAATTCATTGATTTCCTTCCCTGAATTACACTATTTTGCAGGGTGACAAACAGCAGAGAGAGAAGAAAGGCGGATAATGATATAGCTGTGATTTTTTCCCCTCTCATTTTCCATCTTTCTAACTTTCACCAAATTGTTATCCACCTGCACACCACTGATTGGAGCTTCATCAGGTCAAGACAAAAAACGAAATGTCATAATGAAAGCAAATATGAACGATGTGCTTGCTAGTTTCCTTAATGGCATCATAGAAAGATGCTACACCTGCTGACAAATATAATGTAAAAATTAAACAAGAGAAAAAAGAGGAAAGAGGGGGGGGGGGGGTTTGGGATAGCTCTCCTCTCTCATTCTCACCCTGCAACATCAAAGTCCCCATAAAGAAAAACAGAGAGAAAAACAAGGAATGAATTCAACGTGAAAACGATATTATAGCCTTTGCACTTTGGAGTCTTCCTTTCAGCAAGTAACATCGTTCCTAGAAATTAAATTATGCACAAAATAATGGGACACATCATTCTTCTGGTGGCATCTTCACTGCTAGATCATCATGTTGTTCCTTTCACGAAATCCTCCAAAACAAAACAAAAAAAGGGAGGCAAGCGTTTCATGCATGTTTGGTTCACATTTCTTTCACAGCCAACTAAAATTATTGTTACTTCTATCGAACGTATTTTTGGCATATCTCAAAAGGTGAATTGAACCAGCCTACAACACGTGACACGAGAAACCGCAATGAAATACCACACACCAAGGAATAAGAATCATGAGTCTCTTATAACTGATGGAGCAACTAGTTAGGCTAAAGATACGCTACTATGTTGGAGAAACAGCCTTCTTTCTGAAGTTATCTAAGAAAAGTTTTATTAAAGACAAGAAACATACCACACAGGCAGAATTTTCGACATTATTTCTGATACTTGACAACACCAAAAATTCTAGTAAATTATTTTGTTTATACAGCATTACATTATTTGTAATCTATTGTAAATTCAAACCTAAAATAAAAGCTCCGAACATACAGTGATAGGAGTCCTTGATTTTAATCTCAGAAAAATTCGCCACAAATGCCTAACTCATAATTCACAATTAATTTCCTTAGTAATAAAAATATGTAATAATAATAATAATAATAATAGTAATATGAGAAGATATATATATATATATATATATAAAATAAAAATTATCAAAATTAAATACTATACAGCAGCTGTAGTAGTAACACTGGGCGTTGTAGCAGTAGCTGAAGCTCCAATAACACCAACACCTCCACTAAGGCCAGCACCAGCACCACCACCACCACCAGTGTCATCTGCGACGACCCTGGTGGTGGCGGTAGCAGCAAGAGCTCTAGCATCATCGTCGTCGTTAGTAGTAGCGGCGACAAGGACTGCGTTGCTCCTCTTACGTTTCTTCTTCTCATAAGGGATCCCTCTGGCCTTGGCCTGCCCTTCCCTGACCTCCCTGAGGTAAATCCTGACGGCGCGGGCGCCAAACGGGTTGGACTCGGTGCGCCCGCCGTTCTCCTCGTAAGCCGCCCTCAGCCGTCCGATGAGCGCGTCGAGGCTGCCCCACGCCTGCTTTAGAGGACACGCGCACGGAGACGGAGGGTTTGGGTGTCCGTAGTGAGGGCACCCTGTCACGTGCACCTTGGTCTTCCCGAACTGGTCCAGGTACTTGAGGAACTCGATCACGTGCGCGCCGCTGCACCGTGCCAGCGTCAATGGCGGCTTGTGGTTCCTCAGGTACTGCAGGAAAGTGTTCCAGTCACGACGCTTCTGCGACTCGTAACGGCTCGGCGCCGGGGAAGAAGATGACGGAGGAGCCTCGGCTGTCGCCGCCAGCGGATCCGACGCCGACGCACTCGCCGGAGCCGCGGCTTCCGGTGCAGAGTCCATGACGGTTTGATCTTTAATGATCAAACGGTTGTGATTGTGTGTAATTGTGTGCACTCTTGTGTAAAGAGGGATTTCTGTTTTTGTTTTTTCTTCTTATTGTGTTTTTGATGAGGAGGGAAGGGAGGAAGGGAAGGGAGAGTCGAGGAAGGTTTTGTTTTGAGAGATTTGAAGAGAAATTGAGAGAGAGAGAGAGAGAGAGAGATTGGAATGGCGGATGAGGTGAGGTGATGGGACGTGAAAAAGAAAAGAATGGATGAATGAGAAGTGATGAAGAGTGTCTTTGCGGTTCACAAATTCACATGGGTGGCCCCTCTTGACGTGACAGGTTGTACTATTCACCACGGCGGCTCTCCACCTCATCCCCCAACTTGACTTGGGCTCAACTGTACGAGTTTTACGAGAGATTTCTGTTTAGGAGATTTTATGTCAAGAAAATGAACAAAAGGTTCATTTTAGTCACTAATAATAATAATAATAATAATAATAATAGTATGTACGAGTTCATTTTTTGAGAGTTATGTTCGAGTTCATTTAATCTTTGAAATTATAAAAAATTTGTGGGTGGAATTAGTTTCTAATTTCATTTCCATTACTGTCTTCATGTGTTCGCTATCGTTATAATAATCTGAAGTGACAAACTGGTAGTATGCTGTCATCCTACTTGAGCTCATGGGCAGAGCGGACCCATGTTGTAGAGTGCAGGGCTTAACAAAAATTTGAATTTTTTTTAAATTATATATATATATATATTCTTATTATTTTATTAAAATTCACCGCATTTTAATTGTAAGTGACATAAAATAATAAGATATAAAACATTTTATTTTTTATTATGTTTGTGTATTATCTTTGCTCTCATCATTAAAACTTTCTAGATTTGTGATGTAAAATTCAATAATAGGTTTAAATGACTAGCATATGTTAATTATATTGATAATATTACTTATATATAAAATTCATATTATAATTTTTAATTATATTTATATTCCTATAGTTAAATTGATAGAGGCAAAGTAGAACATCAATCTATGACTATCATATTAATTAGTTTGATATATAGGTAAAAATGTGACCATACAATAATAGAGACTAGATCAGAGACTAATGTGATTCTAATTTTAATTTTAGTGATTAAAAGGTTAATTTTAAAATTTTAGTTAATATATATACAGTTTCAAAAAATAAATGAATATTTACTTCCAGAAAATGTTGTATTTATTGAATAAGGTACTCGTTCATGATTATGTTAAAACTATAGGCAAGAAAAGAGTATAATTTACCCTCTTTGAAACAACTCCTGTATGTCTACTTAACTTATTATTAGATAAATTTACGACAAAATCTACTATTTGGATTCTGTTGTGGTAAAATTTAGTTCGGCTGAGTTAAGCGAGTAACAACAGCCAAGAAACTAAATTCCCAAGTGATCCCAAAAATTAAGGCAATTATACCAAGGAGGGGAATTAGCCTCTTGGCTATGGGTCCTCCAAATACTAACGACAATAAGCTTTGGACTTAGGATTGAAAGTGGAAATGTGATTGAATATTGATGATAAACAGGACAACATCAACAAAAATACTCAAGAACATGGAAACAGAAATTACAAGAGTGAGAAAAACTACTTCTAAAACTACACCTAAAGGAAAAAAGAAAGTAGTGAAATTTGTCTGGATTGATTTTCGCGTCCCTCCTCTTTGCTTCTTTTTTCCTTTTTATACTAAGGCTAGCACGGCCCATGATCTCAAGTAACCGTCTAGCACGTATACGGTTACCACGGCTACATCTTAACTGCCGTGAGGGAATAACCGTCCTTCTCCACGACTCCTTGCGGCTCGATGTAACCGTTCCCGCTTGTGTTTGAACCAAAGCACGTGTTCCACTTGAAGCGCCCGCGCTCACTCGCTTCGATTCCATCTCTTAAGCACGCTCGCTTTCGCTTGGCAACCGTTCCCATTTGGACTAGAGGCCCAAAATCTTTTGTCGCTTATAGGTCCAATTAAGCCCAATATTCGGCTAACTTTTCACTGACGGTAACATATGCCCCCTACACCGGAAGCCGAAGGAACCGAGGCTTAACGGTGTAACGGTCATATCACCGCCTTAGTTTAATGATTAAATCCGTTACAACAAACTCCCCCAAATATGGGAACACAAAACGACCTTGCCATCCTTTAAATACCCTTTTTAAAAAAATGTTAAACTTCTACACCACTCGTATTCCCACCTTTCTTGAATATTTCGGTTCCTTCTTGATTTCTTCTACTCTTCTTGACTATTAGCAGCTGTGTACGTCATATTCCTCCAAGAAGATGGAGTTTACTTACCCTTTAATGAAGATACCCACACCTATCGTCTAAGTCATTTTACCAGACCTAATTTCTGGGAAGGAGTTAATCAATCACTTCCTTATTCCTTCTGACAACCAACTTCCAATCACCGAAGATTGGTACGACGTTTCCAAATGCCAGGCTGATTTCCGAGCTTGGCCACACCTAACTCCGGGTATGAGGCATGGTGCGAGAGGTATCAACGGCCAAAGGAAAGAATGGACGAGCTTGGGAATATATGACATGGTGAAGCTCAGCACCAAGGAATACCGTGCAACCCCCACTTCATTTTCTCTTTGCTCCTTTGGAACCCAGGCATTAACGGGTTCATATTCCCTTTTGGCATGCTCACTCCAACCCTGATGGATGTAGCAGCCATTCTCGCTACGCTTACCGGGAATCTATCCTATCAGCGACCATTTTGGGGACAATTTGGGTGTGAAATTTAACAAAAACTTGGCCCTTACTCCAATTTCCTCCGAGCCAACTCTCACACCTCTGCCAGGTAGCTGAAGATGAGCATGCTGCCTCCTCTTGTTTTGGCTCTGTAAGTACTTCTTTTGCACCAGCTCACCAGTCGTGCTTGAGTACTCTTATGTAGTTGCTGCTATTATGTCTGATCGACAAATAGCTTTAGGTTCCCTTTTCCTGTCTACCTTCTATAGAAGCATGTCTAACATGGTAGAGGAACTACGAAGGGTAATTCCATCGAGAATGTCCAGGGTCCCTTATGGTTTCTGAACTTATGGGCCAACGTATACCTCCGAGTTTATCCCCTGGTTCTCTCAGGAACCTTTTCCCGTCATATATGGTAACCTGTATGTATCTCTACCTCTCACCATTATGACCTCTCACGAGATTGTTTCTAAACTTTTTGAGATCCCCCCACGGCAAAGTCTAGATTATTTCCCCTACCGTGATGCTAGGTTCGTCCTAAGTGGGTTAGGATAGATCCCTACATTGCTTCAGGACATGATGTTGTCCTCTTACAAAATCACCTCCCTCATGTTCTCATTCCTCGTGATCTCTGAGTGGGCTACGGCCAAACTCTAGAAAGTATAAAACCTCTGCCGAGCCCTATTGTCCTCACTTTTTTGCACGGCAATTAGGTTTCATCCAGGATATCCAGCCAGTGGCCGTATTATTTCTTCAGCGCCCTGTTCTAAATCTAGAACAGATGAAGAAGATGGAAGAGGAACATCAAACTCTTTTCCTCGACTTCCGGTTTGTGATGTATAATCTTGAACCATCAGAGACTCCTAACTTTCTGGAGTGGTGGAGGAATGTACTATCCTCTGCTTTCAAGGACAACATCCAAAACTACCTGGACAAGTTATATAAGGCTGATGTTGATCCCCTCAGAAAGAAGGAGAAGAACCACTCCTACCTCTCCTGGATAGCCCTATGCCAGGTATTGCTTTGCTTCCCGCCTTTGCTCTTTTAACATCTCCACATTTGCATGTCATTTTCCTTAATTTAACTCAATTCTAGCCGTGAGAAGCTCCTTCTCCTAAACGGAAAAAGAAAAACTCCAGGCAGAGATGCCAAAGAGGGTTACTCGTTCTTCGGGCATACACCTCCTCGGACTCAATACTCCCACCACCACCAAGGTATGTATATATTCTCACCTTGCGTTTTCATCTTCCACTAATTTGATAACTAAGTCAAAAATTTTCTTCTCAAGAAGGTACCAGCAACCTCCCTCGCAGGATCTCTTCTCATCAGGCTCTTGTTCTAGCCGAGGAGAGTGACTCTGAAAATCCTGCCCGAGTGCTGACTTGGTTGAGAACGTGCCAACCTCCCCTATTCGGGTCATTCCGCCTCCCACATTTCCGCTGAGGAGTTGGCTAGGTACTTTAGTACCCCTTACGGCCTCTCGGAGGCAGCTCCCTGTTGAAGAGATCTATGATGAGATATCCAAAATTCTAGAAGGGGAAGAAATTCCAGATGCTGCTACTCTAATCATACTGCAAGAAAAACTTAGCCGAGTCGCCAACTTCGAGCTCTGATATCTCAGAATCCACCAAAACCACTTACATTGAAATAGGGATGCTTTTGGTGGATATGAATTCTCATCTGGAAGGGCAAAAAAGAATTGATCGAAGTGAACACAAGCTGACTCCTTCTGAGCTTTCAAACCAGAAAGAGAGTTTGACCTCACATTCAAAGAGCAAGAAAATAAAAGAATTGCTGATTCTAGAAACAGCAAGCTACAACAGAAAGGATTGCCTTCCTAGACAAAGTATTGCTGAGATGGAGGTGAGCTGGACCTTCTTCCTCAGGATCTCTCACACAGGAGATCAAATAAACTCAGAACGAGCTTCGGTTATATACTCAGGCCACTTCCTTAGACAAGGAGATGAAGACCCTAACCTTGCAAAAACCTTTTCTGAGAAGGATTTCAAAGATGGGCAGGCAAATACAACAAGCCAACCTTCTTTGGCTCGATATACGCTCCAAGCATGGAAATTATCCCAAGGTAATCTCTACTCTTTTCATGTCTTTCATGTTTATTCTACATGTCTTTCCATCTCCAATCAATTTCCTCTTTTGGAGATCCTTAATTGAACCCGTGGAAACTTCAGGCGTAGCTACAATTCTGGTTCATGTCTCACGGAAATGTCCACGCTTCTGTCTTTACCTATATCCGAACCTAGCCGTGGATCCTATAGTAGCCTTTGCTTCTAAAGATGCTGTTTCTGGAGGCTCTGAGGCCATCCAACCGATGCTAGAAGCTGGAACTTCGCTGAGCATGATGGAAGCTTGGCTACTTCCAATTCTTCACAAACTGAAGGTTAGACACAGTTCCTCCTCGGCTAGCTCTTCCTCCAAAGTAGTTGCTCCTCAATTTTAAATATAGGCTTTTCTTCTTTAGCTAGCTGAACCGCATGTGGTCAGCCCTTTTACATTGCATGATTTATAATCCGCCTTTTGTTTCCCAAATTGAAGGATAATATTTTTTAAGAATTTCCCATTGATACTCACGGCTAGTTCTTTGCCCTCTAATGAAACCAGCCGATAAGCTCCTCCGTGAACAACTTGACTAATAATGTAAGGACCTTCCCAATTAGGGGACCACTTACCAAGATTTGCATCTTTGGATCCTAAAGGCAACACCGCTTTCCAAACCAAATCGCCTTCAGAAAATTTTCTTCCTTACCTTCTTATTGTAGGCCGTGGCTACTTTAACTTTGTTGGCTCGGATATTTTCTAATGCCATCAACCTCCTCACTCAAACCATCCATTTCCTGAAACATGGCTTGATTATATTCGTCCAACTCACTGATGTTGTTTTGCCACTCTAAGAGATTTCACATTTATCTCTAGAGGCAAAACAACATCTTGTCCGAAGGTTAACCTATATGGTGTTAAACAGTGGCTGTGCTTTTAGAATTCCTACAAGCCCATAGAGTCTCGGACAAAGTTTCATGCCACTTGCGTGGATGACTTTCTATAGACCTCTTAATTATGTCAATGAGCACCTTATTAGTAGCTTCGGCTTGTCCATTGGCTTGGGCATAGTAAGGAGAAGAGTGAACTAACCTTATTCCATACTGGGCCACAAAAGATTTCACTTTATCTCCTGTGAACATAGTCCCTTGGTCAGCCGTGATGGTTTCGGGGATACCAAACCGATGTATAATCTGATTTTGTATAAACCTAATAACATCGGCTTGTGTAACTTTTACCATCGGCTGAGCTTCAACCCACTTAGTAAAATAATCCGTTACGATTATAAAGGAATGTTGTTTGGACGAGGGAGGATAAATCTTACCAATTAAATCCATAGCCCATCCAGGAAAGGCCACGACTTCACTATGGTATGTAATTCCTCAGCTGGCACACGTTGAAGGGGGCCATGTTTCTGACATTCCTCACAACCCTTAGCATAATCGAAACAATCAGCCGTGATTGTTGGCCAATAATAACCATAACGGTAAATCAGCCACTTCATTTTTCCTTCGGACTTGTGCGCCCACATACTCCTTCATGCACTTCTCCCATAATTCTCATAGCCTCATCCAAACTTACACACCTCAACAACACTCCTTCTTGTGTCCTTCTGAACAACTCATTATCCACTAGGACAAAATTTAAAGCCCGTTGTTTTACCTTATGCTCTGCCTTAGCCGAGGGATCCAATAAATGTTTTACAATCTCTTCCCTCCAATCTGACACCCTGGCTGTATTCCAAGCGCCAATCATCACCCCACCATGCATTAGTTTATATCCTGAAGCATGTTGAGCTAACTGATTCGCCGCCTCATTTTCCCCTCTAGGAATATGAACTACTGTAACGTCTGAAAATTCAAACAACAACTCCATAACTTCATTCAAATAAGGGGCTAACTCTGACTATTACATCTGTATTCACCCATTATTTGATTGATCACTAACTGGAATCTCCCTTATTTGAATTGCTTGCACCCCCATAGCATTCAACAACCTAAGCCCTGCAAGCAAAGCTTCATATTCTGCTTGGTTGTTTGAACACTGAATATCAAGCTTAAAGAGGCGTTTATCATCTTTGCCATCAGGGCTTGTGATGACTACCCCCTCCCTCCCTCACTATGCTTAGATCCATCAAACGACAATACCCACGGCTGACTTGCAACCATATTTTGGTATTCATCTAATGGATCTGTCACTGCCACACATGGGTGCTCGGCTAAGAAATCCGCCAATGCTTGTCCTTTCACGGCTTTCATGGCACATATTTAAGGGCAAAAGCATTTAACTTTATGGCCCATTTCATCAAACGCCCTTGAAGTACAGGTCTATTTAACAAATATCTAACTATGTCTATCTTACATATGACTAGTACTTCTCTTGGCAACAAATAATATTCTAATTTGGTACAAGCGTGAAATAAGGACAAACAAAGCTTCTCAATAGGAGTGTACCTTGACTCGGCATCATTAAGCGTACGGCTTAGATAATACACCACGTCTTCTGAGTCCTGAGCCAATAAACTCCGATTGAGTAGATGTACAATTTTAACGGCCTTCCAGCAGGTGGTACTAAACTGGTGGGCTCGCTAAACATCTCTTGATTTGGTCGAAAGCTTGTTGTTGTTCCTTTCCCCAAACAAAATCCTCAGCTTGTTTCAATTTCAATAAAGGGGAGAAAGCTTTCATTTTCCCAGCTGAGTTAGTAATAAACCTTCTCATAAAATTAATTTTCCCAATAAGACTCTGCAATTCTTTTTTGTTGGTTGGAGGTTTAGCTTCCAACACAGCTTTAGCTTTATTCTTATCTATTTCAATACCTTGATGATGTACTAAAAACCCCAAGAAGTTACCAGCCAAGACACCAAAAGCACACTTAGCCGGATTCATTTTTAATGAATGTTTCCTCATTCTAATAAAGGCTTGCTCTAAATCGGCTAAATGTTTCTGAATTCGGCTGACTTTACTACTACGTCATCTATGTATACTTCCATGCATTTACCTATTAAATCGTGAAAAATTGCATTCATAGCCCTCTGGTATGTTGCTCGGCATTTTTAAACCGAATGGCATAACCACCCACTCAAAGATACCAATAGCCCCAGGGCAACGAAAAGTAGTTTTATGTACATCATCACTAGCAACCAATATTTGATTATACCCAGAGTAACCATCCATAAACGACATGATTTCATTTCTTGCTAGAATCAATTAACATGTCCGCCAGGCATGACATACTCATCCTTAGGCGTGGCCAAGTTCAAATTTCTAAAATCTATACAAACTCTGACTTGGCCATTCTTTTTAATTACAGGTACAATGTTTGATAACCATTCAACATACCTAGCCGTCCTAATAAAACCAGCCTTCAGTCTCTCAATTTCCAATTTGATCTTCGGCTAATTCTGGATTAAAGCGTCGCGCGGCGTTTGAAAGGCTTGTACCCTTGTTTAATGGGTAATCGGTGCTCCACCAACTCTCTTGACAAACTTGGCATCTCATGATAATCCCATGCGAAGCAATCTTTATATTTCTGAATTAGATGCACCAATTTCTCTCGACATTCTTCATTCAGCAATCCACTAATCTTAGTCATCCTTGGTTCCAATTCTATTCCCAAGTTGACTTAAAGCAATGGATCCTGTGCTTCAAACCTCGGTTGATCTTTTTTGAGAGACGGGCATGCATCTTCGCCACTTCTTCTTCAATTTCTTTCTCGACCGCTTTCCGGCTACCTCATTCTGAACACAATCCCAGATTTTGCATTCAGGAGATAAGCCTGCCGTTGCAAGGCTTCTCTGCTACCTTCTCACAATCCGTCTTCATTAAACAAATCCACATAAGGCCGTGGTTCGGCCTGAACCTCAATCTGAAAACCTCTAGCCGTAAGGTTTACGGCTTTAATCAAATCTTCATCCTCTTTCTTCATCAATGAGACGGCTGAAACTCTGGATCATAGTAGCTTGCTTCTACCATCTTCACCTCCTGCAAAAGGTCTTTGATCAGCTTGGACCGTTTCTACCTTCCCCTGATGCCAGAACATCAACGATTGATGAGAGTAGAGGGTACACATTTATTAGCATGAATCCATTCCCTCCCCAACAAAAGAGAATATCCGGCTTGGCGTCCACCACAAAAAACACCGTGGCCGTTTTAGAACCTACTGAGTTCAGCAATGTAGATTCCTACAGCTGTTGTAGTCCCCCAGGAAAGTTGGTCATCTTCATGTTAGTCTCCTTTAAATCTGACAAGATCTTTCCCAATTTCTTTAAAACAACCAAAGGCATTACATTCATGATTGCCCCTCCATCCACCAAAACCCCGAACGGCTTTCCATCAATCAAAGCCTTGATATAAAGCGGTTTCAAATGGCGAGGTTTTCTGTCTCTCAAATACAATCACAGGCTCTCCCTTACACTTTTCTTCCTTCTCTTTTTCAGTTATGATGGAGATATATTCAGCCTCTTCCACCATGACATCTCCTTCCAAAGCTTCTGCTTGTCCTTCTTCAACCAAAAACTCTGAGGGCAAAATTCCCACCACGGCCATCATCTCTAAATCTTCATCATTGGCGATGATCAGCAACTCATCTTCACTGTCATCATCAGAGTCTCCATCCAAATAACTGCTTCCACATAAGCCTTTATTTTGTGAAGCTTCACTGATAGATAATTTCTGCACCTCTCAGCTTCCGCTTCTTACTTTTTTCATCATGAAGATCTTCTGCCAGCTTTGCCCTTCTCTAGAGACTCTAATCTCTCCTTTACTTTCAAAAAAGCTCTCTTCCTTTGCAGTTCGACGCTTTGAGACTTGGAAAGTACTTTATTCTCCATCTGCGGCTCCTTCTTTGCATTCTTCTCAACCGTAATCCATCCTGCTTGATTAGGACGGGACTTTGGTTTGATCATCCTCTTGGGCTGAAACCTTGCATCATCCCTTACAGTGATTCTCATAACGGGCTGCCCTTTGGAATAGCTTAACTCTACGGCTCGCCTATTTTCTTCAGGCAAGGGATGGCTAGACATGAGGTAGTTGCACATTGGACCCGCTTCCTCTGGAGAAGTTTCCTGACGAAGTGTGTTCCCATGGTAGCCAAACCTTTGGAACTTATTTCTTTCGTACTTAATCGGCTTACCATATTGTTAGCTTGTCGAATATTTTGCCCCCAAGTGTAGTTAATCTGATTCACTGGAAACTCAACCGATTAAACACACTCCTCCTTGGCTCCTGCATCTCTGCATTTGTATTCCATGGTTGTGCAACTGCAACGGCTTCACTCCCTTTGCTAGATTCTCCCTTCACTATCACTGACTTCGGCCTCCACATTTTACTCAAACCTTTCTTCACATCTTCTCTGTTGTTGCTCTTTTCATCACGGCAATCAGACATTGATACCATATTGATCACCGTGAAAAGGATCTATATCAACCGTCATGCTTGGCGCTTTCCTTTCAGGCAACTTTAATCTCCTCTTTCAATGCCTTCTGGATAGCATTCCTGAACACTAAACAATTGATGGTAGAATGAGAGTCAGAATTATGCCACTTACAATATTTTCTATTCTTCAGCTGTTAGGAGAAGGTATTTTATGTCCTTCAGGCAGCTTCAATTGCTTGTCTTTCAACAAGAAGTCAAAATTTTGATCCGCCTTTGTTATGTCAAACAAATATCCTTCCTTCTCTCGGATCTGAACTTCTCTTTGCCTTTAGGAGTTAGCAGGGCATGAATATGGCTTACCCTTGACTATCTCCGCCATCACTTCTCCTTCCAATGACAATTGTTCTTCACAAAACTCTTCATCAGACTCACATTCAATCACAGAGATAATGAGAAGCCTTACCACCAATCTTATTTGAGCGCCTTTGATCTCTTTCATGAATGAATTGTTCCACTCTGGAAGCCTTCCAAGCCAATTGGTTAAGATCCCCATACTCTGAGACAATTAACTTTTCTCTGAGTTGTGGATGCATATTGTTCACGGCTATGGATGTGCATTCGTCTCTGGCAATTGTACACTGCATTTACCTCTTATCTTCCTAAACCTTTCTATAAAATCAAAGACTTGGCTCATTCACTTGTTGCTTGATCCCGAACAAGTCTAAAATTGAGGCTTCTGGTAACGGCTTATAAAATCGGTCATGAAATACTCCTTCCATATCCATCCAATTATGAATGGAGTTGGGTGGTAAGGATGAGTACCAGGAGAAAGCTGCCAGTCAAGGACAAAGGGAATAATTGAAGCCGTAGAGCCTCATTTTATCCGACTTCTGCACATGAGCCAAGAATCTACTCACGTGCTCCATCGATGATCTACCATCTTCTCCTGAAAATGTAACAAAGTCGGGTACTCTAAAGCCACGCGAAAAGGTACCCTATCCACCCACTGGGTAAGGCCTCCTATAGATAGGTCTTTCCAACGGCTTCAACTGTACCCAAAATATCTTCTCATGGCCTCTGCAATCACATTTGGGTCTAACAATTGAGGGCTAGCAGCCTTCTCTGATCAACAAGTGGGTTATTCAAATTCAAAGCTGGTGGTCTTGGCCTCAATCCTCCTTGATCGTGCATCATAGGAACTGGTAACTATCCATTCCACCTCCCGTTGGATAGTATAATTTAACCCTTGATTAGAACCAATACCATAATTCACAGGACCCATGGATGACCTCCTCCTTGGGGTACCATTGAATATGGAACCATGGCCCACTGTCCTTCTGCATTACATCCGCTTGACATATTCTGCCTACCCCGGAAGGCATGTTCCACGCGGCAGGCATGCCGTGGTTATCATTGCTTAATGGTGGTAAGCCTAAATGCCTTGCTGCATTCATAGGCCTTCTAATCAAATTGACTTGCCCCCAGGGTTTGCATACGGTTGTGAAGGGAAAATTCCTGGAACATCATTCGGCATCATTCCCATGTTAGGAACAATTCCGTATCCCTGCAAAACATTCATCACCATCGGTTGCACAATCTCAGGAAGTTGTTTTGACACATTAAGCATTACATCATTCACTCCAAGTTCCATCTCCGTCGAATAAACGATGCGGACAGTCATGGGCTGTTTATCCTCATTGTTTTTAACTTGAAGATGGAGTCCCATTTTTCTAGAAATAGCGCAGCATTTTCGGCACACTTGAACCTTCGTTTAGAGTCCTGACCGTGGTCTTCTCCTTTCGGTTTCCATGTTTAGCATTCGTCGACATTGCACCAGGAGTACTCATTTGTTTAGAGCGTAACTCCTTGCGCCACTGATAATCCAAAGGAGAATTAAACTTCACTATATCAATCCTGTTGGTCCCAGGCGTGCCAAAAATATGTTGTGGTAAAATTTAGTTCGGCTGAGTTAAGCGAGTAACAACAGCCAAGAAACTAAATTCCCAAGTGATCCAAAAATTAAGGCAATTATACCAAGGAGGGAATCAGCCCCTTGGCTATGGGTCTCCAAATACTAACGACAATAAGCTTTGGACTTAGGATTGAAAGTGGAAATGTGATTGAATATTGATGATAAACGTACAACATCAACAAAATACTCAAGAACATGAAAACAAAAATTACAAGAGTGAGAAAAACTACTTCTAAAACTACACCTAAAGGAAAAAAGAAAGTAGTGAAATTTGTCTGTATTGATTTTCGTCTGTCCCTCCTCTTTGCTTCTTTTTCCTTTTTTATACTGAGGCTAGCACGGCCCATGATCTCAAGTAACCGTCTAGCACGTATACGGTTACCACGGCTACATCTTAACCGTGAGGGAATAACCGTCCTCTCCACGACTCCTTGCGGCTGATGTAACCGTTCCCGCTTGTTTGAACCAAAGCACGTGTTCCACTTGAAGCGCGCCCGCTTGGACCACGATTCCATCTCTTAAGCATGGCTCGCTTTCAGCTGTGTGAAGCGCGCCCGCTTGGACCACGATTCCATCTCTTAAGCACGGCTCGCTTTCACGCCTGGCAACCGTTCCCATTTGGACTAGAGGCCCAAAATCTTTTGTCGCTTATAGGTCCAATTAAGCCCAATATTCGGCTAACTTTTCACGACGAAGAGGATCAAAAGTTTCATATATTATATAGATCAACAATAATAACAACTAAGTTATGTCTTATTAAGTAAGGTTAAAGATATAGCTAAGATGGCACAAAAGCCATATAATGTATTATGGACAACGACATAACATTAATACTAAACCATCTTTTATTTGGTGCCCACTTCCCCATAATTGAGAGTCATATAGTTTTTACAATTATTTTTAACCACATTTCTCAAATGTGGCTAAACGCAAGATAAAAGTGTGGCCAACGCATTGTAGCTTGAACTGAATTGGACTTTCCGAATTCAGCTAAAAACCCTTTCAGTTGCTTTAACCACATTTCGTAAATATGGTTAAATGCAAATAGTGTGGCAAGTTGCAATTGATCACATTTTTCAAATGTTGTTAAATGCAATTAAATATGTGGTTAAACAACCACACACACTCTACCTTTCCCTCCTCCCTCCCTTGCCTCCACCACCACTCCCCTTTGTCCAGCCTACAACAGTTATAGTCAAATGCAAATCTCATTAGGCACAAATGACCTCCTAACACCACAAACATACAAAAAGCCAAAGCCAATGTCAACGCACAGAATTTTTATTTAGTTTTGAGATATTAGAGATTGGGCGTTTCTTTTGATCCCAAACCCAAACACACTGATCTCATCTTTCAGGACGGCTAAAACAAAACAAAGCAAAAATTGGAAATCTTTCTAATCCTCGAGACACCTACACCCTCGGCTTCATTAGATCGACAAAATGACCGAGAGCGTCACCAGGAGTTGTCCACTCCGGCATCCTCCCACTTCCCGCATTTGCACTGCCGCCCACTCCAACCTTGCTCGTCGCCAAGCCTTCAAATCCTTCGGCATCACCGTTCTCTCCTCTAACGACAATGTTCTTTCTCCCCTTCCCTCTCAGTCCACCAACACCATATAGCTCTTTTTGAGTTTTCCTTCCTTTTTTTTTATTTGTAATCGGGTCATTTGATAGAGTGACGTCATCGTTTTTTTGGTCAAACCTCAATTAGGATGGTGATATGGTGCTGTGTTGTTAAGTGAAGCACGTGGTCTTGAAATTGAATCTGCTTCCACAAAGAACAAGCTTTTGGTTTCGAAGGTGGGGGAGATAGGAGGGAGAGGTAAAGTGTGTGTGGCTGTTTAGCCACATGTTTAATTGCATTTAGTCACATTTTTAAAATGTGGTTAATTGCAACTACCGATGACATTGACCATCAACTACGTGTGAGAATCCACTCTTATTTATGTTATAAAAATTTTACAAATTTTGACATTGATTGGTGACAACGCATAACATAATTGTCCTCTTTTACCCAGATCAGATTTTAGATCAATTGTATATAGATTTGTAATCTAAGAAGTTGTGTGTTGAACAAGTGTTGGACACACGTCGTACGTGTCCAATTAAAAATATAATTTTTTTGGACAGCTAGACATGTCGGAGTTGATTTTTTTTTCAAATTTTTAATACCAACATGAGTCCAAAATGAACCCTAGTTATTTAGTTAGATCTATGTTGTTGGGTCATTTTATTTTGAAAATTCTTTAGTTGATCATAAAAAATAAAAAGAAAAATTAATTATATAAAAATTATACAACCACGATAAAAAAATTAAAAAAAAAAACTAAAAAAAATCATACAACAAAATATAAAAAAATTATATATATATATATATATAATGTCTATATTCTATAATTTTTTTAATTTAGTATGTCTAATGTTAATCGTATCAATATCTGTGCTCCATAGTTTGTAATAAAGCATAACATATAGACAGGGTTTCACGCATCACCTTTATCAATTCATTGTGCTCTAAAACATTCATAACTTGATTGATTTGAATAATATGATCATTGTAAACAAAGTGCAAAAATATATTCTATGAAAAATTATTGTATACGTGCTTGATTAAATTTTTGAGAGAAGTCCTTTTTTAGAATTAAAAGCATAAGGAGAAGCAGAATTTTATTTTATAGTTGAATATAATAATAGAATTGAAACGGATAGAATTGAAAAAAATATTTTTTATAATAATAAGAAGTTATTTAAATATGGTAAATATAGAAGTATTTTTTTCTTATAAAATTATAATTAAGAACATGAAAAATTCAAATTATCAAGAAATATGATTAGATAAAAAGCATTTTTTTACATAATAAATATTTATAAAAATTATAATTAATTTATATTAATTATTTTGAATTTGAATCATTCAATTAAATATATAATTGATAAAAATTAGATTTAATAAATCATTTGGCTTCTCTTGAGAAATACAACTAAAATTGTGAAAAAATTCTAAAAGTACATTTTTTAATGAAAAAAGCTTTTTTTTTTTTAACTAAAATTTTAACCGAATGAGCCCACTCAATATAAATGTGTTAAGTGTTACACTAATCTCAACAAATCCCTCTCCTACATGCAATTAGTTCTTCTTATAATTCAATCGATAAGAATTGGAGACATATAAATAGAATAAAAAAATTTATTCTTTTAAAATTTTGTATATCAAGATGCATGTTTCTTATTTTTTTTAATTTATTTCTTTCATATGTCATCAAAGATTTTTTTTTTTTTTTGGGTAGAGGTGTCATCAGAGATTTTTAATAGTTTTATTAAAGGGCTCTTCCATCAAATTTACAGAATATGACTAAGCTCTATAAAAAATATATATATTTTATTAAGCGCTATATTTCAATTCGACTATAATCTCAATAATATATCTCATATAATATTAACAAGAAACGTTTCTTCTTTGGGTGTGAGGTCTTTTTATTCTCCCTCAGAGATATAAAATTATTTATATATTTTTTACTAACAATTTTAAATTGGGAGTCCATAATATATTATTAATGTAGTATTATAAGTAATATTTACATAGGTTGGGATTACCCAATAATTGAAGTTCTTGAAAAAGGCAAGTTCTAATACACACCAAAAAAGTATAATGTGTCATACACTAGCAATTGGCCACATTCAAAAAATGTGGGTAAGAACATTTGAAACTTGCTCCAGCACCCGAGGGTCTAGCACTGCACCCATGCATCCCTTTGTCACCCATTGCACCCTCTCCTTTACCATTGCTTCGATAACAACTCATCGATGCCTCCCTTGGCCACTGGTGCCATTTTTTCATGCTACAGAGCACACACAACATCAAACTCACGATCATAAATTTTGCTCGAATCTCTAATGTTGTTCTTCACAGATCTATCATTGTTTTGACCATCCCCACCAACTTCGCTACTGATTTCCGTCATGACAACAACACCTTTCACCTTGTCGAGAACGATGCATCGGAGTCATGGCGACTGCCGTTGCTGGAATGGAGGATTTCACCGCCACCCATGTTGACCACCTCCTATATAATACCTAGTGTACACGTGTTAGTAGACAAGTTCCATTTAGCCTCAAGGTCCTAAATTTCACTAAGTCCGGATCCAACGCCTCCTTGGAGGGCTATATGTTAGAGTCATATTCTTGGGATCAAAAGTCATGATAATTGTTCCCAAGAGAAAACAAGTTAAAGAATGATTTTTAATGATTTTTGTGAAATCTTTAAACATTTTGTTTTTGGACCACATGGTTAGAAAACAGTGAGGATTTGGATTTGAACTAAAACCCAGAATTTGGATTTTGATTGGTTGAGATTTTGATTTTTATGATATTTTATTTGAATCCTAATGGGGTATTTCCTTATTTACATTTATGTTTTAAAATTAATGGAGAGTAAAATAAATGAGGACATTAACTTAAAAATAAATGAGGACTTTAACTTAAAAGTTTAGAAATGTAAATAAGTGAGTGTTGAGGCAACCTAGGCGCCAGGACGTCTAGAGGGTGCAGTTGGGGTGCTATTGCTACAAAATTTTGCAGGCCCGCTGTAACGAGTTGTTGCTCAGGTTCGTTACAGTGAACGTGTCTGATGTCATAGTGCAAAACGACGAGTTTTGATAAATGAGCTCCTCAACCCTTTAAAACACCCCTATGCTCGGGATTTTCTTCCTAAATAGAAACCCTTCCCTTCCAAACCCTTCTTCTCTCCCACTCAATCCCACTCTATTCCTTCTCCTCCCAAGAGATCAAGGTAAGATTTTATGGGTTTTGTCATTCTTTTCCTCTCCATTTCCATGTTCTTTGGTTAGGATTTTTGTTAGCCTTCATTGTTATCAAGTGGGGTTTCTCCCTCAATGTTATTAGAGTTATCTAAGGGATGTTAGAGATTAATCTAAAGTTGTGGTTTCTCTATGGCAGTTGTTGGTGTCATCCCGTTCCACAAAGCTCCCTTGTATTACCGTTTATTATTGTTCTCCCCTCTAGGTTAGTGGGTTCAAGCTTATGGCCTTATTTTTCCATTATAATTATGTTTGATGCATGATGTTTGTTAAGCATGAAAATTGAGATGCGAAAAATTATAGGATATGATTTTACATGATTATGTCAAGGTAGAAAAATTATGATTTATAATGATAGCATGAAAGAATGAGTTTTACAAAACCATGGGACCATGATTGTTATGTTGTGTGTTATGAAAATGTTTTATATGCTCATGAAGAGATTTGTTGTAAAATATATGATTTAGCAAGATGCCAATTTGAAACATATTTTCTTATGGATTTATGACACAATTATATTTTTAAGATTTAGATTTCAAACTATGTTTTTTAATATTCAATTAAGATATTTATATATGTTAGAGAAATGTGAAGCAAAAGTATGAGCCCCAATGTTTAAAATTATGATTTTAGATTTATCAAGAATATGAAAAGTTATGTTAGCTTAAGATTTGAATTTAGAACTTCAGTTTTATGGTCCCAAGAGGTACGAAATTCAGGATAATTCATAGCAACTGCCAATATATTCTGTGGGCTTGAAACAGAATGCCTAAGCGGGTGATCCCTTGGGCATGATTTCCAAAGTCAAGTTATGCTAAAGTCAGATTGTTGGAGTTAAATGAATCCAGAACTCTCGTGTACTAAGAATTTAGTGGCTCTTCTTCGACAGAGTACCCACCTTTCAACTATGGTTTTTGTCAAACTAGTTTAGCGGTAGAGATAAGAAATAGACAGTTAGTTAATAGCGTTCAAAGATCATTAACTTTGGTACCAAATTGTCAGTTAGAGGACAATTTGCCCCCAGGAGTTATTGAAACGAGACCTAGTTAAGTGCCCACCTGTCGACAGGACTGATCACCACTTTACAGCTTTTGTTATTATATATGTATTTATTCAGCTTCAGCATATTGTTTCCGATGCTCTACCGCACCTTCAGTTAAAATGATTTTGTGTTTGATTATGAGTTTATAAATGCTTGTTTATTAACCTATGGAATGAAAAGTGTTTTCTTAGCTAGCTATATATGTAAATATCAAATGATTTATGTTTTTGCATGTATATTGCATTATGTATATATGTTTCTTGGTTGTCTCATGTGGGTGATGAGTGAGAGCTCACTCACTGAGTCTATTAACTCACCCCTCTCCTTTCCTCTCATAGTTGCAAGTCAGATCCCTTTCTTCACCAATTCAGGATAGCGTGATCCCTTGGTGAGCTTTACATTGCTGTAAGGCTTAGATTAGGTTATGTTAATCTTAGAGGGCTCCAATAAAGCATGCAGGATTCGAGCTACGCATGTATTTTGAGATATTGTAGTTAATTTCAAAGTTTATGAAATTCCTTATATGTGTTTCAAGATTTAAGTTTGGATTTCAAATTTCTATTTTCGATTAGATTATGTATTTGATTAGCCAAGCAATACAAATTAGTTTGCAAGGGTTAAGAGGTTTTTAGAATTAAGATTAATATCAAGTGATGGATTAGTTTATGATCTTATAATTTGCACAGATTAGAAAAGGGTTTTCAAAGCTTGAATAATAAATAATTCCAATTGTATGTAATTAAATATTATGTTTTAAATAGAGAAATGATTGTTAATTTAGAAGAAAATCATTTTTTAAGTATTACATTATGATAAGTTATGCATGTGGAGACACGTCACTTAGAAGACTTACGTGGATGAGATTCCTTATGTGCCACTTTTCCAAGTCGGGTCGTGACAAAGTGGTATCAGAGCAAAGTAGGGCCAGCCTACAATCCTTGGGAACTCTCACATGTGAACAGTGGCAAAGCACGACTCTCTTAAGGGCTTGCACCTGGGGAGTTCAGGATGAGTGCTGGTAGGTGCCTCTTGTTATTACGCTGGGACAACCCATGTGACATCCTCCTTCATCTTTGCAGTTCTGCAAGAGATTTTCAAACAATGGCATTGAAATTCAAATAGATCAAGGAGTCAAATATCAGAAAATGGCATGATTGAAACTAGATCAAGGAAACAAAATAGAACCAAGCACTAGCGGAGCCAGAAATTTTGAAGGATAGGGCCAAATTAATTAATATAAAATAAAATAAATTATCATATAAAAATTATAAAATAAGTCATTATATAGTGTTTTTTATACAAATTATTGGTAAATTACAATTTATTTTATCATTTATTTTCTTTTCTCTTAACAAAAGAGTCAATAATTTTCTTAAACATTTCTTAGGCTCATAAAAAAAATATGTGTATCAATGTATTATTTAATATCAAAATAGAACATTGATCATAAATAACTAACTAGTAAGTAGAAACTCTACTAAGAATATGTTTGTGAATTTTGATTTTAGAGGAGAAGGGAGGGAAGGGAAGGACTTATACTATAATTTTACATTACTATTCGTCCCCTTCCCTCTTTCTCCTCCAAAATCTAAATTTAGAAATATACCCTAAGTGGATAAAATGAGTTAACAAGAGAAAAATCTAAAAAATATATTCTAGAAACATTTATATATTTCATACTTTTATATCATATGTACTACTATATCAAAATGTTTTTATTATTTATTATACATACTATGTATAGAAATAATAGAATTTTTTAGGGTGGCCATAATATATATATATATATATAATTATATAAATGTGTAATTTTTTTTTAGGAGGGGGACCGTGGCCCCCTCATCCCCCTTCCTCCGCCTCTGAAACCAAGCAAGGTTGAGGGTGGGTGAACATGCCGAAGGTGCTTGGCTGGGGAGGTCGAGGGGCTAGGGAGGAAGAGCCCTCATACCTCTCTTCCACTTGACGAGACGCTCTTCCGAGAGAGACAGGCTTCTGATGGTGGTTGGAGTTTGGATATTTGATTTGGGTGAAAATCACCGTAGACCATCAATTTACTGAACGGATATGGCGTCGCCATCAAAGGCAGCAATGGCAAAAGAGGAAGGTTTGGGGCTGGTGGAAAAAGAGAGGGGGTGAAAAGGGATGAACAAGGTAGAAGGAAGAAGGACCACAGTGGATACTTTATTCCTCATAATGTGTATAGGAATGGAGAGAAGGACTTGTAATATAAATTTACACTACAAGTTATTCACTCCCCTCTCTTTCCCTCAAAAATCTAAACTCACAAACATACCCTAAGGGGTACATTAGAACTTGCCCTTGAAAAATACATACAAACGTGTTTGTTGTGGCTATGTTCGTTACATTTTGCAAATGGATCAACAATAAATGGAGTCTTACATGGTCAAATACTTCTATACTATGTGTGTCATTAAGGTAAGCTAGTGCTCGTTTTTTCTCATTAAATCCTGGAAACATATAATTTTGGTAAATTAAAGAGTTAATGTATCTGACTATAATTTATAGTTAAATATATTAACTTTTAAAGTATTAAAATTATGCAATTTTTCAAGAATAATTATTAATAAATAATGGAGGAAGTATCATTTATGATTCAAGTAAAAATTTGATTAATTTTTTTATTTTTATCAAAATTAGGATATCTACCACGCAATAGTGACTAATCCCCTTACCTTGGTGCTCTCCCAAAGTGGCAAATAGCTAAGCACAAAATGCACTCTATTCCCATAAATAAAGGATCGAACCTCGACCATATGGTTAAGGGACAAGTTCGCCTACCATGCCACACCTCGTGGTTAAAATTTAATTAATTATGGGAGTATCAATTTAATTTTTTTTTTTGCTTCCAATAAAATGTAAATGTTTATTTTGTGTCCGTGACTTTTTCCTCGTAAAAAAGGAAAGAAAAAAAGAGTAAACACCCAAATTAGTCCTTGACAACTTTTTTTATGGACAAATTAATCCTTAACAATTGTAAACACCTCAATTGGTCCTTTACAATTCTAAAAATAGGACACTATAAGTCCCGATTGCCTATTAAGATTCGAGGGAGATAGAATGAAAAAGAGCTCGTCTGAGAGGAAATAGAGTTTGTCAAAAGGAAGCGAAGCTTGGCTGAAGAAGAGGAGCTCGGATGACGGTGGCTGAGCTCCATCGTATGCCTATTAGTCTCGGCCACCTATCAGTAAAGCTCAACCCTGTTGCTCCAAGTCTCGCTGCCCTCCAAACTCTATTTCCTAATATGAGCTTCACTTTCTCCTATTTGAGCTTTTTTTTCAGCTCTGCCTGGGTAGAACTTATAATGTCCTATTTTAACAATTGTAAGGGATCAATTTGGGTATTTATAATTATCATGGATCAATTTATCTATAAAAAAAATTATCAGGATTAATTTAAATGTTTACTTAAAAAAAAAAAAAGGCGCTCTCTGTCCTTCAATTTTTCGTCTCAAAACTCTCCCCTTCCCTGTTGGTGGAGCGCCACACTCGGTGAGTCATATATTCGTTTAATTTATTCTTTAAATTGTTTTCTCCTCCTTTTTTTAATCGGAGTGGTGTATATATTCAGTTGTTTTTTGCCTGCATCTCATGCTCTTCGGTAGTGGTTTATTTGTTTTGACTGATTCACCTTTCATTTACGTTCACAGGAAGTTGTATTAAAATGATTGAAAACAAGAGAAAAGATTCCCTCAATCACTCATGGCAATGCTCCCGATATATATATATATATATATACACACACAATTTTATTAAGATATTATTAAGTAAAGTATTCTTTTAGCAATGTTAAATAAAGGAATTTTGAGTGGGTGATAATACAAAGTAACAAACTATTTGATTTATAAACATTACATCAAATTTTGAGCTAATAATATTATATTACATAAAATTTTGCTTTGAACGAAATTTTAATTTTGTTGGTTATTAGAAAACAATGACCAATCTTATAAAAATGAAAAAAAAAGAGTACAATGACCAACAAAAACTATTGAGGTGTTATCGATCATATGAATGAATTTATAAGACCAATTGAACACAACTACAATATACATATACCTATTTAGCTCCATTTGAATATAATAACTAGCTAATTTACTTTAATGAACTCTTTCTTTTAGCCTTGAATGTAACTAATTGCTTCTTTAGTTATTTAGAATGGACTCAATATTTCAGTTAGAGGTGTAATCAGGCCAAGTTGATTCAAGTATGATGGGAAGAAAATAAATATTCAAACCAATTAATTTTGTGATCGAGTCAAATGGGGTAAGGTTAGGTGTTTTTTCTAGCAACCCAAACCAAACCAATCCAGTTAAGATCTGATTGGTTCAGTTCAGGTATTGAGTTATCCAATTGGTTTTTTTTTTCCCTAATCAATTAAAATCTAAAAAGTTAAAAAAAAAAGGAAAAACACAAAAATTTAAATAACAATGCAAAAAATCACAAGTTAAAAATTTCATAATTTTTTAAAAAAATTTCTTATAAAACTATATGCTCAATAACAATAACATACATAAGTACTAAAGTATGACGTGTTAATCATATGGTTACATACAATATATATATATATATATATATATATATATATATATATATATATATATATATATATATATATGTATTGCCAAATTTCATGACAACAAACTGAACTAAGACATATAATTATATGAATCCATTGCATGCAAAATTAAAAATTATGACATAACCCATATTCCAATGGAATTGAGCAATGAGAGATGGAGAAAATGTCAATAAGTACAAGAGTAGTAAAGAAAAAAAAACTTGATTGCTTCTAGTTTGGTTTGTTAAACATCTAGTTAGGAGTTTAATCATTGGCAGTGTATATATATAAGAGTCTTGTGGCCACCCAGAGGTAAAAACTACATTTGTGAGCTCTATATACACCTTGAGAAGATTAGTCACTATCTCTAAAGGTCGATACCTTGGGTTCACCAAAAAAGGAGTAATAAAGAAACACATATAAAATTTGATTCTCATTGGGTCGTTCTAATTTTACAAACCATAAAGCCCAACCCACTCACTATTGGTTCTATTGGATTCACCAATCAAACTTGATGACCCAAATCGAACTGATCCAAACACATAGTTTCGGTTAGGGTTAATCAGGTCAATATGATCTTCTTACACTCCTATTTTCGATTATAAAATGTGTTTTTCTCAAAATTATGATTTTTTTTATACACTCAAATTTGAGACTAGAAGAGGTAAAATTTTATCAATAATATATATATATATATATATATATATATATATGGGCGTATCACATAAGAGCAGTGGTTTATTAAAGAGTAAGAGGAGCAAATCAAGACTATATATAACTATACATAGATGGTCAGAATTAAAAGTTGATTAATAGTAATTAATGCTCACATGCTCATTTAAAAAAATCACATGGTTTTATATTTTAATTTTGATCATTCATATAAAATTCAATGTTCAAGATTCACTCCCCTCTCTCTCTCACAAAAAATCATTTTCTCATATGATGTGTTTCCTCTATATATATATATATATATATATATGCACATTTTAATAAAGTTAATAAATCAGGCCAGCTTTTAATGGAGAATGACTTCCTCTTAACCTCCTCTCCTTTAATGATATGATTTCAAGGGCGTAACCACCACACTATTCTGGTGCATAAAGTACAAAATAAATTATCTTAGGCGCTAGCAAGATTTGAACATGAAACTTTTGGTTTTAAGAGTAATTACATCATTAGTTTCATATAAATTATTAACTAACTCATTATTAAAATAGTGCTACACAAATAAGGTTAAATTACGTATTCTTTCTTTTTCTTTTGGATCCTTCTGACTTAAAGGTCATATGCTCAAATATTAGAAATAGTCTTTTCACAAAACAAAAATAAGATTGCGTACATCTATCCTCCCTAAATCCCACTAAATGGGAGCTACTAACTCAATGAGAGAGCATAAAATTTTGACTAAACAGAGCCCACAGACGACAAGACCATTAACACAGTGCACACTTGCACAAAAAGAGAATAAATCTCAGTATAATTATTTAACTCTTCCCATATATGCGTTCACTACAAACCAAAGCTCCTTATTCAGAGTGGAGCTCTTTACATTAGTTTACGCATGCAATATGGGACTAATTTACTAATATAGAGGCTACTTAGCAATGTGAGACTAATATTAAAGCAAAGAAAATAATAACATTATAATCCTGTTATGCGCTCTACATCCCTTGTACACTAGTCTACCTTTTATTTAATGGAAAGATTAGCCCTTAAACAGCTTACGGTTGATCTTTAATAACACGTCAACTGGTCACTTGTTCATGAGTTTTGTTATTTAGACAACCCTTCCATCAACATCCACTCAAATCCAATGATTGAGAAAAAAAATTTTTTACTCTAAGTGAGGTCCACACAAAATTTAGTGATGAGATATTGACACAGAGTCGGAAGAACTTAGTATTCAAAAAATATTTCTCCATCTTCATTTCATATTCTCTTTCTAATAAAATATTTATATAATTTAAAATTAATTGTATATAAGCATATGCATGAATCAATCGTTACGCATTATTTTAGTATAAAAATCAATTAAACTAAAAATATATGAAGCCAATATTTTTTTTACTGATATATTTATCTTTTTATTGAAATGACATTGAAAAAGGCTGTGCCAAATAAACAAAAGCAACTTTAACATACATACCACTTGCAGAAAATATTTAAATACAAACCTAGAAGAATATTAGTTTGCAAAGCATGATTACTCTTAACAATCCATTGCGAACTGAAAGTTATTTCAAGAAGAGAAGGAAATCCATTTAACTTTTTCGCTTTTAAAATTCTTTTCTCTTGGAAAGTCTTACTTACTGTAGAGAAGTGCCCTATTAAAAAACATTCTGTAGGGTGCTAAATCAGGGAGGCCCTTGCTTGGGAGTTAATGCTCCTTGCAGGGCCCATGGTGATTGACATAAAGGGCCATGAAATGAGTCACGATTCTGTAGCCTACAGAAAATGGAAAATGACATAATGGCTAAACAAACAGAAATTGCAATTGCATTCTTTAAATAATAATAAAAAGAAGACCAAAGAGAAGGAGCGAAAGAGAGGTGCTTGGATACATCATCAAATATATGACTGATTGTATCTGCCTATCCAATTAGGGAAAACTCTATCAAAGCGATCTTTAACTGTCTCGGTACATTCTTTCTTGCACGTAGCACGAGTTTTCTTATTTTAGATAGAACCTTCTCTAACAGGTTGATATTTTTATATGGTATGGATTGCGTTCATAGACATGCTTTTTACAGTAGGTGTCGTATACCTAGACACAGAACAGTCATGCTGTTGAGCAAATAGCCAAATAGCCAAATAGTTACTAATTAATACAAAAAATAAAATAGCTAGTTACTACTAAATAATCATTTTTATGTATCTCCCTGTTAGAAATAATAATGATATCTTAGTATATTTTGGATTGATTGAGATTGATTTAGTTATATCTTGGATTCATTTAAACTGATTTAGTTTGATATTAGATTTAGTTTATCATTATGTTTTGATTTATTATCTTTATTATTTTAGACCTATAAATAAGATTAACTCATTGTACTGACATATTTAAGAAATATACTGGTTCCACCCAAGCTCTCCGCATTTCCTGGTTCCGCCTAGGACCCCGTCTTCGCTCCATGGTTACACCCATGACCCTTTCTCTACTCTTAGTTATATCCAAACCTGTTGCAGTTTTGCCTCCCTTGCCAGCCTCCAATTTATTATGGCATGCTTAAAGCTCAATGAGCTCTATCGTGAGGGAAAGTGTTAAAAATAATATGATATTTTAGTATACTTTGGATCAATTGAGATTGATTTAGTTATATCTTGGATTAATTTAGATAGATTTAGGTTGATATTACTTTAATTTTGTCTTTATGTTTTGATTTCATCTTTGTTGTATAAATAGGCACTATGTCTTTGTAAAATACATACAACACTACACTGAAATATACAGATTACTTATCCTCATTCTCTGTGTTCATATTTTTCCTAATGCCTTCTAACATGGAGGCAGCAGAGTGCGGATTTTTATTTCTAACACTCCCATCTTTATTTGTTAAATTAATTTTAGTATTCACCTTATTTCTTTCTCAACTTTCTCAGGCTGCTACCAAGGTTATTAGCACCGTGTTAGAAGTGTCATAGAATATTTAGTTGCTTCATGCCTTAGATTGAGAATGATAAAAATAATATTTCTTGGAGCTTGCATTTTTGTTGGAATAAACTTCAGACTTTGAAGATTATTTTTAAAAGATTTAATTTGAGCGTTCTTCACTACAGGAAAGAAGATACTTATATTGCATACATCTAGATAACACTTACAGCAATATTACGCAAGATTATTGGACAAAGGCTCAAAATACACAAATAAGGGTGGAGCATAAGTTACACCAAGATTATGCAAAAATAAACATCAATAACTCATATAAAGACACGGAAAACAAAAAGAACAAAGTGCAAACCAACAAGCACAAAGAGGACCAGATTTAAGGAAGTAAACATCACACAAGATACATAATTAGAATCATGAATTTTTGTTGTCTTTCTTTCTTGTCTCGAATACACTTTGTCTCAACCTCATTTTCCATGTGAAGCTCAGCCAAATCGATAAACACAATCTCCTCATATCCAAACTTGAAAAAACCAATGGAGCACTAAGTCCCCACCAAACACAGGCTTGGACGCGTAGAGAGCCAAAAGTTGGTTTAGTTGTGAAGACTAGAAAAAATGAGCCGTGCTAGAGAGCAAAAAAAAATTATGCTGGAAAATCTATCAAATACAAAGGTCACATATAAGGTAATGTTTAATAGTTAAATGAAAACTATGAGATGATTGAAAAATTTTAATGTGTTAATCATATAGTATCACATAATTTGGGAAATAAATTTGTAACTGTCAAGTATTTCTTTAGAAAATTATTTGGGCATGTTGTTATGGCTCTTTATCTGTGTAAACTACGTTGGCCAGGTTTATGTTTGATCACTCATCTCATCATCATTAGTGACATAATTATAAGACCCTTGTGTAGGTAGCTAGGTAATATATATATATATAGAGCCTTAAACTTTCTCAGTGGTTAGTTGCTATCGTTGTTTGCGCTTTTTCTTTTCCAGATAGAAAGAAGATGACAAAGAAGAAAGATCACTATTCATTTAATGGTTTTGAGTCAACTTCGTAAATTTCAGTCGAGCCATGCCTTAAAACATTTCATAGTAAATTGCATAATCAATGTCCGGGCCAATAATGCAGAAAGAAACTCTTAACCAGCTGAATCGGATGATGTTGTTTGTGAGGAAGATGATTCGGATGGGTTTTTTGAGATGGGCCAAATATGAAAATTGGGCAAATGCCTAGGTTTATCCTTTGTGGATAAGGAGGAGATTGTCGATGACTGGCTCGGCGTCTTGGCAAAAGCTCGAAAGCCGGATGACGGTTAGCTAGGTTGGGACTTAGAGAGGCTTTATCAAGTGTTGTCGTGGATTTCTTTTGCTTTCCTTTATGTCGTTACTAGCTACAATAACTTCTTAAATGAAAATTTGTAGTTCTAATACACCATTATAATATGAGTGTTGGCAATCAGTCTAAACATTCTTTTAATTCAAAATTTGACCCGCAATCATATTGATTGTAATTTATACAATATTTAATAACTATTTAAAATATGTGATTGACATTTTGAATTAGGAAAATTTTTGGACACGCCCTTGGAAGAGTTTAACATTTCTCTTTTTGTATTAATATTTATCCGCAATGGTGGACCTTTGATTCCTTATTCCCGTGATGAATTGTCTAGAATAAAATCAGCAGAACATTTTACCAATTAATCATGTATACCAATCACGAATATATAATCTTATTTGGAATCAATATATATAGACTATTGAGTGAAGAAAATCCAGAAAGATTCCACGCCAGACATGGTAACATATATCCATCTTAACCTCGTGTGCCGAGCCAATAATTGGGTACCTTCGAAAGGAAATTTTCTGATTAAATTCGTCACAAGTAACCTGATCCTGTTGCACAAAGTCAAAAAGTTTATCAGATAAAATTAATTATTCATAGAACTGTATGCATGAATCTGTAGTTTCTTTCGAGATACATTGCAAAAGACACCAAAAAAAAAAAAGGGAAAGGTCCCACTATATTTGGATTCACAACAGTAGCAAAACGATAATTCCAATCGCAGACTATGGAGCATTTGGCATGGTTGATAAATAAGATTTAGTAGTATATTTTGGAATATAATAATATTTAATAGTATTTTTTTTAAAAAATTACATTAATTATAATAAGATTTAAATATAGGATCTCATGCATACTATTTAAATTCCACAACACTATCAATCCTAATGAGTTATATTTAATAGTATAATTAAGAATAAATAATATAAATTTGTTTATAAAAAATAATATAAAATTTATTAAAATTTTAATCTATGATTATTACGTATTGTAGGAGGAGGACTAATATTAAAATATTGAAAAAATAATTATTAGAAGAACATTTTTGTATATCAATGTTAGGGGATAGGTATATTTTAAAAGCTTAATTTCTATATCCTGATAGTATAAAATTTACACTGTCATTCAATTAAATCATCTTATTTGCATGAATTTTCAAGTAATGAGTGTGAAAATTAATCACTTTTACTAATGTGACAATATATGATTAGGTAACAATGTAAGATCTTTTTATATTGTCAGTCATAGAAATAAAACTAAATTTTAAAAGATATAAAAAATAGTTTTTAGTACGTATTGTATTTTCATTAATTAAATTATTCTTTAAATATTGCACTATTGTCAGTTAAATTGATCTTTGCAACAAATTAATTTTTAAATTGTAATGATTACTATAAACGTAAGCAAAAATTTCATTCATTTTGTGTGATCAATTCACCTAAAGAAAACAAGGGGAAAGATGGAGTAATGCATCGGCAGCATTGCAAAGGCATTCCCAGGTCATTGCTGGGTCACTTCAGGTTGTTGGAATCCCAAAAAGCAAATACGGCAGATTAGATCAGATCAGGCAGGTGAAAATAGAGTCTGACTCATGCTCTCTTGCATGGAGATACCTGAGAGTTCTCCTTTGATATCGCAATAATGCTGGTGTACAATGAAATGAACCAACTAATTGCAATAGTTTTTTTTTTTTTTCAACATTGAGATTCCAAATGTCACAGTGCAAATCTTAGCCTAATTGAAGTAAAGGGAAACTGATTTAAGTGTTACGTGTGTAGCCAAGCAAGTTGCCGCAGCTTTCTGCCAAACGGGAATTGAATGTGAGTGAGGACTATTTTGCTGTGTTCCCTTGCATGCACAAGCTCGTATACATGCATATGCATGATCCAAATAAAACTATTTTGGGTTTTAATTTTCTGGTTTTCAGTTTTTTTTTTTAAATTTTGTGACGGAAATAGAAAATGATAGGAAAATAAATCTATTTTTTAAAACTTTTTTCTATGTTAGTTTCCGGACCTTCATATCCCAATTTCAATTTCTTCCACTCAAGTCTTCCCCTCTCTTGCTCTAATTTCCTCATCTAATTTTCACAATTTTTTTGGTAAAGTAAAATTTTAAAGACAATGAAATTTAAAATTATGAACTTATGTATAGTATCCAAACTCCTTATTATTAACCGAATCTTAGTAACTTAACTTCCACCATTAAATATATACAAGAATATACAAATAAGCTGTAATTAGTTTTTTACGGAAATTGAAGTTTTATATGCTAAATAAAACAAGGACAAAGAAAAAAAAAAAAGAGACAAACTACAGATAAGATTAAGGGATTGAACTTATTAAAGATTTTAATGAAAGCTATAGGTGGCCTTTGGTTCATTCACATCTATTTTTTATTATTTGCAAAATATCTCTATGTCATGTGAAGCTGTAGAGAGCATAAGGCTGCGCCGGTTGTTGGGTGAATTCAGGAGTTGTAGAGATCATAAGGATATACTACACTAATAAGTTTACCTTCTTCATTCTTAAAACTCTTTTAAAATCCTTTATTTAACCACGTTTTTTTTAAATAGGAAATTAAAATAGTCGTTTTCAACATTTATCAATTTTATTTGTATCTTTTCCCTCTCTTCACAGCCATAAATGTGTGAGGTTGTGTTATAAACCTATCAATTTTACACATTTTTCTGTAGGTTAGTCATCACATAGTTGATTCTCTCTCTCTCTCTCTCTCTCTCAACATAATAGTTAATTATCTCTAGGACTGGTATACAGAACTTCTAAATAATTTCCACCTTTTCATCTTCAAACCTTTCTTCAAAATTCAAAACTAATCTTAACCCAAAATATGTTAATTACAAATGCCAAATTAATTTGATAAATTGGTATAAAAGAAACAAGGGCTCAAATAACACTACTACTTATAGTTGAGATTCTAAATTTATATAAAAGTATTGATTTAACACTTTAGTTATATGACTTATATATAAGTCTTATAAAAATGTTACCAAAGAATTTTAATAATATTTTTTTATAGTTTTAATCGTATTTTTTAAATTGTATCAAAGAGTTTTAACAATAATTATTAATAAATGTTAGGAAAAGTGAAATATGATATGGTGTAAAAATGAACTTAAAAACGCTTTCAATGCGTTCTAGCTTCCACAATTCCTTAGTAGATTTTAAAATTGGCATAAAGTAATTAAATTTAGATGTCAATCTCAAACCTACAAACGCAATATTTTCTTCTCTTTATCGAAACTCTATTTTATTTTCAAAGCCTATCAATTTTCATATGTACGACGCCCCCACCAAAAGCAGATTCCTTCTGATCATTCAATATGGAAAGCAATCAATATAAAGATAAGATAAATGATACATAAGCCTACGTAAAATAGGTTGAGACTTGAGAGTATGATTGCTCAAAAAATAAGCATTGTTGCTGTGCCTTGCTAGCCTTTCCTTCATTATTCTGACGTGTATAGCATCATTTAATTTGTTTTCTATTTTCTTCATTAGAAAGGAACAAGATAGTGTTTGCTTCTCATATCAAAATAATGATTAAACCTACATAATCCGGCACAGTTACTAGATAGTTGAATCCTTTAAACACGCGTATGGGTTCAATTCATGAATGTGTGTATATGGGAAAAAAATAAATAAATTGTTAGGAGAGGTAATACCCATATTAATAATCTTTATGTCTTGAAGGGGGTTGGGCACTTTTGAGTAATAAAACGTAATAATAATAATTGAAAATTGCCTCACATTTTCTGCTTGGCACACTATGGGTGCATTTGGTTTGTGTCCTGACACAAATACAGGACAAACATATGATGTTTGGTGTCAGAGACGGGATATGAGGATAGAAAAAATTTTCATCCTAGAGACAAAATTTTTTGGATTTCTGTCCCTTCAAAAGTGGGGATAGTGGGACATGAACAAGAGGAAATTTAACCTCTTAAGGCAACATCCGTGGTGGTCCACCACGTCAACGGCCGCCAATCAACCCCCTCTCTCGTCCGCCAACTGGTCACGCTGCTCCCTACTGTCCCCGTCAACACAAATCCAAGTGATAATATTTTTTACGTCTGTCTCCACTGCCCATATTTATATTTCTGTCCTATATTGCCTAGAAGGTAACTGGACGCTACCTATATGCCTACTCACAAGAAATACAAGAAGTCAACAAGCAAATACACACCTTATGGGCAAACAAATAAGGCATTGTTAACACTCGGGATTAGTAATTTTTCAGTTTCTTTATTAAATTGTTGACATATTGACACAAGACGAATGAGAGTCAAATTTTGTATTTAAATTTATTAGTCAAAATGATGAACATACATGTTGATCATTAAATAAATAAATGAATCATATAATTTTGTTACATTCAAGAATTATCCTTATTTCCTACCAAAAGAAAAATTATGAAAATTTTTGTTGATAATATAGTATTTTTAGCATTTCAAAAAGAGAAATGTTATTTTAACTATACTTCCTTGACGTGTCGATACACTCATATCTACTATCGAATTGAATGTGAATTTTATATAGTTTGGGTCACACACCCATCCAATGGTATATGTGACTGTGAACTCTATATGTTTCCCACAGCCATTCAATGGTATATGTGAGTGTGTCGACATGGATCAAAAGTGAGTTAAATAATATTACTCTTCAAAAGGAAACTTACGTGAGGCTCAGCGCAGTTGGTCACTATCTCACACTATGCCGCCTCTGCAATGTGCAGTCAAACCTTGCAGGAGTGTTTGCCCTCTATGGAAGGGATGAACCCCTTCATGGTTGTCAGGACCTCTACCTTCTTTTTTTAGTCTCGTCTCACTCATGTACTGTATGAGACTTGTTTGATTTTCCTTCTAACGAGTTTTTCTTTATACCAAAAGTCTCTGAACAATAGAAATGAAGCAAGGCTACTCGGTTGTTCACACTTTAGGAGGCTTTGGAATACCACACTTATAACAATTGATAAGTCAACCTCTTACGCCACTCTTGGTTAGTTGAGACTTCTATTTTTTTGTTTGTTTTTATATCTATGTGTATGTTTATCACACTCATTTTAAAAAAAGTCAAGCTTTCTGCAAAGCTATAATGGAGTTGATACAATTCTAGTAAACAGTGAAATGTTAATAACAAAAGAAAAAATCAAATAATTCATGTAGAACTAGTTTACCTGTGTGAATCATTTTTTTTTCCTTTTTAAATTCGATTATTGCATTAGAGGAAGCTTGAGAGACTTAGAAAGGCTATGGGAGGAAAGCCTTTTGCGCTTGACAACTTTCAACAGCAGGAAACTTGTTTTTCCACGGTGCTATATGTAGAACTCCGAGAGAAGCCAATGAGGAGGCAAACTACCGAACAATGCTCTCACTGAATGTTTATTTTCAAGTTGTTTAATATGACAGAATACCCTATATCTGGTAGGGTTATTGTAATAGATCAATATTCTTCCTAACCATTTAGCGAACTGAGCTGAAATTTATTTTTCTTTAATTTCCTGTTGATTTAGATGAGTTAGATTCTATTCATATTTTATGATATGAAATGAACTCCATTTAAAAAATAAAAAACCAAGAGAGAGCACTTTTGAGTTTAGATACAATAAATTAATAACCATCACAAAACGCATGAATTTGATTTTTATTATTATTATTTTACATTTTGATTCCTCGTTTTGATAATTCATGCAGTCCCGTTTTAGTTTGTATTGGTTTCGCTCCTGAGGGTGGAGTACACACACTTCAATTGGAAGACCATATGCAACAAACAATACTATGAGAGTAATTCCATATAAATATCATGGTAATCAACAAATACCATAAAAATTAATCACATGAGACGACCGAAAGTGCTACCCGGAGGTCATTAGAAGTTCCACATATATACATTCGGTAAGTTTCAATTTCTTGTTGGGAAACACTAGCAGTACGAGCAGCATAGTGATTATCACTCACTCTATCATGCAGGGAAAATATGATCTCCCTGAGCACTGGTTCATGACCATTGAGAAGATTTCCCATACTCAAAACCTTTCTCCAAGACTGATTTGCAGTTGGTGGAACAAACATATTTGACACTACTTCCCTCTCATGATTCCTGACTTGTTTCTTGTCAAACTCCTAAACAACAAAGGGTAGAGGAATACCTGTCAGCTTTTACTAAGGAAGATTTTCTGCAGAGTATTATTACCTTAAAATCAACAAGGTACTTCAGGGCATAGAGTAGTTTCACCTTTTTAACTGAGTCTTCTATCAAGCCTGTTCCCATTCTTGGAATGTAGAAGTTGTAGAAATCACTGAAAATTTCTCTGGCAAGACATGGTGCTTGTAAAAGCTTGCGATGAAGAGAAGCTACAACAGTCAGGAGTTTCTCAACATGTTCAAAAATTACACATAGTCGTCTTAGGTCTTCAATGGCCTCACTGTCCACAGACAAACGATTTACTGCAACAAAATATAACTGGGTTAAATACATAATTTTTTTTAGCAAATTACATTTACCTCCCCTGAAATTTAGTGAAATTCATCCCATCTCCCTCTATTTATAAAATTGTTTTGGAGGTTCCTGAATTTGTGAAATCATTATACCGACTTCTCCTAAGTTTGTAAAATCATTACACTATCATCCCCTCCATTGGATATTGAACGGCATGTTAGAGGAGTTTAGTGTCACCTGGACAAATGGAGGGGAGTTGAGATGAATTTTTCAAACCTTAGAGGAGGTTAGTGTAACTTCCTTTCTTTTTCGACATAAGAGTCTAACAAATGAATAGGTACCCTGCAATGGCTTCAAAGCAGGTGCCATGGTAAGGTAAAGTTGCTGCATCTTAGTTACCATCTGCTTCAGCTCACCATAACTGGTCCGATTTAATGTGTCGGCTGCTGCTTTGAATGCAGTACATACCATTTGCTCGAGCAATTGATGTGGCTGTAAAGTTTCCAGATAATGAAGAGCCTAATAATTTAAGGACAATTTAAAAACTGTTTTAGATAACAATAGACACATAGGGACTGGAAGAGCACATATCAAGCGATCTAAACGCGTGCAAAAGCAAAAGTAGCCTTTTTCCTTTTCATGCCATAATGAATGTGGTAGACTGGTAGCAAAATGTTGGTGTCAGTTCCAAACTACCAAACCATTTTTCACCCTTCATAGGACATTCAAGAATACTGTTCACATGAGGAACAAGATGCCATAAACCCAGATACCATAGCATTCCAGATCTACTGAATAATTTTTTAATCAAATTCAAATCTAATTTTACTTCGTGTGAATGCATTTAGTTCTGTTTAATACCAATCACTTAGTTAACACTGGTCAAAATCATATCATGCACAGACACGGTGATTTCTGCTAAACCCATAATCCAATATAGTTTCTTAAAAGATATATGGGCTGTGGCAAACTGGAACTGTTAAGATCCAATCCTTAAATCAATGATGGATGTAAAATGAAAAAATGGCTACAAATTTTCAATGATTGAACTGTCCATCAAAATGGGAAACCAAATAACAAAAACTATGCTATTCTAAGTTGAGATACTACTGTAAATCTGTATTAAATACACAGTAGCATACAGCAAACGAACTCCATAGTATCAATTCCCCATTAAGGGCATAACTGCCTGCTTCCAAAGAGAAAAAATAGACTAGAAAGATACTTACTTTTCTCCTTCTCTATTTGGATCGAGAAGAGGTTTCTGCTGAGAAGCAGGAAGAGCAGGTGCGCTGTCCCAAATGCTTCTCCATAAGTTTCCACTCTCAGACATTCTCTTTGAAAGCTGTCCTCTTGGAGGCCACTTATCTTTTGAATTCTCAACCACGAGGTCATCCTCTACCCAATCCCCAGGTGAATGCCACCGAATAAAATCTTCAAAAACAGCATCTGGATTTGCTGCTTTAAATGCTGACATGTCTAATATCAACAAAGCAAATTATTTGCAAGTCACAAGTCCATTACATTGTAGGATCTTGGCATGCATTATTAAAAGCAAAATCTCTCCCAAAGTACATATTCATAATAGGGAAGGAGGGGAGGGAAGAGAGAGAGAATATGCTGAGAATTATTTTTTTACCATTGAATTATTTTTTATATAAATATTTTTTTCACAAAATAATCACTTTTGTTTTTAAAGTTTCATTATGTTGATGACTAGAAGCTTGCATAATATTTGAAAACCATTTCACAGTTCATCTTGTAAAATTTAACATACAACCTACTTCTAAACATAGAATCAACCAGCAATTATTTAAGTACTTACAAACATCTAACTTTTTTGGTAGGTATGGTAAACACTCAACATAATGATTGTGATTCAATATCAAGTTTGACAAATATCTCATTCCAATAAAGTTAAATAATGTAGTTAAATGAAATCTCATAGAAATGTTGACGCATCATAACCCATATTGGTAGTGTGTACACATTTAAAGTATTTTGATATCTCATACCTATGCTTCCAGAGTTGACAATTTTTTCAAGGAAAGAAAACTTGGGATATAATTAAAAACTAGAAAAGAAATTAGGGAATGGAACAAGACTGCCCTTGTGACTTCACTCCTAGATGCAATTGGTTCAGAAGACAATAAAAGTCATGACAAGTCATTCATCTCTAGCCACTAATTGGTATTGGATTGCACATAAGTCTAACCCTTACTACTATTACCTGAAGTTAATATATCTCTTTCCAGCTGGGCAGAGAAATTCTGAGAAAAAATAACAGGCAATGGTAAATAACAAATTAACATAATAGTTTCCTGCGTGAACAGACTGACTCAAGCTGACAACTTTGCAACTATATTCCTGAACCTATTCCACTGTAACATTGGTCAATTTGACTTTTGGATGTATCTTGTTTCTAGCCACTCCCATGTTAAACCTATGATAGGCCTATATGGTCAAAGCTTTGTAGTCAATGATTAATATAGGCAATGCATAGGAGTTTAAGCTTACAAATGAATCACCAAAGGCTTCTACAGCCTGAAGACGCTCCTCATGCATATCTTCTGTCATAAGTGGTGCTTCCTGTAACATAACAAACAAGATCCAGAGAATGATATTCTTCAAATTAGTGAAGTAGCACAACACAATGACAGTGCCAATTAGTGCATGGATGATAGAGAAACCTGGGTGTACGGGGCAAGCATGCTTTGATATGACTTGAGAAGCATCATAGAATTCACAATACCAGCTGAACCTCTCCTGGTACAGTTTGAAGATTTTTTATCATTAGACAGGTCAGCATTTTCAGGATTTTCACTAACTGTGGATACTGTAGCCGAACAATGTAAATCACCCGAAGTTGGAAAGCTGCATCATGAACAAAAATGTTAACATCACCTGTGCTAGTAAATAACTATTTGCAGGGATATGTGTAAGAAAATGTTGTAACTTAAGGTACAAATTCATTATTAGACTTAGACATTTGACATGCAAAGGTTACATGAAAAAGCATCAGACAGAAGAACTAGTATATGGTGCCTCCTACAAAAACATTAGAAAATAAAAAGTTGAAGTCTACAACAGAAGTGTAGAACTCTGAGGTAACATGTACTAAATATAACAATATTATGGATCAGAGTCCTGAGTTGATCTTAACAAGATGGAAAGCTTCAATCTACTAGAGCTAAAAAATATGCATGCTAGTATCTTAAGATAGACGAAAATCTCAACAGTCAAAGTAGCAATTTGCTGGCAACTAGATTTGGATGGTAATGACCAATCTGGCACACCTGCTAGGTTCACCTGTCAACTTCTCAGAAAATCCGTGTGTGTGTGTCTGCATACTGAATATGTCAGCCCTAACTAGACTTTCCTCCTGCAATTCAACTGATATCAACTTACATTCACAATGCAAAATAATATTTTTACTTCGTAGAAAGTTACTACTATGCAAGGTTGTCAAGTCGTGACTTGACTTTACCTAAACCTGTGGAGCTTAGTTAAACTCAAAGCATAAACCCGTAACTCCGTAAAAGAACTAGCATTTTTTGAAAATAATGCAAAAGAACATCTAATCATAATATAAGAAATTCATAATAAAACAAAACAAGCCAAGATAATACTTGCAACATCATAATGAAGCCAACATAAGTTATGAAGAATGAACTACAATTAAAATCCCAGAAAAAGTAGCATATCAAAACTTCATGATGCTAGCAATCAAAATATCTTTCAAACTTTGGGAATCCTAACTTAGTTTGATACTTGTGAAATACTGTGTTTTAATACTCAAGAGACCATACTGTGTTTCAATACTTTTTCGCCTTTCCACCCTACATAATGCCCCAGTTTGTCAATTTCTCTCTCAAGATGACCTTTCTTGGAATTTTCACTTTTTCGAAACCTGAACGATAGAGAGGTTAATGAATTAAAGGCCCTTCTTCCCTTACTTAATCCTGTTTACCTATCCAATGCCCCAAACACCAGGATTTGGACTCTTGACTCCTCTGCATCTTCTCATGTAAATCATACTTTTAATTCCTAACTTCTTCTCCTAACATAGAAAGCTTTCCCTTGAATAAACTTATCTGGAAATCTAAATCTCCCTCTAAGGTCAAAGCTTTTGTTTGGGCAGCTGTTCTTAATTGGATTAACACTAATGACATACTCCAGAAGCACAGGCCCTTCATTGCTGTCTCCTAACAAGTGCATAATGTGTGGTTTAGATTCCAAATTGAGGGCTCATCTTTTTTTGCATTGCTCCATAGCGAGATCTCTTTGGATAAGGCTTTTTGGTATCTTTGGAGAATCATGGGTTTGTCCTGAGGACTTGCATCAATTCCTGCTAACTAAGTTCAGGGCTTTTGGCTCACATAAAGAAGCTAAGACCCTATGGCAGTCCGCAATTTTTGCTATGATTTGATGTATTTGGTTGAAAAGGAATTCTAGAATTTTTAATGATTCCTTTAATGCTATTGATTATATTTAGGATAGGATCACCTTTTTGGCTTCTCGTTGATGCTCAACACATGGCTTTTACAATGGTGTTCCTCTAACTCATATTCAATTGGATTGGCATGCTTTGCTACATGGTTCATCCCTTTAGGTCATAGATGATTTTTTGTATCTATTTGAGGATGTCTCATCCTCTTTTGTACACTTTCTTCTATCTAATGAAATTTCTTCTATCAAAAAAAAAAAAAAAACTTAAGACACCATATTTTGACTAAACTCGTGAACTTGTGAGTTTACTCAAATTAATCTGAGTTTATTTGAGTTCACCCGAGTTTAATCAGGTTTGAGGTTTCAAGCAAGTTGGCTCGATTTAGAGACCTAAACTCGCAGGAGTTTAAATGTTAACTCGAGAATTTACATGATTCTCACTCTTACAACTACAAACAAGAGGAAAAGAAGAAGTTTTTGACCTCAGTCATAGAGTCTATTTGATCTTCACTTCTCATACATTCATGATAATCTTCATTCAGTTCACGTTTCTTCTTCATGCATACTGCAAGCTGAATAGAAAAGTGGGAAACACAATCACCATCTTAGACATATCAATGTGATCTTTAAAGCTCACTGAAACATTTCTACATTGATCTTGAAACTTCATCAAGGGAAAACTAGGACTTCAGTGCAGCCACATCCCCAGGGTGGAGGAGTGATGAAAGCATGTATCAAATCATCTTAGGCTTCAAATCAAAATTATCAACAACTATATTTTTGTGTACTTAATACACTGTAATTAATTATTGTAAGAGAACAAGTCACTCAAAAACAGCCCGCCAGTACATAAGGAGTAAATATATAATTAATTATGACAAAAAAGTCACTACTATTAAAAGAGAACATGTCAATACAACTTGAAGGAAACAATAAGATAAGAATGTTCTACAAAATGACAATTAATGTTAAACATAAAGTTTCATATAAAAAAGTATATAAGCAATCAAGAATTTGAGGAGCATATCTTACCAAAGATCCTTTGAAGATTAAAATAAAACAATTTGCCAAAAAAGAATTACCATCTGAAGTTTCTGGTTAATCAAACAAGTTGAAAGGTCAATTGAACCATTTATAGGCATCCTGGGTAATAGTTGTGACTCTTCCCAACACAACCTCACCTCTTGAACAAACTCTATCCATAGGACAGCAATTGCTGAAATACATGCCAAAAGCAAGTCATACAAATGAATAAACAGCACATACAAGATATCTCAGAAAATCAAGTCCACAAGAGCAATCAAGATTTCTACTGTTAGATTATGCAACAATAAACCCTAATCATTCTGGTACATACCTCGTATATTGCAGTTGCCAAGCCAAAGAGAATGTAGACAAAATTGTGTAAACAGTGATTCAAGAGGTGCGCCTTTTATAGCTTGAGAAGCCTTATGTCCATCACAAGCAGAACCTGTGAGCTGTATGCCTGCAAACATTACATACAATTATAGCAAAATAATGTGAAGTGTCTACTTCAAATTATTAGCATGCCCAGTTAAGCATCCGAAGGATACTTGGAATTATGCTGGAAATAAGCATTAGAAGTGGTAAATAAAAAAGAAGGGGAAAATGTTCAACACATGGAAATATTCTCCAATTTACTATGACTTGCTAGTGAGATTATGCAAGGTTTCAGTTCAATAACTTGAAAAGTACTGCTTGTGATTGTTTTTAAATGCTTGATAATGTATTTGTACAATCCTTAGGTATGTATCTAAATGGCAATGACTTGGCCAGAATAACCCAAGCAGAAACCTATGCAACAATAAAGGAAGTTAATAAACCAGAACTAAAACAGTAACAGCAATTTCAAGCTCAAATATTAATAATCCACCTGCCATATTTTCCTATGCATTGATTAATTTTTCGTCAACCTTACCCCTATTATTCAGCATGTCATCATTATGTTTTCAAGAAAACATACTTACCTTCTCAAGCATCACTTTAAACACCAGAGAAGAGAACCACAATTTACTATAACAAATAACATTACTGTTAACCATCAATCCTTCAAAGTTCATAACAAATCAGAGAAATCAGCCTTAACAACTGAAGAAATCATCAGAGAATTTCACATGCCTAATAAGGCAGAAATTTTCTATGACTCTTCAAATATAATTTCTACTTGAAACTTAAAATGCAAAACATCAGAATGAAGGCCATTTTCTATTGTCAGCAGATTTGTTGAACATCAATTAGATGTAAATGCAGTATCTAATTATTAATAAACAGCCAACTGATCAAGGTATCAATGGTCAAGAAGTACTGGAAGCCCAGAATGGAAGAAAAAATATAGGAGGGAGCAGACCTAAGTACCTTCATGAAACAGTTCTTTCAGCACATGATCTCTAACTGTTGGTGAAGGTATAACCATTGAGGATTTCAAATTCTCAGAACTTGAGTTTTCAACTGCTACAAGCCAGAACAGGGGAAATGTTGAACCATTATACCAAAGTTTATCACTAACTATTGAACATAAGCTTGCATGAATATGTAAAATAATATCAATAAATACACCAAAACAAATTCAAACCTGAAACAAAATCTTCTGCAAATTGGGCCTCAAATGACATTTTCAATGCATCAACTAGAAGAAGTAACTGAGATGCAAATCCAAATTGATTCCCATTGGAAACTTCAAGTCTATAGGTATGAACAAAATATAATGATAAATATAAAATTAACTTCAAAAACCTCCTTAAGAAGCATAATAAACTAACCAAAGATCAATCAGGAATATCTGTAGTAATGGCATGAAAAATGAAAGCACACAATATCTATGTATTGCCACTTACGCAAAATTCTTGATGCTTTTGTTCAACCATGCAATTGTGCAAAGATTGTACTCTCAAAAAGGGAAAAATAAATCAAAGGATGGTGACTGACTTAAACCCTTAAACACAACAAAAACATATTAACATGCATAAAACTAGAACTTACCCATCCATTATAAGTGTTGTAAAAACTTAAGTTTGATACGCAGGAGAAAGAAAATTCTGGGCACTTGTATTTGTAAATTAACCAAGTTTGAGGTTGGTCGATGATAAGAACCACATGCTGAATTTGATTACTATTTAGTAAATACAAATGGCAACAATGTTACTAGCATAAAGAACACCTATGGAAACTAATTGGCATGAGAATTTTTGTTGTCCATATTCCAATAAAGATTCTTACAGATTTGGAGCAAAACATGGAGAGATCAACCACTTCTCAGCTTCATGAGGTGAAGCATTTTCCAGTTCAGCCATTTCCATAGAACTTTCAACCATCTTCTCTGACCATATTGCAACTAGCTCAAAACCTGCATGTAGCTTATGCATGAAATAAATAGAACAGGCATTGAAAGTGGAGAGATTCAAGGAAATAATGAAGCTTGGAGAGCCTCTACTAATTAAAAAGAGAAATATGAAATCACCAAACAATACATGCAAAAGATGTTGGGGGAACGGTTCTCCTAAGGATGTTAGACGTGCAGAAAGAAAAAATATAAATCTGAATATTAAAAAGGGCTATAAATTGATACAGGTACAGTGGTAATGGCAAGAAGAATTGTCAGAAACTTACTTCAATGATGAGAATTTCAGATAACTATTTTTGATTAAAGAAATGCAGATAACTATTACAATACATGCAAAAGCATAATGTCAGTTGTCAAAATGGCTATTCTGTTAGGAAGAGCTAAAAGCACTTAATGGATCCAAAATTCTTTATCATGCATGCAAATTAACCCTTATTTGCTATCGCCCATTGTTTGCAAATCATAACCCATCAGACCTGGGCTTCCACATACTGCATGACACAAATATATGAAAAAATGTTCTAATCTTAAAGTTTGTTCTATCTAACAAAAGTATCCTTGCAAAGTATGTCTATAAACAAGTTCCCAATTCATAGGATTTACCTTTAACAGGATCTTCAGAGGAGTACCACTCACTCCAAGGACAATCATTATCCCAGAGTGTCTCATTGGAGGTTTCACTGGTAAGATTTTCCCCAGATTTTGTATTTTGAGCATCATTGCCTTTGATATTGTCTTCATCATAGGGAAGTGTTCTGTAAGTCAGCTTCATTGCAAATTGAACTTTGAAAAGATGCGTAGAAAGATCCAATGATGAGTAGGCCTTTAGTATGAAATGGAAATTAATTACTACAGTGGAAAGTTTAAGGGACAGCTCAAACTATAAGTCAGTTTTGCATAGAACTTCTGACTCTAACAGGGAGAAAATGATTTTGTACAGAAGAATCCAATCTGTTTATAGAAAATAAGCCAGAAAATAAAAGGAAGAAGAAGAATATATCACACAAATCCTTAGAAAGCTCACACACAACAGACTGTCGATTCTTTCATGAAAATTTAAGCAGGGATTCATTACAGTCTATAAATGTCACTCATTAATCACTTTCCCAAACCCACCCCAGCTTGTTTCAGAGCAGTGGATACAGCTGTATCAGTATTGAGAGAACAAATTACAGAAGAACTAGGCAACAAAGGGTATATCTAACTCAATGGATTTATTGCAACATAAAAAAAATTAAGTAAATAATTAACTAAATTTTAAATTAAACAACTTGGGGCAGGAACTCACAAACTTAGATACAAACAACTCATACAGCCCCTCCAAATGCATGAGTTTTAGTGGAACCTGACTACCAATTCGATCTGCTTCAAACCTTCTAGTAAATATGGTACCCATGTTCTGAATTCCAATATATGCTTTCCGTGAAGGATCATGAACTGGAACAAACACTGGCCATAAACTACATAACTAATGTTATAATAAACTACATCTCTGCTTTGATTGCCTAAAATTCAATTAACCAGATATTTCACCATCTTTAAATTCAAACATCAGCAAAACATAAGTACATAACATATTATATCCAATAATGGAGTAAACTCTCCACTGAAAATAAAAGAGGCATGACATCAACCTAACTATTGAAGTTAAACAATAGTATATAGTCACCATTTATAATTTGACAAAAAAATGAAAAATCAATGTGCCAGTGCCCATAAGACCAAACGTTACACAAGAAGGAATAATGGTTACCTTGAACTATTAGACAAAGCAATTGCAACAGCACTCAACAGCTTACTAGCCTCTGGTGCATCAAGAATCACACCACTTGCACTTTGAGGAGCAATGACCTAGTGATATGCAAGTGGTTCCTTAGTAAAAGTATTAAATTTATAATTTACAATAAAAGGCTAGACACAACGTTAAACCATACCAAAAATTCCTTTACGCCAAAACATAACTGCAGATCATGAAAAGTAGAATTCCAGTCAGCTGGTTTTCCTGCATTACCCAAATGTGAAAATAAATCAAACATGCAAGTTCCTCAGCCACAAACCTCAACCATATAAACATTTTACAAACAAAAAAGATAATCCAAATTACCATCAACTTTGGTCTCAAAATAGTATTCTATGCTGTAACTTTTCATGGCATACTTAAGCTCAGATTTAACCTTGTATGAATTTTTGGAATACTCCAAGAGAACTGCACCTTTTTTCTAGAATCAAAGAAAAAAAGGGAGTTTCATTAATAGAATTGGAAAGAATAGAAGAACACCCACTTGAGGTACTAAACTGATAATTAATAGCTGAGAACTGAAAAATAATAAATTTAAAGTAACCAGTAAAAAAAGTTATTCATACTAGGAGCAACTAAACTGCATATAACACACGTGCATTCCTCAATAACTAAAAGAAATTTTATTAACTCAAACACATTTAATATATGCTCCAAAGGTGCACCCACTCATTTCAAGTTTTTTGGATAACTTTTAAACATTACATATTAAAAATGAATGGTTGTGCATGTTTATGGAGCACACATGACTCCAGGAGCATACAAGACTTTCTCATTGAGAAAACCAAAAATAATTGGTAAAATTGAAGTTTTGAAAGCAAGGAAGCATACCAATAAATTCTTAGGACCATCAGCCATCCAAAGACGACAAATTGCCTCAATTTCAGAAATAAACCTACAAAAATTATTAACACACAAAAAAAAAGAATGTTATGATTATAACACTGTTCCTCTTAGTACAATTTACGCGATAAGCAAACAGAAAGAGCGGAAGAATTTGAACTAAGAGGGTCAGAAAAACCAAACCTTTCCCATGAGGAAGCAATAGTGAAGTCATCAAAATGCTCAAGCTGAATCAGGCATTTGAAGGAAAGGAAGTAAACTAGCGTTAGCTTTAATTACATCATAATAAGCAATTTTGGCAACAACTAATTAAGGGACAAAAAATGGATTAGACAATAAAAAACGGATTTCGACACAACGATGAAGGGAAAAGATACCACATCTTCTGAGACATCGTCGTCATCATCAGAAGATTCAACCTTGGTGGAGCTGGAGGACGCCATCGAAGAAGATCTGAGAAGGATCACGGGATGCGTATACTGAAAAGAAAGATACTCATATGATCCGGCAAAACCAATTGAAAGTACTTCTTAACAAAGTGAGGTTACCCACTTTTAGCTTTTACTTATAACCAATCAATATCTATTTTGATCCTCAAAAGAGATGGATTAGTATTAATGAGAGATTTTTTCTTAAAAAACGCAACTTCTTTTTTAAGTGCTTCAATATTTTTTTTATGGTGTTTGGATTGATTTTTTTGAAAAACCAAAACACTTTAGATTAAAAAGTGGTTCTACTACTTTATTTTTAAAGCTGGTGGTGCCCAACTTCTCAGAAAAAGTAGAAACAGAAGTGATTTTTGTTAATAAAATTATCTTTTAAAATTATATTTAACTATTATTTATAATTATAACTCTATTTTTGTCAAACATTTTAAAAGACGCATTCTTTCTCACTCCCTCATAATCCATGATAATTCATAATATGTTTTTTGTCACTGTTTTATTTGTGATTATTCATGATAATTGCTTAACTTTTTTGAGATTGTTATCTTCTAGATGAGCAAATATAACCCAGTCTTCAAAACTAATTCGTCAAAGAGCCACACAAGAAAATCAAATTGGAAATAACTTGATTAATTTGCTTTATTTTATTTTTTATAAGTAAGTATTATTTGGTTGATTTTGAATACCCTATATTTAATGGGTTTTTCGGCCCTTACAAAAATACAAGTTATCATTTTCCTCACTTTAGAACATTCGTTTCAATTATAGAATACTCTCTATTTAGATCACTTAAAGCTTTGAATTATTATCATTCGAGCCATAGGAGTATTATAGAGAACTTATGGATTTTGCAAAGCAAGATAGATACTTTTACAAAACATAATTAACTATAAGCTCCTAACCTAGTTTCAAATTATATGGGCTTGTTTTGCTCTACACAACTATATATGAAGAATGAACTCAAATGACAACAAGAGCATTCTTCAACAATTTGAGAATATTTCTGAGTTAAAAGGCATTGAAAGAGACAGCAAGCATAATGATGAACATGACACTCAAGTTGAGTAAGAGAAACCAACTCAAGAAGACATAAAAGTAATAGAAGAATTAAAGAATAGTATAAGGGTTAGTTAATACAAAATGCGTCATTAGTATTTTTACTATCGTTGAACTTTTATTCTTGTCCTTTTATGTAATTTGATTTAAAAAGTGCTTTTAGCTTTATTTATCCAAACATATTTATAGGTGCCTTTAATAATTAAAAGCATTGATCAAATCGTCTATCCAAATATAAAATAATTTTTTGACTAAAACCCCAAGCTTGTCCCTCAAATTGCATTGGAGGGATAAGTTAAATTTCAGATTTTGAAATTCAAATTTGTCCCTCACATTTCTAAAAATTGGACAAATTGGTCCTTTGCAGTTTTACAGTTACAAAGGGGAGAAATTGGTCCATACATTGTTATTGAAACTTACGAAGAACTAATTTGTCCCCCTTTTTTGAAATATGATAATTTAAATTTTCATAATCTAATCGACTAACTTCTCAGATACAAATATGAGGGATTAATTTGGGTATTTAATCTAAATTTTTTAAAAGAAAAAAGCTCTACTAAAAAAAGTTAAGTATATTTTTTAAAAGTCAATCCAAATGCACCCTAACAAGAATTTTCAAAGTTTAATTTATCCTATAAACACTATCTTTATTTTTTAATTTATCCTTAAAAACAAAAAAAAAAAACTCAATAGTGGATTGAAATATTACCCAATTTGTCTGAAGCATTTTTCCGTTCAGCGACCAAAATGAAAGTTTTTATAAAACATAGAGCTTTAAAAAAAAAAAACTGAGCTTGCCATCTCACGTACAGCTGAAAGCGTCACGCGATGGCTGAAATTCGCCACGCTACACAATGCACTCCCCACCCAAACACTGAGCCAAAATTCTTCAACACACAAGAGAGAGAGAATTGAAACCCTAGTTGTGAGAATAGCCGATCGGTTCTAACAAACAGAGAGTGAAGGGAGCAACCAAAGGGGGCTGGATCATGTGCCACAGGTTTGCACTTCCTTTCCTCTCTGAGTCCAATTCTTTCTCTCTGGTTCCATTCTTACTCGCTCTACACTATTATTACTTCGTTAATTGCAAATCTAGATCTGAAGGCTTACGAAGCATATCTGCAGTTTTCTGTCATTACTTTGAATTTAGTCCATGCAGTGATTTTGGTACTTTCGTTGTGTTGCTTCTCTGTTGCCTCTCATAGTCTCATTGAGTTGCTTTTGCTGCAGCTATTTCGTTGGGTTTGAGTTGCTGCCTATTGAAAGAAAAGAATATTGGTAGTTGAGAAAATTAAAAAAAAAAAGGATTGCGATAGTATTAATTCTATTGTATATTCTAATGGCTTCATTACTAGATATGCGGATGAAGGTGTGACATTTTTAGGTGACGAAGCAACATATT